>OZ024805.1:20482669-20770169 GCA_964017045.1 Omphiscola glabra
TCTAATTTCTAGGCGAAAAAGATGAAAAAGAGCAAAAACCCCTGCTTTTTCGGGAAGTTGCAGTCTCCTATAGGCGCAATTGGATTGACATAAAAAAAATATAGCATGTACTTTGACTGCCAAGTGGGTTAACATACACAATATAACATTCACTTTGACTGCCAAGTGAGTTAACACATAAAATTTAACATACACTTTGACTGCAAGTGACCTACTCACCCATATTCCACACCACAGCGGCGATGACGCAAGCGTCAGAGATACAATCCTCTCATACGGCTCCCCGTACTTCTTGACGTCACCGTCGTACGACGTCAGCGTCATGACCAGGTCAACCATCCCGAGGACGAACACGATGATCCCCGTGTTGATCTGTATGGCCCCCATGATCCGCATCCCGGAATACGGGAACGTGTCGTTCTTCTCAGCCGAGAACCCTTGCAGCTCAAGAAACCTTTCCGGTTTGCGCTGGGGCATTTTTTCTTTTGTTTTAAATTTAAAAAACAAAACTTGATCTATTTCAAAGATTTGATATTCTCAACTTGTATGCAATACGACAGCGCTAGCTGTGCTGATCATAAATATGGACAGGGTACACATTGTTTTTTTCCCCAATGGGAGACTCTTCCTTCAGCTGATAGAAGCCAGTCAATTTCAACTCTAGTTAGCTATTGTACCTCTTCAACCACGTTAAAGTCACAGGCCGTCACGTCGAAGACTACTTCTTGTTCTGTTGTATATACACATATATATATATATATAATGTTTTGATTGGTCACTTTGTTGTATAAGGTTCTACTTTAGAAACACGGGAAAATGTCAGTCGATGAATTTCTAGATAACAGATTGCAACGAAAGATGTTGTGGTTGTTGTTTTTTTTTTTGTTGTTGTTGTTTTTTTGTTGTTGTTTTGTTGTTGTTTTTTTGTTGCAGTGAAGAGCGAATTAATATCTTTTTCATCTAAATTCTATTCATTTGCTTTCTCGCATCAATTAAGCAATTATAAAATCAATTGTATTTTTACGGTGTTTAGATTTAAAGCCCTTGAGATAGCGTTAGCCGTCCTAATGTACAACCCTAGTACCAGCTGTCTTCGGCCTTTCAAAGTATTCCCCTCTGCAATTCCAAACGAGAAAATTGTTGTTTTCCAGAAAAAGGTTTCAAATCTCCATCAACGTGGTGGTCTGTCTCAAGAAAACTGTTTAAATCACCCACTACTGTATACAGCGTACACGAGTCCCTGTGGTTTAAATACCCGAGCCGTCCTTGAGGTCTTGTGTGACAAACAGTTGCTCTGCGGCACGCATCAACGTCTTCTCTCTTTTCATGCGGCACATATATCGTGAAGGGTTATTGTCTGAAATGGACAATGACAAAAAAAAAGTTTGTATAGTGGTCTACAATTCTAAAAAGAAACAACATTGTTGTGTGGAGTTAAAAGTACGGGTGGCCCTGTAGAGCAACAGTGGGAGAAATGACGGATCTAGAAAGAAAGTGCACGTAAGCTTGAAAGAAACCCACTGCGAGAATGTTCTCTCCCTTTCTCGGTCATAAAAGCAAATCAAATAATGCGACTTGCCAGAGGTTCTCAGCTTGGACTTGCGGGTATTCCAGGTCTAGTAACAAACTGTTCCCGAGGGAATTAAGAGAGGAAATTAATAACTGACACAGAAATAAGGAGTTTTTACAAAATTGTTTTTGTTAATGAATTTCGAAAAAAGGTCAAAGCTCAAGTAGGGGGTGATTCGACTCAATCAAGTAGGGGGTGATTCGACTCAATCAAGTAGGGGGTGATTCGACTCAATCAAGTAGGGGGTGATTCGACTCAATCAAGTAGGGGGTGATTCGACTCAATCAAGTAGGGGGTGATTCGAATCAATCGAGTAGGGGGTGATTCGACTCAATCAAGTAGGGGGTGATTCGACTCAATCAAAAATCTAAACAAAATGACCAAATAATTTATAATCACTTTATGTCTTTGTTACCCCCTCCCTTTTTTTTTTCATGTGACCGCATGGTGCCGCTTAAATTTGGAACGTTGAAACCATCAGTCAGTGGCGTACGAAGGAAGGTGCAGAGGGGGGGCAGTGGCGTAGCGAGCATAACTCGCGCCCGGGGCACAATACCTTTTTAGCGCCCCCCCCCCTTTCGAAAACCATACAATATTATATGTAAAATATACCGTTTGGCGCCCCTTTGTGAGTAGCGCCCAGGGCATGATGCCCCCTTGCCCCCTCGCTACGCTACTGAGGGGGGCGGTATTATCGGTCAACTGTAGACGTTATCTTGCAAAAATCTTAGCACAACGCGGGCGCCACCAACCCATAACTACGCTGCCCCCTCCCCCGCCAACTCCACCACCACCACCACCACCACAACCACTACCACCAGTTCTTGGTTTATATTCGAATTTTATTGTTTTTAGCATGTTTTATTTTTTACTGATTCATGTTATCTTTGAATGCTGAAAGTTGTACATGTTGCAGGCTTTTAGAGTGTAAGTAGAACTGGGTGATTCATGTTATCTTTGAATGCTGAAAGTTGTACATGTTGCAGGCTTTTAGAGTGTAAGTAGAACTGGGTGATTCATGTTATCTTTGAATGCTGAAAGTTGTACATGTTGCAGGCTTTTAGAGTGTAAGTAGAACTGGGTGATTCATGTTATCTTTGAATGCTGAAAGTTGTACATGTTGCAGGCTTTTAGAGTGTAAGTAGAACTGGGTGATTCATGTTATCTTTGAATGCTGAAAGTTGTACATGTTGCAGGCTTTTAGAGTGTAAGTAGAACTGGGTGGACATTTTTTTTTTAAGAAGCAAAAGTTCCTTATTTTTATGTGATGACACTCCAGCATTCCTCTACTTGTCATTACACTTCAGCAGTCCGCTACTCAAGACCTTGATCTACTATTTCCATAGCAGTCCTCTACACAAGTCCTTGTTCTACTATTTCCATAGCAGTCCTCTACACAAGTCCTTGTTCTACTATTTCCATAGCAGTCCTCTACACAAGTCCTTGTTCTACTATTTCCATAGCAGTCCTCTACACAAGTCCTTGTTCTACTATTTCCATAGCAGTCCTCTACGCAAGTCCTTGTTCTACTATTTCCATAGCAGTCCTCCACTCAAGTCCTTGTTCTACTATTTACATAGCAGTACTCTACACAAGTCCTTGTTTTACTATTTCCATAGCAGTCCTCTACACAAGTCCTTGCTCTACTATTTCCATAGCAGTCCTCCACTCAAGTCCTTGTTCTACTATTTCCATAGCAGTCCTCTATACAAGTCCTTGTACTTGTATTTCCTTAGCAGTACTCCACTGAACAATTCGTTCTTCAGTAACTAATTTGTTTATCGACAACCTTAAACATAAGATTTCGTTTCTGATTTTGTGTACATCGGTAAAAAAAATCATAAAAGGAAACTAAGAAATATTTTATGCAAAACGCAAAAGAGACTTATCACGTCATTATCATGAAGAAAACATCTAGCTCAACGCTACAACCCAAATAAATTATTGTTGTCCATTTAACAAATTAATTTATTAAAATAAACTAGAAGAATTATTTTAAAAACCATTAAAAAAAAAAAAAAAAGAAAAGAAATATTTAAAAGAAATATCAAATCAAATTTAATTATTTTTTTTTAAATTTGTAATTAAATTTAGCTGGTGGTTAAAAATTTCCGGTAATGGTCATTGGTTGTTATTGTGTCCCCAGACAAATTGCTTTGAAAAGTTATTATTTTTTTTATTTTTGTTTGTTTTTTTAATATGACATAAATTGTACATTGAATTTTTATTTATAAAATATACTTTGATTTTTCACCAGAATGATATTTAATTATATAATTTTTTTTAAAATTTTTGTGTGTGCTGTCTTTTTGTTTTTAAAGTGCAAATATCAAAGATCAAGAAGAATCAAATATTAATCTTTAAAATAAATGACCAATAGTGTTTACAGCGCTGCACTTCTAACTCGGACGAAGGCACCTCGATGTTACATAAATTCAAATGACATCAAAGTAAAGTGCAGTTTCACATTGAATAATACAGTTATAGAACGTGAAATTAAATAAATCCACACACAAAGCTCGCACTTTCAAATGAAAAAAAAAAGTACATTTCATTGACCGAGTAGAATTCGTGTTGCGGACCATTAGCTTTC
This sequence comes from Omphiscola glabra, assembly GCA_964017045.1. Lineage (NCBI taxonomy): Eukaryota > Metazoa > Mollusca > Gastropoda > Lymnaeidae > Omphiscola > Omphiscola glabra. Next base: position 20,486,833 of record OZ024805.1, read on the forward strand.
TTGCAATGATTTTTTTATCATTTATAAAAAAAAATGAAACAGTTATAATTAACTTGTCAAATACATTTCCAGCTTCTCATAAAACCAGTCAACTAATATAAAATAGCGACAATGAAAAACGCCTTACCCCGTCCAGCCGTTGAACGCCCGTGTTAAACCAAGTACACAAAAACTCTCGCACTCTTGTCCTGTAAGAAATAACGTGTTAAGAGCCTCGACGAGATCCAAAAAAACTCACACAATGAACACGACCCAACGAGACAAATAAATCTTTCTTGTCACACACCGCGAAGTAATCTAATAATGAAGTCTGCTACTATTCAAACGAAGATCCAGTAAAAGATATAACAAAATATCTTTAGAACGCGCTCTGTGGTAGTGGAAGAGCAGGCGTTATAGATTGTGATTTTTTTTTTTTTTAAAGGAAAAAAAAGACAGCCCGCTTTCAATGACGTCACATCCGTGACCCGTTGTCACAGCAGAGATTCCGCCTTGACATGGTGTATTCAGTAAGTACATCCATGTTTCAACCTTTCAGAGTCAATTGATAACTTTGTTACTAAATAGACACATGAAAAAAAAAGAGCGCTGGGGTTTGCGTATTTACCGTGAATGAAGAAACGCGGAAAAATTTACCGAGATATGCACACACAAAAAAAACCCAACTGTTTAATAAATTGGGTGACAGGAAGAGAAATGCGCGGAGTGATATATATTTTTTTTTCAATAGAGGGCTGCATTATGAATACGAGGCGAACTGGCGAGTGACGAGTGGGGAAATTGAAATCTAAGACTCAAGTTTGTACCACGCCATTTTATTGTTTGTTTACGTGACGCCCCCAAAGGGGCGAACACTGCCACTGTAACTGGGATAGTGTGGGCCACAAGGAATGATTACTATTTTATGGTCCACTTTGTTTGGGGGGCATTTGGGGGAGGGTGTGGGTTGAAGTAGGATGGCAGGAGCGGCCAGAAAGATATTCTCCGAAAATCAGGAGCGGCCAGCACGACAATCTCCGACTCTCAGGAGCACCGATTATCTTCCTGTTACTCGGTGGAACCAAACTGTGGACAGTGAGCCGTAGACCTTATGTTGTGAACACTACTAGCAGTGGACAACTTTGGACAGCGGACGGTCGGGGGGGGGGGCGCACTCTTGCTTACTCCACCTTGACAGAGGCTAACACTACAAGGCCAAACTGTGATGTTTTAATGGCTGACACCCTTTACACAAGGTCACGGCCGTTGCTGTCAAGCTGACGACATTAACCAGAAACCCGGCCCATAAAACCCGACGGCCAGGCCATTCGCAGGGCAGCACATGTTGGTCGTGGTACGAAGGCCGGGTCATTCACAGGGCGGCACATGTTGGCCGTGGTACGACGACCGGGCCATTCGCAGGGCGGCCCATGTTGGCCGTGGTACGACGGCCGGGCCATTCACAGGGCGGCACATGTTGGCCGTGGTACGACGGCCGGGCCATTCGCAGGGCGGCCCATGTTGGCTGTGGTACGACGGCCGGGCCATTTATAGGGCGGCACATGTTGGCCGTGGTACGACGGCCGGGCCATTCGCAGGGCGGCACATGTTGGTCGTCGTACGACGCGGTGGCCGGAAATTAATTCGAAAACCAATTTATACGATGGGATGTGGTTCGAGCAGAAGTTTTTTCGAAATGATTTGTTATTTATTTATGGAGATTTGTTTTAATGAATCCTTTTCTTAAAAAAAAAACCTTCCATTCAAACAACATTCCTTTCTTCTCCTTTGTACAAATTGGTTTCAGACAAATTGGTTTCATTTAAATTGGTTTCAGATAAATTGGTTTCAGATAAATTGGTTTCATACAAATTGGTTTCATACAATTTGGTTTCATACAAATTGGTTTCAGATAAATTGGTTTCATACAAATTGGTTTCATACAAATTGGTTTCAGACAAATTGGTTTCATACAAATTGGTTTCATAAAAATTGGTTTCAGACAAATTTGTTTCATAAAAATTGGTTTCAGACAAATTGGTTTCAGACTAATTGGTTTCAGACAAATTGGTTTCAGACAAATTGGTTTCATACAAATTGGTTTCAGACAAATTGGTTTCAGACAAATTGGTTTCATACAAATTGGTTTCAGACAAATTGGTTTCATACAAATTGGTTTCATACAAATTGGTTTCAGACAAATTGGTTTCAGACAAACTGGTTTCATACAAATTGGTTTCATAAAATGTATGCGAATACTCAGGGATCGCATCTTCAGTCGAAGAGGGGATCTGAGATTAACACTGAAAAAAAAAAGGGGGGGGGGGGCTGGCAGATTTGTATTGTATTGATGGAGTGACGCTTGACCTGAAAGGATGGAGGCAGGTCTGTACTGTAGGCATTGGGGGGGGGGGGAGATTTGTACTGTAGGCATTGGGGGGAGATTTGTACTGTATGCATTGGGGGTAGATTTGTACTTAAGTTATGGAGGGAGACTGAAGGGTGGACTTTTTTATTGATTGGGTGATTGAGATTTTTACCAAAGTGGTGAAGGGAGATTTGTAATGAAGGTTGGAGGGAGCCATGGCGTAGCTAAGGTTAGTGACGCCCAGTGCGGTAAACTCATCGTGTCACCCCCTCCACCCGACTTCCACAATGGATTTCTTTTTGTTAAAATAAGTTCACAGTATAACAATGACAAGGGAAAAAAACAAATTAATTTAGGTTAGGCCATAAATATGTATAATAACTGTAACAACGTTTCGTTATAAGCTATCGTTAATTTTACATTATATTTACTATATTTAACATTTTCCTGTCCTGGTCTTCAAAGCTGAAAACCTGTCAATCACTTGATCAAAATCAATATCCTTCACCGTATCACTTTTAATTGATAATAGAGCCAGATCAAAAAGCCTTGACCGTCCGGTGGTGGATCATAAATAGTTCTTGCTAAGCCTTAGTTTTGAAAAGCTCCGCTCTCATGAAGCTACAGACACACAGATCGTAAGAAATAATTGAAGGTTTACCGAAAGCATTGGAAGAGAATCTAGGAAGTCATATTTAGCTATGGATTTCAAAACATCAAATACTGACTAATCCATGACTTTGTGAACTTCAATATTAGCAGCCTCTGTGTGTCTTCTAAGCCTTGGCATTTCTTTTAAAAGTTTATCTTCTGGTAACTCATCATAGAAACTGGTTAATTTTGGAACGGACATCAGCCGCTCCTTTTCGCTTGCTGATTGTAGACTCTTGGGTGGAACAGCCCCAAAACGTATCTGCTACTTTCTCGATCGTAGATGATCTGATCTGGCGTTCAGAATGAAAACCAATAAACTCCAGTATCTCCCTACTGTTTTCTTCTGGCAGCGAGAGAGAGTCCAGCATCAATTATTTGTTATGCTACCATTCTCTTCTTAAACCTTAATTAAAAAAAGCCTTTTCAACAGCATGTACATCATGTTGCTTCTCGTGCAGAAACAATCTTAAGGTCTCTAGGTTGTTCACCACTTTGTCAAGAGTGAAGCCTTTAGTCTGCAGACACTGCTGTGTAAGATTAACTGCCTCAGGTAGATCAGCCCAAAGGTAAAGGTAGCCGATAAACGTGAAATCACAGACAGCATGTAAAAGACTTTGTGCTGTTTGACAATCGTGCTTTAATGTTAAGAGGTGGCGCTAGTGGCGAATCGGCGAAAATATTTTTTTTTTTTTAGTATTTCTGCATTTTTGCCATATTTGGATTCAAAAACCATTTGTTTACATTTAAATAAAAGAAATCAGAAAATTTGGTAAAATATTATTTTGTTAACTCTGGAAATGGGTAAAAGTCATTGTTTAATGTTTTTAATTTTACCGTTTCATTTCATGTACTGAGAATCGCCCGGCCTTGTCGTATTTGGTATCAATGGAAAGTTTATTTCTCATAATTTAGATCAAAATAGCTGCCTGCCACTTACGAAAGTTACAGAACACTTCAATTATGGTCGAAACGGTGTTTTTCTGACCTAATTGTAAGGTCACCTCATTTCTGACGCATCGGCCTTGAACTTTTAATAAAGCACGCATTTCGATTGGACACGTGTGTGGAAAATTTACGTGTTATCGGTTATCCTTTTATGAAATTCGGTCAGACCGAGCAGTGTGTGCTCTCAAATATGCACTTTTTCCATTTGGTGTCACCCCTGAGATGGTGTCACCCGGTGCGGTCCGCACACACACCCCCCCCCCCCCCGCATCCCCTTAGCAACGCCACTGGAGGGAAATTTGTAAAACTAAAGTTTAGTGGTCTTTTGGACTTTGTGTTGTCTGCCTTCACTTTCAGAACTAAAGCTAAACCTCTGCATAACTAATGATAATTGAATGCACCAGACACTCAACGCGCGTCACATGATACACACTCAGATGACGTCACTTGATGTCATACCCACTCACTATACGTCACATCCTAATCCTCACTCAAAATACGTCACTTGATATCATACCCACTCAATATACGTCACATCCTGTCCCCAATCAAAATACGTCACTTGATATCATCGCCACTCAATCTACGTCACATGGCAACGACTCCACGATACGTTTCACGCGATGTTTTTCCTGCACATTTCATCATACCCGAGAGAGGATCAACGTTCAGTAATCACCGCCATCAAAAGGCCGATCCTAAGCTAACGCTAATGCAATGTTTGTATTTGTGGTTCTCAAACAGAGAGAAAAACGGGGGTAGGGCGGACTTTAGGTCCTAGCTTACATTGGCACGGAGCACAGCGTTTTAAATGTATGGCGGGGGAGGGGGGGGTAAATTTTAAAAATTTGGGTGTCTTTTAAAAAAGCTTTTGGGGATTAATAATGCCATGTTTATTTTGAAAACCTATTTTAACGTACTTTCACCAATGCAATACCACGGCTTAAAACTACAGTTACGTACAATTTGTTTTTAAAAATAGCTTTTTATTCTAGCTCGACAAATATAACAGAATGACAAATAGTGTAGGCATCTAATAAAACATAACTGTCTCTAGTTTCTTGCATGTTTCCAAGTTTGCGGACACACTAGTAGTTTTTCCTCAAATTTCCTCCTTAAAATCCATTTCCGAGTAGTCAATCAAAAAGACTCCCAGAGTTTGCCGGGCCACGCAGTTGCTAGTAAGTTGGATACCAACTTTGTCCGCACGCCAAGACCCAGAGATCAACGCGTGAAAGGTCTTGGTGGAATATTTTGTACACAACGCTCTTCCAGCTGTCCAAACCTATATTACCGCATTGTAGCTTCCTTTTCATCGGTCCACGAACGCTCTTAGTGTTAGCACAATGTTATCGGTGGCCGACGAAAGCAGGCATTTATCTTAGTATCAATTCAAGTTGTAATGGTTAAAGTGAATGTAGCAAACAAAACAAAAAAGGGACGTTCCGAGGGGGCGGATGGGGTAAACAGGGTAGGGGAGGGAGGGAAGGGATGGTGGGCAGGGCAGGTAAATAAAATGTCATCACGAAAATAACGGTACTTTAAATGATTCTTTTTTTTCTTATATAATTGAAAGTGTGTGTGTGTAATTTTGTGGGCGTCGGCGTCACCTGGTACAGTCATGACTGTGGACTTTAAACTTTTAGGACGGACCTCCAAAAGTGCAGATTTAACACTGAATGTTTTAAGGCAGTACTTATTGCGACAGTTCCAAGTCATGTGACTATAAACTTATATATTTGTTTAAGAACTTTGAAATCTTCCACGCCCTTGAATATCGATACTGACTCGCTTGATTGCACTGTATAATCCTTGATTACACCGTATAATCTCTTAGGTTTTCTTTAAAGTTATTCTCTGAATATTTTAAAATAAATTACTGAATGGCTACCCATGTGTTAAAAAATCAAACATAAGAAAGAAGAAGAAATTGTTCATACTGCGATCCTCTGAAGTACCCGTACGCGTACTAACAAATGGGATTCTCATACTCCCCCCACCTTTCCCCCCAAGCATGTACACAAACAACAACAACAACAAACGAAACATATTTCAATTAATATTTTGACAACTGTGACGCACAAGGCTATTTTACGAAGTTTCCATAAACCGTATTAAAAGGTGTATGTCGCGGGTGTTGAAGGTGTATGTCGCGGGTGTTGAAGGTGTATGTCACGGGTGTTGAAGGTTTATGTCACGGGTGCTGAAGGTGTATGTCGCGGGTGTTGAAGGTGTATGTCGCGGGTGTTGAAGGTGTATGTCGCGGGTGTTGAAGGTGTATGTCGCGGGTGTTGAGGGTGTATGTCGCGGGTGTTGAGGGTGTATGTCGCGGGTGTTGAAGGTGTATGTCGCGGGTGTTGAAGGTGTATGTCACGAGTGTTCTGTCCGTTTATACGACTGCCGCTGGCTGTTTGGCGTTGCGAGTATTTCAGTATACTGTTAATGACTGACATTTGGCTATACATTTATTACTATGACATTTGGCTATACATTTATTACTATGGCATTTGGCTATACATTTATAATACCAATATAAATTGGATGTTTATGCACTGTCAGAATTCCAGGATATTTTTTTGGGGTAGTATTTCTGCATAAATGTATGCACGCATTCTGCCGAGACCACTCCACACACGCACAAGTATGCTAAAATCCCACGCCCAAAAACAAAAATCAACCACCACTCACACTCCAATTCTAGGCTTACGTATAGATTGATGCACCCCCCCCCCCCCGTATAGATTGATGCACCCCCCCACTCACTTGCTTACTTCTTTTTATTCCTTAAAAACCATCGGTCTCGTTACGCTGAAATCTAAAATCTCAATTCTCGCAGCCGTTTCTGTTTACCAAAAATTAGCAGAGTATCAATAACACATTAGGCCAGCGCGCGGCAACTCTGTTCAACCGACCAAATAAAGTGAGTCGCCAGATCCTGTCAGGGTTGATAAATTGCTGTGAACAATACGAGAACACATAATATGTGGACGGCGCCGCCTTGACAAACAGGAAGGAGTTCAACACCGAACCCTGGCATGACACCTGCTGCTCTCAACATGGTTTTTGCAACGTACTTGCCCTTTTTTACCTTTCAGAAATGTCCCAAACGCAAGTTAAAAAACTCCTCTATGAACGTAACAAATTCCTCCATGAAATTAACAATCAACTCTATGAACGTAAAAATCTCCTCTTTGAACGTAAAAAACTCCTCTTTGTCCTTTGTACGTAACAATCTCCTCTATGTACTTAACAGTCTCCTCTATGTACGTAACAATCTCCTCTATGTACGTAACAAACTCCTGACGGCAGGACAAGTATGACTGGCATGACAAGTGTGACTAGCATGACAAGTATGACCGGCATGACAAGTATGACCGGCATGACAAGTATGACCGGCATGACAAGTATGACCGCCATGACAAGTATGACCGGCATGAAAAGTATGACCGCATGACTAGTATGTCCGGCATGACAAGTATGACCGGCATGACAAGTATGACCGGCATGACAAGTATGACCGGCATGACAAGTGTGACCGGCATGATCAGTATGACCAGCATGACTAGTATGACCGGCATGACAAGTATGACCGGCATGACAAGTATGACCGGCATGAAAAGTATGACCGGCATGACTAGTATGTCCGGCATGACAAGTATGACCGGCATGACAAGTATGACCGGCATGACAAGTATGACCGGCATGAGAAGTATGACTGGCAATACAAGTATGACTGGCATGACAAGTATGACCGGCATGACAAGTATGACCGGCATGACAAGTATGACCTGCATGACAAGAATGACTAGCATGTCTAGAATGACCGGCACGACAAGTATGACTGGCATGACAAGTATGAGCTTTGCAAATGTTAACCCATGTCCTCACGATATCAAAACATAATCTTGATCGAAGTCGTCTGCTTGTATTGAAATTGACCACTTGCACGTCACCACGTCGTCCGTAATAATATCATTTTCGAGGGGGGATGGGTAGAGGGGTTAAAATATTAAAAAAACAACGTGTGATATGCTGACTGTACGGCGTATTTTCGCGCGATACACCTACACCCCCGCAGGCGACACACTACCGTGTCGCGACACACCTACACCCCGCAGGCGACACACTACCGTGTCGCGACACACGGGAAAGCTCTGCTCTATGGACTCAGTGCTGCGACGTGTAGGAAAGTGTCAGCTGGGAAGGTCCCAGATTACTGATTAAATAACCTTTAATGTGGCGCCACATCCTTGGAAACGCTTTGAGAAAGAGACAGCAGCAATGTACAAGTCTGAAAGGTCGGGCATTACATTAAACCAGTGGTTCTCAACCTACCCAATGCCGCGACCCTTTAATACAGCTCCTCCTCTGTTGGCTACCCACAACCACAATATTATTTTCGTTGCTTCTTCATAATTTAGAGTATGTACGTTTTCCGATGGTCTTAGGCGACCCCTGTGAAAGGTTCATTCAACCCCCAAAAGGGATCGCGACCCACAGGTTGAGAACCGCTGTGTTAAACAGTCCCGTCACGCGATGAAAATGTTGTGGATCTGCAAAACACGACTTAGGGTAAACCCAGGGCGATAGAACCACGCGGACAGATGTTGATGGCTTCTGGCTTACATCCCACATTACAATATGCTTACCAATATCATGAAAAATTTAACCGTTTAATGTGTTATGGTGTTCCAATAGAGCAAGAGATTATCGAAATTTTGAAAACATTCACAATCTGAAGAAGAAAAAAATTCCGCCTCAGAATCTTATCAAAATGACAAAGTGTTCTACTTCCATGCAGACAGACAGACAGACTGATTATCTCCTGGGGTCAGTTAGACCTGCATTCAATGAATACGTGTCGCATATGATAAGACTCTTACGGTTAAATCAGCGGTTCATAACCTGTGGGTTGCGACCCAATTGGGGGTCGAACGACCCTTTCACAGGGGTCGCCGAAGACCATCGGAAAACACACATACTCTAGAGTTATGAAGTAGCGACGAAAATAATTTTGTGGTTGGGGGGTCGCCACAACACGAGGAACTGTATTAAAGGGGTCGCGACATTACGAAGGTTGAGAACCACTGGGTTAAATAAATGCATAGATACGTGCTACAACCAAAAAAAATATATAAATATATGTATACAATTAACAAGCGATATTAACAGTTTAAATAACATAATAGAGAAATAGCTTTATGCTGAGGGCGATAGAGAAACAGATCTATAATAATATGTTGAATGTGTCGAAATAGTATCGTGATATTAATTATCTGGTTGGTTCAGTCCATTTTTATTCAGCCAATGTTTTAAAACATTTCAACAGAGTTATAGCACCGAATGATATTCATTTACAAATGTATAGATTAATGAAATGTTATGCTTGAGATATGGTCGCTAAAAAGTGTCAGCTCTACTCCAAATGTTTTTTTTTTTTTCATACTAAAATCTACGGGTGTTGTTCTGCCATATTACAAAGAGTTACAATGTAAATCTACCGGTATTGATGGCTCTGCCATGTCACAAAGAGTTACCATGTTTCATCAACAGTCCACGAAAAACTTAGGAGTATGATCAAACTAAGACGGCTAATTAAGAAATAAATTATCGATGTAAGGATACCGATGCTACAAAATGGCCACTTACTTCAAGGTTAATTTTTTTTTTTAATGAATAATTTTAAAACACATTAGCTGCTAATTAAATTTAATCCCGTGGAAAAATCTGATTTAACAACTAAGGTTCTGCAGAAATCATTATAATGGTTGACAGTTTTGTTCATATGCGTTGTCTAAAGGATGGTAGTACTGACGGAGTAAAAACCTACGGACTTTCTTGTGTATATTTAAAATTCTAACTGCCGAAACTAGAGTTTGAGGTCGTAAATACTCTCTGAGAGTGTTTCATATCAGGTCAGCGTCATGGCAAGTGTTAGTGTTTCATAGAACATACGGGCCCCGATGTCGAGCCAGCATTATTCGATTGGGACGCCCCCAAACCCCCCATGTCAAGTGGTATTGTTCGATGTTTGTCGCTGTCAAATGTTTACGTTTCAGCAGTATGTCAAGCTGTTAGATGTCTGGTTGTTTCTGAAGTGCTTGAGTGACAGACGCAGCGTGCGTTGTTACTGAAGTGCTTGAGTGACAGACGCAGCGTGGCTGTTACTGAAGTGCTTGAGTGACAGACGCAGCGTGCGTTGTTACTGAACTGAAGTGCTTGAGTGACAGACGCAGCGTGGCTGTTACTGAAGTGCTTGAGTGACATTCGCAGCGTGCGTTGTTACTGAACTGAAGTGCTTGAGTGACAGACGCAGCGTGGCTGTTACTGAAGTGCTTGAGTGATAGACGCAGCGTGCGTTGTTACTGAACTGAAGTGCTTGAGTGACAGACGTAGCGTGGTTGCTATTGAAGTGCTTGAGTGACAGACGCAGCGTGGCTCTTACTGAAGTGTTTGAATGATAGACGCAGCGTGCGTTGCTACTGAAGTGCTTGAGTTATAGATTGGGTTGGGTTGACGAATATCAAGAAAACTACCAACACCAAGTTAACAATCTTGAAGAGTTTTTTTTTAAATTGTACATCAGTTTAATCTTGTAATTATAGTAGGGTGCTGGGTGGCCGAGAGGTCTAAACTGAGCAAATCTCAAACCTTGGACGGCAACTCATCTACGAGAGGAAACTCTGAATACAAACCCGGAGATGGAGTCCCGAAAGGCGGATAACATTGATACAATGAAACATTCCGACAACTCCTGCGACGCCACTGGTGCCAAGCTGTATCATCCACATGATGTTTCCTTTGGGTTACCCAACGGCGTGGAAAGAGGCGATTAATTGTTGGGAACCAGCTTATAATCCTAGCAGAATAATCCCAGGCCTTGTGGATTTCCTCCTGCGAATTCCACACCATCGTCACCTTGTGACGGACGGATGCCAGCAAAAAATAGTTGACTAGGTTTGACTATACATGAATAACGATAGCTTCCTCGGTGGACTAATTCCTGCTAAGGAAAGGGCTCATGCATGATTCCTATACCTTGACTCGCCTCAAAGTTTGTTTTGATGTGATAACTGTCCTCATATGAAATTTCATTACGTCATTCATATGAAGACGGTGGTCGGATCATACTGTAAGCCCTTTTAAGAAGGACATCAGTAAACTAAGACGTTTTAACCAGCTGTGAGCTTGGATTAACTTCCCCCCCCCCCCCAACCCACAAAAAAAAAAAAACACTCTAAATTTGTTCAGCTTAAACTAATACTTATTTTTTGTTACTGTTACATGAAAGTTGACAATTGCATTAAATCTTAGCCTAAAAATTGAGTCTATTTTGTTAACGTCATCTCTCGTCGAAGCTTTCAAAAACATTTTTTGCGTCACCTGTTGAACTTAAAGTTATTGCAGTTTATCAAATCTTGCAAAATTGCAATAGAAAATATTCCCCTCTTCCTGATTCCGTTTTTAACCGTCGTAATTTTTTTTATAAATTTAAAAATTGAAATTTTCTTAAAAAGAAATTGCACAACACAGTGGAAAGTTTTTATTTTAAAAGATATATATACATATTTTTGCGTTTTGAATACAGAATATCAATAATTGCAATTTAAAAAAAAAATAAAAGTGTGGCCTATGTATTCATACGTCATGCATTCTTCTGACAGTCCATATATCTTGAAAAGAGTGGGACCCCCCCCCCCCCCCTAAACTAGAAATTTGGAATTTAAGTCCTCGACAAACTTGAGTGATAAATGGTCTTTCGCGGCGTTAAAGAGCCTTTCCGTCGTAGAACTGTTTAGAGGAGATAGACTGGTTTCGCTGTCAATCAGTGGCGCATAGATTTGTGATTTTGCAATGCAAACTTCCGAATCAGTTTAGTATCTCTCCGCTTGTCAGTGTGTGCTTCAGTGAATGGTCCGCCTGTCAAGCTGCCGGTCTGAGACATTGTCTCGCACTATCTGTCTCGGGGGGGGGGGGGTGCTGGTGAACGGCTGGTTCTGGAGGAGGGAGTGGACGTTGGTTCTGAAGGAGGGGGTGGATGTTGGTTCTCAAGGAGGGAGTGGATGTTGGTTCTGAAGGAGGGGGTTGATGTTGGTTCTGACGGAGTGACTGGACGTTGGTTCTGAAGGAGGGGGTGGATGTTGGTTCTGAAGGAGGGAGTGGACGTTGGTTCTGAAGGAGGGAGTGGACGTTGGTTCTGAAGGAGGGGTGGATGTTGGTTCTGAAGGAGGGAGTGAATGTTGGTTAAGAAGGTGGGAGTGGACGTTGGTTCTGAATGAGGGAGTGGACGTTGGTTCTTTAGGAGGCAGTGAATGTTTTAGGATGGATACGTTGTCGATTTAGGTGTAAGGGGAAAAAAGGCGGAGGGTGTGGCTGGTTCTTAATGGGGCGATCAGTTGAGTATAGAGATCAAGAATTGGTACAGGAGAGTTCCATTTGAAAAAGGTAAATATCTGTAACAATTATGCAAATTAATTTCTGTAATTCGTACCTGGGGAAAATCGTTTACAATGGAGGTATACGTTTGGGAAGCGATTGGTGGACCGGGGGGGGGGGGGGGGGGGAGTGGTACGCTGATGCAATGGTTTAATGCTCCCAGTTTTGAAATAGTGGCGAAGTCTTCAAACAAAATAGTAAAGGGGGCGATTGTAAAGCTTCCCCTCCATGTCATAACATAACTGGTCATAAGTTAATTTTTGTTTTAATAGTAAGGCATCGAAATTTTACTTAATGTTTAAAATAAAAGAAACATAGAAATAATAGATAGGCCCGGTATATGTATTTGCTTAAAGCAATAAACTTTTAACGTAAAACGATGTTTAAGAAAAGGAGAGGATAGATTAATAATTTTTTTAAAGAAAGGACACTGTAAAATGAATGAAAGGTTCACTTTCCCTGTGTGTGGCCCGGGTATGACCCCGCGATGCGCCTTGGCATGATTACGCCACTGGTGCTCACTGCAGCGGGCCGCGTTAATCCAGTCTCTGACGAATAACTCCGGGAAGGACGTACCATTGAAATGCACGACGCCGGCGTGATATGTGATTTTGCAGATCGCACGCATTAAAGGTAAGTAGCCCCGGCAGCCATGTTTGTTTACCGACGTCTCCACGGTGACAGGCGTGGAGATGGTCACGTGTCGCTCCCGTTGTCGTCAGCGCCATGTGCCACGGTAACTTTAGTCATGTTACCTATGACCAGGGTGGGGAAGGGCGGGGGGCATACAGGGGTCAAAACAAAGTGACGTATGTTAAAATTCCAGGAAAAGCTGAGTTCCGGAAGTGACGTGGGATTGAACGGTATTGACTGAAGGTTGGGAAAAGAAAAAAAAATGAGATTGGTTATGGGGGTGGGGGGGAGATATGCTTTAAAACATATTAGGATGCTTTCACTTAGTGTAGCTTTTGAAAAGATGCCTTCATAAATATAAGTTTTAAGTATATAAAAATTGTTTATTCAAACTTTAAGTTAGACTAAAATGTATAAAATTTGCTCTTTATCTAATTGTAGCATGGAAATATCTGATTGTAGCATGGACTTATCTAATTGTAGCATGGAATTATCTAATTGTAGCATGGACTTATCTAATTGTAGCATGGGCTTATCTGATTGCAGCATGGACTTATCTAATTGTAGCATGGACTTATCTGATTGTAGCATGGACTTATCTGATTGTAGCATGGACCTTCGGATGCCTGCACAGAAAACGTAGACCTCGACAAGGGCCTGAATGAACAAGAACATCACATCTCATTGCTACTGTTGCCAGCTCAAAGTTCGGAAAGACTTGTTGAGATAGGCTGGAATCTTGGGATCAGTGTGTGCGCGCGCGCGTCGTTGATCTGTATTTCACTTTCTGGATTTATGTTTTTGGGGCACCTCTGAAATGGTGCCTATTTAAAGCCCTGATCCCCCACCCCATACACACACACCCTTCCACTCGCACCACAGTTAAATGCCCTTCAGCGTTCAATAACAAATATTTTTTAAAAATCATTATCGTGATATTTTTAACAATATCTTATTCATTATCAAAGCTACTATCTTCGAATAAAATGAAGGAGGAAAAAAAATTTACGTTTGTGTTATCATAACCATGGACAGTATATCCGCAGCCTGCACGGAACTCTGCATACTAAAGAAAGCGTTGGGTCTGATCTGCTATAACTTGGACAATATAGCCATTGTTGTCGGAGAGTTGGTATTAAATATTGCTGGCATATTTTTTGTTGGTTTTGGCCACAAACTTTATTAATTGGCCAGAGGTTTATCTGATCGTATAGAAATATGGGCCAGATTTTTTCCCCCTCATTTGTCACCATACATTTTCTTTTCCTTCGTCTCACAAAAGATCACATTTGTTGTATCGTGTTCCATTATCTCCGCCATTAATATGATCTCATATAGTCTAGCGTTTTATTAATTGTACCTGACATTTTCTAAATCATGATTATTATCTCCTATAGTTTTTAGTCACACCATCTCCCGCAAGATCTTAACAAGATCTAAGGGAAACCACGCATTTTATTTTTCAGTTTAAATTATTTATTTGAACTAACAATTTTACCCGTCTTCAATGACGAATGCTGATATTAGTTTAATAATTCATTGTTTCAGTTCATGAAAACGCATAATTATTTAAGACTTGAGAGATGTTAATGTTGTTAAAAAAATTAATCCTTAAATTGTGTTAAGAATAGTGAAGGGACGCAACTGCATATTTTGAAAAGGTAACGTTTGAAAATTTCGAATAACTGTTTAAATGGGATTTAGGGGTCGTTCGTAAATTACATTAGGCAAAAAATGACCTTTTTAGAACCCCCCCCCCCCTCTCCCCTGTTACGAAGTGTCACAAATTCTCCCCCCCCCCACCCCCGGGGTCACGCGCTACTATAAAATTAATGACATACATAAAATTTTCATAAATAAAATAAGATTTTTAAATATTTTTTAACATTTTCCCATAATTCATTAAGACGTAGTATTATTAGAAAACGTTGACGCGAAAAAACGAAGTCCTCCAAATGTTTTTGCGTCATTTTTCGATTTGCGCAAAAGGCGTGAGGGACTGAGTTCATAGTACTTATAATACCTGAGGCAATTTTGACCTCAAATTAATGTTTTTTAAAATTAATTAAACAAAGATTTAAAAAATTAAATAATTTTAAAACGTGTCGTCACCCCCACCCCCAAACACCCCTGAGCGTGGCGTAATTTGCGAACGACACCTTACTTTATTTTCTGCAAGCTCAAGGTCTTTCTCTCTCTCTCTCTTTTCTATCTATCTATCCATCCATCCATCTATCTATCTATCTATCTATCTATCTATCTATCTATCTATCTATCTATCTATCTATCTATCTATCTATCTATCTATCTATCTATCTATCTATCTATCTATCTATCTATCTATCTGTCTGTCTGTCTGTCTGTCTATCTATCTATCTTATATATCTATCCATCCATCCATCCATCTATCTATCATCTATCTATCTATCTATCGATCGATCAATCAGCCTGTCTGTCTATCTATCTATGTATATCTATCTCCCTGTGTTAGCGTTATTTCCGTACACATGGTCTGGCATCTTTCCGTCTACGAGAGACGATAGATTATCTTGTCTGGTTGCAGCTCTTGGTGTGGCTAATGAGACCGATCCTTGAATGGCAGTCTCTTGTGCATGTCCCGCACACGAATGCGGTGGAGTAGTGTTTTCTGGCCTTTCTCTGCGCTCTCTTTACAGCTGCTTCCGTCCTGTAGAGCTCCTCGGCACGTAGTGATCCTTCCTTCACGATGCCCCGCCATGTGGATCGATCCTCCGCCAGGTCCTCCCAATTTGAGATGTTGATGTTAGCCGCCTTCATATCTCTTTTGCAAATGTCTATGTATCTGAGACGAGGCCGTCCAACTGACCTTTTCCCTGTCGCCAGCTCGCTGTACAGCACGTCCTTAGGTATGCGACCAGGTTGCATTCGCTTGACGTGCCCAAGCCAGCGGAGGAGTCTTTGGATTAAAAGGGCTGGGACGCTGCACATATTTGTTTGAGACAGGACATCCGTGTTGGGGACTTTTTCCTGCCATTTGATGTCAAGAATGCGGCGCAGGCATCTGAGGTGGAAGCCACTGAGCCTTTTTTCGTGCCTGTTGTATGTGGTCCAAGACTCACATCAATAGAGGAGTGTGCTCAGTACGCAGGCCTGGTATACCTGCAGCTTAGTTCTTGTTGTGAGCTTGGCATTGGATCAGACTCTTTTCTTCAATCTTGTCATGACAGTTGCGGCCCTCCCTATCCTACCACTTATCTCCATTGAGAGGGTGCTCGAAATGTTCGACCCTAGATATGTGAATCTGTCAACAACATCCAAGTCGCAGTCGTCGATAGAGATAGTGGGGGGAGAGTCAGCGTCCTGGGCCATAATGTACACATATATAAAGTGAATAATACATCCTATCATTTGAAAGAGTGATAACGTGGAAATCGTTATTAAGTCACCTTTTGTGGGATTTACAGAAACTACCCGACTCCAGATTGAGAAATATTTACCACCAACACACGCCAAACACTCCTAAATTGCACAGCAAACTGTTGCTTTCCTTGAACACTTTTTGTCTCCGCCTTATCTTTAGGCAAGGGGCATCGGAAACAATTAGTGGATTTATTTATACTTAATTTTTTTTATTGTTTGTTTGTTTGTCATCTGATTAAATTCAAATACTTCAACCTCAAATTCTCTTTTGCATTCTTGAATTTGTAATGTGTTTTTTTTAACGAAAGCAGAGAAAGAAAAAAAAGCTAAATATCTGAAGGCTTTAAAGATAGTAAAGTAAATATTTAACATAAGAACACAATAATAAGACTTTCAATAAATTACACATGTCCAGAATAATGTTATCAAACATTGACCCGAGCTGTAGAACGTGTGTCCTGTAAAGTTAATGTGATTTTAAAAGTGCTTAGTAACAATAAACTGTTTGGCCTACATTTTCGTTATTAAAAAAATCTGGTACAAGGACGTTTGTCACCAATGCGACTTAATTTCACACTCGGCCCGAATAGAAAAACCTACATACCAGATTGGACTTTAGGACCAAACAATACACGGTGTTTCAATCTGTCAAAATACCAGATAGTGAATCGTGCAAGAGATACTATCCTAATGATTAATGACTGTTTAATTAAAACATTGCGTACACATATAAGTGTCACATAAGATAATCCTCTACCCTTTTCCAGAAAGTATACTCAATATTATGTTCCAGATTTTTAATATAAAAAAAAATATTTAAAAAAAATAAAAAATTCTCATAGTTGGTCTATTCAACATTCTGATAACCCAAAATTCGTTGTGAGTGTATCTGGGTGAAGAGCCATTTTATACATTATATCTGGAAAGGAAATATTTTAGGAAACTAGGACAGGGACTACATAGGGTTGCATATGTCGCAAGAAGTTTTTATAATACACTTTCTAAATAAAACAGAGAAATAACTTTCTTCTCCAGTAATTTTTTTTAAAAAAAGTTTATAAAATCAATCAACGTATTTATTTTTAAATATTTAAAATATCTTTTTAATGCTGTTGAATTTAATTTAGTTTTCATGCAAGACTAAATGGCATTATCCATTAATATAGAAGCATCGATTAAGTTTCAAAAATGAACTGAGCCAAATGTATTCATTGCTACTGTTGCCAAACATGTGAAGTACACAGAACAGAATTGAAAATGATAAAAAAAAAAAAAGATTGAATAAAATATTACATTAGGTTGTGTCCCAGAGAACTGAAAAAAAAATGAAGATCAGAGCAGGTAAGGAAATTTATGTTTGCTGACAAAGGCTTTTTGCCGTCACGTACACTGCTCCCCCCTCCCCTCCCCTCCCCCCACTATTATTTTTTTTCCTTTTGATTCAACCTAATCGCAGTTATCTGCATAATCCGTTCAATATAAGTCTCTAGAGACAGACCGGGCACAAAGGGTTAATTATATTGACGTCATTATGACCTACTCATTTTTAATATCATTTGTCTCAGGCGATCTCAATATAAAAAAAAAATATTTAAACACCTTATCTCTAAAACATGGGCTGATCGGCAGGGTCTGACGCAGGTTTTTGTGCTATTT
This sequence comes from Omphiscola glabra, assembly GCA_964017045.1. NCBI lineage: Eukaryota > Metazoa > Mollusca > Gastropoda > Lymnaeidae > Omphiscola > Omphiscola glabra. The sequence goes on from OZ024805.1 coordinate 20,504,903, forward strand.
AAACAAGGAAGAGTTCTCCTGATCCAGTGGAGGTAACCCCAGACAAGGGGAGATCAGTCAAATGTCGAGTGTCTTTTAGTGAAGCTTTAAGACATTGGGGTTTCTCATGAGACGGTCAGCTCAATTGGATCAACCGGCTTTAAATTACACTGTTGATTCAATCATCGCCGTAATGGACAGAAAGTGTGAGTCTAAGGTTCTCTGGTTATTTTTTTTTTTAATTTCCTTTAAAGGGGGCGCTATATCTGAGCATACCCTGTTGTTACGTACTGTTATCAATATGGAGCAATTAGTCTCTTATTTAAGGGTATGGCTCGGTCTAAAACAGTACACAACAAAAGACGATACCAAATGATCAATACAACAACAAAGAATACGATACTCAAAACCAGGGCTAATTACAATTAATAAGTTTTGATATGTTAATTATAATACATTAAAAATCAAAAGAAATAAAATTAAAACTATTGATTTACAGTATATTGTTTGGCTTGTACCGGTAACATGTTACATAAACACAATGTGCAAAAAGGGCACAATGATGAAAAGAAATCTACACACACACAGTAAACAAAGCTCTGTCTCGTAGCAAAAATAGTACACGTATCTCGTGATAAATGATCTGCCTCTCTCAAATCTCTCGTGTCCCCTTTTATAGTCTGTTTTAATCATGTTTCGAGAACCGCATTACGCATTGTTTTCCTTTCCAGTTTTCTCCAGATTTTTCTACAATATTCGAAGGATGAAACAGGCCATGGGTTTGTTGATTGTAGCCGAGGCCAAAGGGAGACTATTTTTAGCTACCCACACCCTAAATGCGGTCTCGAGCTTGCTGTCTGCTAGAGTTCATGACGTAAACATGCGTCGTCTAAATTGTCTACATAACACCCGTGAACCAATTAACGTAAAATGTCATTTAAAGTCCATGCTCACACCATGGGCTTTGGATAATTCGGGTGTGTGTTAGCTTGAGGTGTGGGGGAAGGGGGGTGTCAGTGTCGTAAATGTTTCTCCGGATAATTGAACTGCTCGCATTGAAGAAGTGGGAGGGGGCGTACTAAAGCGAAGAGAACGCGAAGGCTTGAGAAACGAGCGTTACAACGTAACATTAGTCGCTGTCCGTCATTACACTGTATCGTCCTGGCGGTCCATCATTACATTGTATCGTCATGGCGGTCCATCATTACATTGTATTGTCCTGGCGGTCCATCATTACATTGTATCGTCCTGGTGGTCCATCATTACATTTATCGTCCTGGCGGTCCATCATTACATTGTATCGTGCTGGCGGTCCATCATTACATTGTATTGTCCTGGTGTTGAGTTGGAGTTACAGAGGGAGGAAGAGAGAGAGAGAGATGGAGAGAGAGAGGGAGAGAGAGAGAGGTAGAGAGGGAGAGAGAGAAAGGGCGAGGGAGAGAGAGGAGAGAGAGAAAGGGAGAGAAAGGGAGGGAGGAAGAGAGAGGGAGAGAGAGAGGGAGAGATAGAGAGATGGAGAGAGAGAGAAAGAGGGAGAGAAAGAGAGAGAAAGAGAGAGAATATATAAAGTGAATTTATTTTTGAGGTTGCAAAATGGGAAGGGAGGGGAGAGTATGGGGGTGGGGGAAGGGTTTCAATAGTATTGATATATATTTTAAAATTATTTCTATTTTTATCTTTGTAGAATTGACCTTTGTTCGTAGGCTGTTATGACTATCAAACTTTCCTTAACTACAAAGTTAGGATGGCTGCTTTATTTAGAGACGTAAATAAACGTATATATATTTATTACGACCAGCGTTGTGAAGCAGTGCTGAAATCTACAGCACTATCGGGGATGCCATCGGAAATAGTATTTCTTTACTTTAGGAAGAGGCGGCTGCTGACACTGGAAAGTTACAATTTTAAAGTGTCAATTTTTGTTGGACGATCGTAAAATATGTTTATTCGTGGAGAAAGAAATGTGGTGTGGGGGGGGGGGGGGATTGCTTTTCTTCCAATTTTAAACATCAAATCTGGTCTGCTTCAAGTAGCAGACGATTGTTGGCTGATTCTAAAATAATATGATTCCAGTTAACATTCATATACCGGGATGGGGGTAAGGTTTGGGGAAAGGGGGGGGGGGGGGCATTTTTCGAACCAGGGGAAAGGAACTCTATTTGCATGGGGAGACAACTGGAAAGATACTTAAAACAGAGACAGACAACTCTGAAGATACACGGAGATTACGCCACGCAAAGACGTCGTCAGGTTTGCAAATATTCGCCGCGCAAAGTTGGGACTTAGTCCTTTGTGCCGGGGTCGTTAACGCCTGCCAGTGTTTGCGTGTGTTCGCGCCGCTAGCAGAGAACACGCATAAACCGTCTTAGTTGGGCACCCTTAGATGAAAGACAAAGTGCATGTGGATCAGTGTGCCTCGAGCTTCCTGTTGGTCTCCCGAAAGACCAGGGAAATATGCTGTATGACCACTTGAAAATAACTTCTTTTTTTTTTAAATCGAAAAAATCCATTGAATAACAGGGGCGAGCATAATAACAGTCTCTCGTTGTAACTTTCGCCTCATTTCACACACAGCTCTTGTAAAATATCAGACGCCTATCACACAACAATTGCAAATATGCACATTCCTATAACACGAACACTGCTAATCTTAAATTCCTACCCGCACAGCATTGCAAATATAACTTCAACTTTAAACCTCAAAAAAAAAAAAAAAAAAAACATTCCATATTTCACACAATAATTGCAAACATCATCCCACTATCACACAGCCATTGAAAATAACATATTGCTTAAAGACAACGATTGCAAGTCTCACTCTGCTGTGACACAACACTTACTCAGAAGAAAGGCTATAACAGACGATAAGAGATGATGACGAACATGTCAAACAACTACGTGTAAGTTGTGTATAGTTAGCTTTGTCGATCTTCAGCATAGGCACATACTCTGGGTATAAACACGGACCCCCCAGGTATAAGCAGAGAACTTCGGAAAAGCCACATACTCTGAGTATGTACATGGAGCCCCCAGGAGAAGACCCCCAGGTATAGGCAAAGAAATTCAGTATATTTACATGCTCTGGGTATTAGCCCAGATCACCTGCGATAGCAATAAGATACTGGAGATAGATCTTCGCCTTTAATGTCTTGTCTCAGACTCATTACTTTTTGCAGTGGGAGAAAAATCTATATCATCTTTAAATGAAGCCATTCTCTATTTTAGCATGTCAATATTATTGCCTTCATGATTGCAACCATTTTAACATGTCAATATTATTGCTTTCATGGTTGCAACCATTTTAACATTTCAATATTATTGCTTTCATAATTGCAGCCATTTTAACATGTCAATATTATTGCTTTCATGATTGCAGCCATTTTAACATGTCAATATTATTGCTTTCATGATTGCAGCCATTTTAAAATGTCAATATTATTGCTTTCATGATTGCAGCCATTTTAACATGTCAATATTATTGCTTTCATGATTGCAGCCATTTTAACACTATTAAAGTAATTGAATTCCACCTTGGATGACAACTTAAAACCTTTTTTTTTTTTCGTAGAGACCCTTTCCTCCCCCACCCCTCCTATACCACTACTTTTGTGTAATCGAACATTCTAAGTCTATATAATAATTTACTTCAATAACTGATACGGTAAGTTTATGATAATTTTATATACGACAATTTGATAGAATATGTTGTCATCGACAGCGAGCCTATTTGCCAAGTTTCAGTACGATACGATGACGGCAAGTGGGTAATTTAGCCGTTTAAAAATCTTTTCCCTAAACACACAAAAGGGAAGTTCATATAAATGATTCAAAATCACCATATTTTTGTTTAATGTCCTTTTCAAAACAATACGTAAAATGTGTCAATATTTAGTGGATACTTCTTCTGTATATAACCCCCTAGATTGCTAGGGTCCTTGGTTAGCTTTATGGGAAATCCCGCCCCTGGATCCAGTCACGACCTACGAGAACTCAAGGCCTAAGCGCAGGGTGTGCGAATTTACGTGACGTCACGACAGGAAGGCCATCGTTTACCAAGCCGGTTATCGACTGTAGTGCTTTGTTATGAGGATACTAGTTGAGGCTTTTTATCGTAATTCATATTGTGGATTTATTGTTATTTCGTCAAAAATAGTGTACTCTAGTGGGTCATGATCCAGTGCAGTTGAACTTAGTGCAGGAGACGCCTCGTTAGCGTGCACGTGTCAACCACTGTTCTTAATCCCCAGGTCAGAAGTGTAAACAAGTGACGTCACGTGATTTATTGGCGTGACTTCAGTTCAAAGATCACAACTTCAATAACTCTGTCAAATATTATTCTAATGAATGGACCACTTCAGAGCCAATATGTCAGCCCGCGTGTCTTTCAATTTACAACCCCTGTAGGTCCATTTGCTCTGACGTCCAAAGATTTCTCTTAACAGTAGCAAGTGTTTCATTCTCAAACTATCAGTGGTAGGGCCTTAAAAGAGGAAAGACTGGGGGCGCAGAAAGATAAAAAGTTTGTGGGGGGGGGGGGGGCATAGAGAGGTAGAGAGATGGTGAAGAGAGAGAGAAGAGGGGAAAGAGCGAGGGAGAGAGAGGAAGATAGAGGTTAACATTAAAAGTGGGAGAGAGAGGAGAGGGAGATGGGAAGAGAAAGTGGGGAGAGGGGAAGAGAAAGTGGGGAGAGGGTGGTGAAAGGGAAGAGCCGGGTAAAGGGGAAAGATAGGGGTGAGAGGGAAGAGAGGGGCAGAGAGAAGATAGTGGGGAGAGATGCGAAGATAGAGGAGAGAGAGGGGGAGAAAGGAGGGGAAGATAAAGGGGACGAAATTGTGTGGGAGCAGGTGAGAGAGGAGAAGAAAGAGGGTGAGATAGAGGGGATAGTGAGAGGTACAGAGAGAGGGGGGATACTGAAGATAGAGCAGTTGATAGGGGGGAGATAAAGGAGAGATGGAAGGGAGAGGGAGAAAGGGATGTAAAGTTCATAGTGAAAAATTAAGGAAATAAAGGAAACGAATTATTTCATTTCTTTTAATTTGACTTAGGCAATAAATCTTTGTCCCAGTTGAGCCAACTGAGAATCGTTTTTAGTACACTTTGTAACCCCCGTTGGTCACCAATGGATCAAGCAGTGCTAAGACAAATGTTTGTGGTTTATTTTGTAATGGTTGCATTTTTTTAAAAAATTGGATAAATCGATTATTAGATAAAATCCAAGTAGCTGATGTTGTAGCCAGAGATTTTGGGGTTGATAAGGCAGGGTGAGAATATGAATTGTAGACACCAACTAGGGGATGGTGGTGGTGGTGGGGGGGGGGGGGCTATATCGCTCCCACCAACCCAGCTTAACACAAACGTCTCCACTGAACTAAGATCTGTCATAAACACACGTGATCTATGTAAGCACCGTGCACTCCGTTACCTTTGAAGGCAATGAACAACGCCAAAACTTGAAGGCCAATCACTTGCCACTAATCTTGAGATAAAGAGCAACTTTCGTTTTCATCCTGGCGGATTAGAGAGTTCTAAAAAAGTCCCTGATTTATTGAGCTGTCTTAGAGAGTAATGTAGACGAGATCAACGGTTCCCCTTAATTTTGTTTTATTCCAAATGCATCTTATTTCTTTAGCTATTTAGCACTAGAAAACTGAATTATTTAAACTAGAAAGAGGCTCGTACCCTCTACCTATACTTACTACATTGGACGAAGATGTATCCCTAGTTATGACATTAATAATAGTTCATTTGATTGATTAATTGTATCCCGGCCACACACTCTGTTTTTTTGAGGATCCCTGTTTGACGCCTGTAAGTGGCATTTTCAGTGGGTCAAATAGTTTAAGTAGGTAAAGGGATTGTGGGGAAAAAAATATAGAAGATTTATATTTCCAATTTCATATTGTAAAAATCTAATCAGACAAAACGGTGTCATGATGGATTTTATAGTAATTGTTTACGTATATATAAATACATAAATAAATTTAGTCGACGGAAAATTGATCGACGGAAGTTTGGTCGAACGGAAACGTGATCGAATTTTATTTTCAGTTCTCACGTTCAAAATTTCGTCAAATTTCCTTTGAACGCACTATACTATGTAGTAAAACAAAATAATGTATATATTTATATATAATATATATAAAGAAAACAATCTCTTTTTTAAAACAATTTATTTACCTTTATTGTCTTATATTTCATTTAATTTTAATGAGTTTAATGAGTGCTTTTAATTTATGGGGGTTTTTTTTATTAAAATTTTTTTACCAGGTTTTTGTATCATCATAATGTCCCTTAGTCCTTGGACCGTTGGGGCGCCACAGATGACATGAAAACTATCCTTTTCCATTCCTCTCTGTCTTCTGCACTAAGTACAGCATCGCCTAGTTTTAATCCCGTCCACTCTTTGATGTTATCTTCCCATCTTTTCCCCAGGTTTTTGTATACAGCCTGCAAACATCCAACATGGTACCCATGTTTGCGACTAGGCAAATTGGCGAAACTGGAGCGGGGTGAAAGGCAAAACTTATATGTATTTCTTAGAAATCGTCCTCTGGTTTCCGGACCCTTCTCGAACAAGAAACGGCCACCCATCACTTTCACAACACGTTTGACACATGTGTAATTAATGTCGAAAAGGGGGTTTGTGGCATTGTTCCGTTACATTTCGTTGTTGTCTGTGTGAATTTTATTTTTATTATTTTTATGTTATTTATTTATTTTTTTGAAGAAGTATTTTCAAGAAGAGATCATGTACGTCAGAAACTGTCATCACACAGTCAAGCGTTTGGGCGTTTCTGGTGATGTTGTGTACTTAGACTTAGGGGTGTGGGGGCGGCGTGGCCCCCGCCAAGGTTAACACACAAAAAAGGCACCGGGAAAACTTACCCTTTTGTAGATCGAAGTGGCTATTGGTACACGGGTACAGAATTGAGAGGTTGGGATTAAAAAACGATTAAAAATATTTGTGTTGGGTTTGTAAGACAAAATGAGTTATCAAATGAAAGGTAATTGAATGTACTATACGTTTGAAACTTAATTCGTCAATTTAACTAAAATAAACTACGACAAATGACATCCGAATATCATTGGGTCCGAAAGGGGGCACTGCGTGTCCGGGTCCATTTTGACTAATGCTATTGGGATGTCATTTGTAATAGTTTATTTTAGTTAAAATGAAGAATTAAGTTTACAAACGTATAGTCCATTCAATTATCTTTCATTTGATACCTCATTTTGTCTTACAAACCCAACAATAATATTTTTAATCGTTTTGTAATCCCAACCTCTCAATTCTGGTACCCGTGTGCCAATAGGTGCAGCCTTTGTAGATTCCGTTATTTTACCTTTTATTAATGATTTTTTTACTATCAAAGTTTGGAAACCGACGAGAGTGCGGCAGTGGGACATCTCAAATTCTCTCTTTATAAATAGCGTTAAAACTTCCACCTCAAAAATTGACATCCTTAATACAACAACAAACAATATATATATAAATATATATTAGTTGCTGACTTCTGACTTTTTTTTTTTACTGTGAGTGCATCAAAGACTGCTTTGAGACAAGCATCCGAACGTCCACGGACATTGATGGGGATAGGACTGTGTGGCAACAATGGAAGGATTACGACATTGATGGGATAGGACTGTGTGGCAACAATGTAAGGATTACGACATTGATGGGGATAGGACTGTGTGGCAACAATGGAAGGATTACGACATTGATGGGAGAGTACTGTGTGGCAACAATGGAAGGATTACGACATTGATGGGGATAGGACTGTGTGGCAACAATGGAAGGATTACGACATTGATGGGATAGGACTGTGTGGCAACAATGGAAGGATTACGACATTGATGGGATAGGACTGTGTGGCAACAATGGAAGGATTACGACATTGATGGGATAGGACTGTGTGGCAACAATGGAAGGATTACGACATTGATGGGAGAGTACTGTGTGGCAACAATGGAAGGATTACGACATTGATGGGGATAGGACTGTGTGGCAACAATGGAAGGATTACGACATTGAAGTCTTGTTGAAATCTCGTAGCAAATTGGGCGTAGGGACAGATACTACCGTAGTGACAGATATTTGCGTAGTGACAGATGCTACCGTAGTGACAGATACTATCGCAGGGACAGATACTACCGTAGTGACAGATATTTGCGTAGTGAAAGATGCTCTTGTAGTGACAGATACTATCGTAGGGACAGATATTTGCGTAGTGACAGACGCTACCGTAGTGACAGATACTATCGTAGGGACAGATACCATACCGTAGTGACAGATATTTGCGTAGTGACAGATGCTACCGTAGTGACAGATACTATCGTAGTGACAGATATTTGCGTAGTGACAGACGCTACCGTAGTGACAGATACTATCGTAGGGACAGATACCATACCGTAGTGACAGATATTTGCGTAGTGTCAGATGCTACCGTAGTGACAGATACTATCGTAGGGACAGATACTACCGTAGTGACAGATATTTGCGTAGTGACAGACACTAGCTTACCAAGGTTAACTGGTGTGCACTTTAACATTTCATAACCTTACGCTTTACAGAGAGTTTGGGGGGGGGGGGGGGGGGCTGGCTAAATATTTTTGGCCAGGGCCACAGTAAAAAACTAAAAAAATTCGGCGGGCCGCTTAATAATTTTCTAAGGATTCTAGGGCTATAAATATTACATTTTTAATAAATTTAAAATAATTATAATGATATGAAAACTAAAAGATAAAAATTGATTACTAGTCATTAAAGCGGATAGTGATAGTATTTCATTTTAAGTTACACACTTTCAAGATATTTAACGATACTTTGGAAAGTCAGTTTTTCATTAATTTTTGGGAGTTCGCCCCGGGCGGAAATTTTGTCTGTTTGCAGGGAGTTTTGAGATACCATTCTGTTTGTTCTCCCTAATTCAGCGGTTCTCAGCCTGTGGGTCGCGACCCCTTTAGCGGTCAAACGACCCTTTCACGGGGGGTCGCCAAAGACCACCGGAAAAACACATATACTTTACAGTTATGAAGTAGCAAGGAAAATAATTTTGTGGTTGGGGGTCGCCAACACATGAAGAACTGTTTTAAAGGGTTGTGGCATTAGGAAGGTTGAGAACCCCTGCCCTAATTGATGGAGTCTACTGCGTTTGGGGGAAACATTCCCTCATTTGCATGCGCATGGCAATGTACAGTTTGATCGATTCATATAAAGACGTGCAGTAAGTAAACCTAGGCAGTACAGGATTGTCACGTCATCTGTTCACAAAGTGGGTGACGAGAGTATGTTGTCTTTAGGTGACGCTTGAGGGGATTACGGATCAAAAGGGATTGTATGGACTAAATAATTGCCTGTAATAATATTATTTTTTTTTAAGTTCGAAATGTAATACTGACAAAAATTACGGAAGAGGAAAATTGTTACGCTGATTTCAATGTATAATTTGGTTATATGCGTTTGCCCTATAGAATTAAACAAAACTATATTAGCGTGAGTGGTGAGTGGTTGGAGGTGACAGGTGACAGGTAAGTGGTGAGAGGTGATAGGTGAGTGGTTGGAGGTGACAGGTAAGTGGTGAGAGGTGACAGGTGAGTGGTTGGAGGTGAGTGGTCACAGGTGATAGGTGAGTGGTGAGAGGTGAGTGGTGAGAGGTGATAGGTGAGTGGTGATAGGTGTTAGGTGAGTGGTGATAGGTGAGTGGTGATAGGTGATAGGTGAGTGGTGACAGGTGAGAGGTGAGTGGTGAGAGGTGATAGGTGAGAGGTGATACGTGAGTGGTGATTGGGTGACAGTTGAGTGGTGACAGGTGATAGGTGAAGGGTGACAGGTGAGTGGTGACAGGTGAGGGGTGACAGGTGAGTGGTGAACAGCTGAGCGATCAGATCATTATTATGGTAAGAATGATTTACACTCTATTAATAGAAGCAAATGGATGGCCGATAATACAACTCCGGGTATAAAACGGACCGGGGGGGGGGGGGGAAGAGAGAAGTGGGTTCGCAGGGGCTATAACTCTATCGAAGTGGAGTCCCTTGTTACATTCAAAATAATTGCAGATTGAAACATTTGGGGGGGGGGGGGGGTGCGACTATGTATATTTAAATATTTTATTATATGTTCCGTGTCTATTATAAATAACAGTTACCCATTGTAAAAATAAGAGGGGCATTTTTTATGTATTTTTAAACTTTTGAGCCAAACAGAAGAGTATAGTTTTTTGGAAGCGCGAGGATGACGTAGGCCGAGGCTCCACGTGAACATAAATCTAAAATAACCACGCCAGCTGAGCGATTCCAGTCAAGGAAAGTGTCCGACTCCTTGACTCCGACACTGCATCCCACACTTATCCCATTAAGAGGGTTGAGGTATCAAACTAATTGTGTTACGTGGTCAACTGATGAAGTAAGGTAGTGAAGAGACAAGTGTAGGGCGGGGAGGGGGCGGGACTGGGTGGTAGAGAAAGACAACCTAAAATCATGTCCTTATTTTAATAGTTGACCGATGAAGACTTTTTGCCGACACGATTTGTGTGTGTGTGTGTATTTTTTTCCGTTTTCCCCTCACCTTGTTTTCCTTATTTCCATTTTTTAAACTTGATTGCATTGCTCTAAGGCAGCGGTTCTCAACCTGTGAGTCGCGACCCCTTTGAGGGTCGAACGACCCTTTCTAAGGGGGCGCCTAAGACCGTCGGAAAACACATATACTTAAAAGTTATGAAGTAGAAAGGAAAATAATTCTGTGGTTAGGGGTCGCCACAACATGAGGAACTGTATTAAATGGTCGCCGCACTAGGAAGGTTGAGAACCACTGCCCTAAGGGCTCGTTCAGTCATAAAGGTTCAAATGCGGGCAGCAGCGGACAACTACGGACAAGTTGGGTGGGGGTGTAAATGACCTTACGGACATCTGCAGGCTAGCAATAAGTTGTTCTAGTTTTAGATCCATTTCGTGTATTGTTGTAGTATGTTCAAAATGTTAGTTGCGGGCGTCCTCTGTGGGTGATATAGTTTGCAAATTTTCGAAATATTTATAGTTTGAAAAGTTTTTTTTTTTTTTTTTACAAACTTCATGTTTGAGACCACTTTTAATATTTGTTTGCTGTTTATTAACAAATGCCATCGATGCCAGTTTGTGAATATTTTTTTTTAATATTATCTAATTCTCATAGATGGCTGACTGATCGAATTAATTTTATTTATCAAACTTAATATAGAAGTAAAAATCTATTGATTTCGCTCTTTAAGACGGGTTGGGCGGGGGGGGGGGGGAGTGGAAAGCCACGCGTGGAAAAGTGTGGACAAGGGGGCAGAGGCGTAGCATAGGGGGGCAGGGGTACAGATGTACCCGGGCGCCAGCTAGTTCGGGGCGCCAAAATGTGCTTTGGTATTCTTTTATTGATGAAAATAATGGGTTTGAGAGTTGAAAAAAGGAAAAGAGGGCGCTTTAAAATGAATCTTGTCCCCGGGCGCAAATCTTGTCCCTGGGCGCCAAACACTCTAGCTACGCCTCTGCAGCGGGGGTAGAAGAGGCGTTTATTTTTGTGGAAGTCTTATTATTTCTTTTCTGCTGGGATACATTTAAATTTAGCCTTGCAATTAACGGCTGTTGGGTGCCTAATAGGGGTCGCAAACCGGGATCCCGAATTTCGAAAATACCGGAATACCGGACCATAATTCATGCTCGAAAATACCGGGATTGGATTTATGAAAACCGGGATTTTCAATAATCCCGGGATTTTATTTTAAAAAAAATTTTAATAGTTTTTTTTAGTTTCCACGTCATAGTTAAAGAAGGACTAAGCAATAATTTTTAAGATGTGCAAATCCATCACACCATGTGTCTCAAGTTCAAAGAAAGCCGGCCGATCTTTGTACTACTGTATCTTATTTGTCAAGAATCATGACGTTGTGAATAGTTTTGTTTTTTCATCGTGCTTGTGTAGTGTGTAAGTGGAGACGAGTCGCGACCTGAATGTACGGGAGGTAATCCCTTATTATGACGCATTACTCAAATCACGGGGTCAACTTTTAATTTTAAAAAAATGTTGATTGCTTGATTTCTTTTAATTATGCCAAAAAACCTACAGATTAAAAAATATGAGTAAATCCGTATTTTGATAATCCAATGCCTCAAGTTTAAGACACAGAAAAATAATGCTACTTCTTTTTTGTGATAACAATATTAATAATTTACATTCAACCCATAATTTTTTTTCTAGCTATTTTGTCTCAGGCTGAGTTTCCCAGTTTGTATGTACCGTACCTAGCCAAACTTTACAGGTCTGAATGTCCCAATGTGTCTGTACCATACTTAGTCAAACATTTACATGACAATTTAAAAATTTAATTTAAAAAAACCGTTTTACACGTCAAACCAATTCGATTGAATTAATATTTTTTTTAAATGATTTATTTTCCAAGATTGATAGAAAGAAATGGGGGGCCCTGAAAAAAAGAAACCTAAATTTAAAAAGCATATGAAACTATCGTAAAAAAAGACATCAGTGTGGCATTATTTCTTGAAAGCTACAGACAATCTCTCAGCTAAATGTATTAGATGTAACAAGATATTTAAAACATTAGGAGGAACAACTTCAATCTCAATTAAAGTCTGCACATTCCAATGATTACTTGGACGTTTTTCGAAGGCCAAATTGCGACCAGATGCGAAAACATACCGTGGATATTCAAAAGCATGGCCAGACAGCGGATTCCTCGTTGGAAATATCTTTGAACAATGAAATTGAACATCTTGGATCTGAGCTTGAAGAACTTGAAGATACACTACCGCTTAAGAGACAATTAGCAATTGAAATACAAAAGAAACTTCAGGCTTAGGATAATACTTCCAGACCAACGGATGGAGACATTGATACATTGGTAAAAATAGAAATGGTTTTATTTGAGAAAGGCGGTTCAAGAGGAAAATATCTAGAAATTACTTATGATAGCCTAAGGTCTATTCCTCCGACCAGTGAGGAGTCAGAGAAGATGTTCTCGTCATCAGGTTACTTTTGTAACCATTTGCGGCCAAAGTCAAGTGACCAAACATTAAACACGTTGTCATTTTACGATCTCATTATTTAAATTTGACCAAAGATTAAAACAACACTGTTTATTTTAATATTTGATTAATAAAACTATTTAAATTAAAAGTTAAGAATATATTTTTTTTTCATTTGATAATTTGATTAAATAAAGTCTGAAGATAAACAATTGTGTTATTGTTAAAAGCTTATTAAAAATCAAAATGTGATATTTGTTCTGAATGTTTTTATTTCATTGATAAATCATCAACTATAATCTCGACTAAAAACTCTCTAAATATCGAAAATATCGAAAATACCGGGATTCCGGTATTCCTAAACTTTAATATCGAGAATACCGGTTTTGGCAAAAGTGACAGGTTTTGCGACCCCTAGTGCCTAATGAGTTTGTCCCACTTGGGGGGGGGGGGGGTGTCCATGACACATTTAATTCAAGTGATCGCTGGAGAAACTTCCACTATACAGAATAACAAGATAGTTTGGTTGTTGTTTTTTTACATAAAAACGAATCCATACAAACCCCTTATCTGTAATCCATTGTGGACAGTCTCAGTTTTATTTACCAAGAAGTCCATTCAATTTTTCATTTCTCGTTTTTATTCAATCCGCTCAAATTTTAAAAAAAATCAAATGTCAAAATCCTTTTAGTGGATAAATTGGATAAAAGTGCTTTCAAGGTCAGCTTACTCAAACTGTAATATCCCCCCCCCCCCCCCAGTAAGCTGCCTCTGAATTCACGTGCAAGAAAAAAATGATACGTGACAAGGCACCCCAAAAAATAGGTCAACAAAACACAGTATTATTAAATCTACGTTGTGTTGACCACTCAAAGACGGCCAAGGGATTTACCGTGGGATAGGAAAAAAACAAGAAAAGTAAAACAAGGTCCAAATAAATTAACTCAATTTTATAGAGCTGGGCAGAAACTTTGGCCAGAAGACAGTAGGAACAGAAGCTGATAGAAGAAGAAGGCAGCAGTGGCGATCCTTGATCGCTTCATCAAGCACCGTTCAGTGGACGAGGAATCGAAGAATAAATCATAATTTAACGTCCCACTTTGGTACAGTAACTAGTAACTACTCTATGACGGATGGGTTTCTCAACTTTATGTTTCCAAAATTCTGATTCATTTACTAAAGATAAGACGGTCGACTGTGACCGGTAGACGTATAGACTTACCAAAGATAAAAGACAGGAGACTTTACAACTTTTCCCCCGTGTGTGTGTATTACTACTTTTACATCTCTAGTAATATACTTCACATGCTTTGCTGTATTATGATATAGTTTTTATGTCGGTATATTTGTTTGTTTTTTATGTTTATATCAACTTAATTGCATAATTAAATTGATTGCTGTTGATATCGCTAGCGTTAGTCTCCTTTTTCGTTCTGTGTTTGGTTTTTGTTTCAATCTTTTGTTATGTACTGTTTCATCCAACAAGTCAAGTCTTAAAACAGATTATATTTAAATAAACATTAATAAAAAGCACCCTCGGTATGGAAACGCTTCTAGTAGCACCATCACGCCCCCCCTTTGCCCACACTTTGCCCACCCTTGAACTATATTAATATCCTAATGTCCCAATATAAATTTAGATCTAATCATAAGACCATTAGTAAGAAAGATCAACTTAAAGTTGAAAAAGTTGACCTGCAATTTTCAAAACTTTAAATTTAAAAAGTATAATGAAGAAGAAAATGAAATTATATCGGCTTCATTCTAGGCAGGTATACAATTTATTTGTTTGCTTATAAATAAAAAGAGATGAATTTTTTGAGGGCTTTCCCTGATGTTATGAAAGTGCCTAATAACTCGCAAATTACGTCACGCTCAGTGTGATTAGGGGGGGGGTGGTGGAAAGTTGTGACACATTGTGACAGGGGGGTGGGGTTTGAAAACTTTGTGACGTCACGATTATTATATTTTTTAAAAAAAATAAATTCTAAAATTTTCTAATTTTGAAAAATCTTTATTCAATTAATTTTAAAAGCATTCATTTGAGGTCAAAATTGCCTCAGGTATCATAGGTAGGCGAGTGCACCTTTTGCGCATATCGAAAAATGACGCAAAAACTGTTGTGGCCATTTTACATTCAGCTTGTGGATGACTTCGTTGTTTCGCGTTTTACGTCACAGTTTTCTAATAATGCTGCATCTTAATCCATTGTGGCTAAATGTTAAAAAAAAATGCTAAAGAATAAAATAAAATTTTAGTATAGTTATGAAAATTGTATGTACGTTTTGATATTTTTAGATGTGGCGTGTGGCGTGACACTCTAAAAAGGGGGGGGGGGATAATTTGTAACACTTTGTGACAGGGGGAGAGGGGGGGTCTAAAAATATCATATTTGCGTGACGTAATTTGCGAAAGAACCCTGACTATTATAGTGTGTGTGATTTTTTTTATTGATTCTTTTTTTTTTTTTTTTGGGGGGGGGGGGTGTGGGGGTGAATTATATTTTACATTTTAATTTAGGTTAGTTATAATAGAATGCCTTTTAATACAAAATATAATCTCACATTGCGGCTAATACTTGAACTACTGTAATCTTAAAATTATAGAGCTTGAAATAATTAATAATTCTTCTCGGACAGTCTGGTCATTATCGTCAACTTAATTTTTTTAGAGCGCCTACATATGAGAAAACTAATACGACAAGATCGAAATTTAAAAAAAAAAACTGGGAAAAAAATATTTCTTATCTAACAATGATCTTGGAATGGAATATAACCTTTTGAATTCATTGTTACATCTACATCCTTGGACCTTCCTACTTCATTGTTACATCTACATCATTGGACCTTCCCACTACATTGTTGTATCTACATCCTTGGACCTTCCTACTACATTGTTACATATACATCCTTGGACCTTCCTACTACATTGTTACATCTACATCATTGGACGTTCCTACTACATTGTTACATCTACATCATTGGACCTCCCTGCTTCATTGTTACATCTACATCCTTGGACCTTCCTACTTCATTGTTACATCTACATCCTTGGACCTTCATACTTCATTGTTACATCTACATCCTTGGACCTTCCTACTTCATTGTTACATCTACATCCTTGGACCTTCCTACTACATTGTTCCATCTATATCCTTGGACCTTCCTACTTCATTGTTACATCTACATCCTTGGACCTTCCTACTTCATTCTTACATTTACTCACCTACATTGTTGGACCTTCCTACTTCATTGTAATATGATGTCACACATATCTTGTCCGTCCCCGTCTGACGTCACATATGTCTTACTGTCCCCCGTCCTACGTCACATATGTCTTACTGTCCACCGACTGACGTCACATTGTCTTACTGTCCTCCGTCTGACCTCACATATGTCTTACTGTCCCCCTTACTACGTCACATATGTCTTATTGTCCCCGTCTGACGTCACATATGTCTTACTGTCCCGGTCTGACGTCATATTTCTTACTGTCCCCCGCCCCCCGTCCTACGTCACATATGTCTTACTGTCCACCGTCTGACGTCACATATGTCTTACTGTCCTCCGTCTGACCTCACATATGTCTTTCTGTCCCCCGTACTACGTCACATATGTCTTATTGTCCCCGTCTGACGTCACATATGTCTTACTGTCCCCCGTCTGACGTCACATGTCTTAATGTCCCGGTCTGACGTCACATTGTCTTACTGTCCCCGTCTGGCGTCACATATATCGTATTGTCCCTGTCTGACGTATGACGTAATATTTCTTGCGGTCCCTGTTTGCGTCACACTCATCTTTGCAATCGGGAATATCTTGAACACATGTAAAAGTAAACGCGTCACTTCCCATGTCACAACTATCATTTCATTTTCCATGATTACTTAAACTTAAAGTATTCAGTTTGTGTTGAATAAATTACTTCTTTGTTCCCCATCAAGGCCCACATCCATATTTCTCACCAACTAAATGTGGTTTTAAATCGCCACCATTTTCTTTCCTTTTTCCCCCCTACAACACGACAAGCTCGTATGCTTATGGACCACCGAGAATGGCGTCATAAAAGCAAGACAGGCTACCAAGCTAAAAAAAATATTCAAAAAGAGTTACCTTTCTTTGTTCCTAAATTAACTTCCGAAAAAAGTGGATTGTAGATTGTGTTGTGATTGTGTCCACCAAATCACAAAAACCTTCATTAGTTTGTTTACCATCGTCATATTCTCGCCATTAACTTTCCCACGGAAAAAAGGAAAACGTACCTACCCGAAGAGTTCCCCCAGAAGAAAATGGCGTCTCTTGTCTTGACAACATTCCCGGCCTTATCAGTGGTAAGGACGTGAAAGTTTCACCTGATTTTCGAGCGTTTGAAATGACTTGTGTTGCTGGCATTTCCGGATATGGGGGACACATTAGGAGCTTTCATATCGCCAGGGGCAGCACAGCCAGGCAAACATTGTAAATACGCTGAAATGTATCGTGCTGACAGTACCTTCAAGGGAGATAAAGTGGTTGAGGAAATTTCCTAATTATTGCAAATGGTCTGGTTGACCGGGTGTAACATTTCTTTATGTTACTGACTGGCATGACTCTGATCGGTTTAGTGACAGTGGACCGGGTGACGTATTGAATTGTGTCATTGGCCTGGGTCTGAGGCCGGTGATAGTGGATAGTGGGGGGGGGGGGCCGTTTTCAGAAATCTCGTTCACCTGAATGTTATATCCCTGACCCACGGGCCGCCACTATCCTTTAATCATCAGACTGATGGGTCCGACAAGAAGCTTGGAGTTGTAAGCGGTGACCTTGACGCTGCAAATCGTCAGTGCCAATAAAGCATAGCCCCGGCGGTGTTAGAACCACTGGAATTCAAAGCATTGGTCTTCACTCGTTACACATATATATATATGTCAGATACTTCAGACTCATTTGTTAATGATGTTCTTGTTTTACTTAGGGTTTTGATAATTGGAAAAAAAAAAAGGGGGGGGGGGGTGTTGGTGTCGATGCCTTAACATTAACCCAGAATCATTTATTAACTGGATGTTGTACACAAGACAGCCATCATAATTATTTTACTGTTTGTGATGTTAGAGTTTTCAAAGTTAACGCAATTTATGACCATAATATTATTGTCATTTAATT
Organism: Omphiscola glabra; assembly: GCA_964017045.1. NCBI lineage: Eukaryota > Metazoa > Mollusca > Gastropoda > Lymnaeidae > Omphiscola > Omphiscola glabra. Next base: position 20,523,028 of record OZ024805.1, read on the forward strand.
TTTTTTAAAATATATTTCACTCCTTTTGGATGATTTTCGTTTAATTTTGAAATTTAACCATTTTATTTAGCGATGAGTTCATCACTGGTCCTTACGATATTCAAACAACAACTTCAAACTTATGTTCACAAGTCTTCATTCTTAGGCTCGCAACTTGTTAAAATGTGTTACAAATAAATCACTACTAGAGTATTGTGAAACTGTGAAATACTCACTGACTAAACTGACACACACCATTGGCTGAGCTAAAACACCCATCACCGACCAAGAGGATACACCAGTCATTAGCTATAAGGTGATACGCCCGTCATTTGATAAGGCGACACGACCATAAATAGATAGCCCGACACGCCCATCATGCGCTAATCTGACACACCCATCATTGGCTAAGCTGGCACGCCTCTCATTCGCTAAGCCGACACACACTTCAGTAACTAAGCGGACACGCCCAACATTGGCTAAGCTGACACACCCATCATTGGCTAAGCTGACACAACCATTAATGGCTAAGGTGACACACCCATCATTGGCTAGCTGACGCACCCATCATTCGCTAAGCGGACACAACCATCAGTGGCTAAGCTGACACAACCATCAGTGGCTAATCTGACACACCCATCATTCGCTAAGCTAACACACCCATCATGGGTTAAGCTGACACACCCATCATTCGCTAAGCTAAAACACCCATCATGGGTTAAGCTGACACACCCATCATTCGCTAAGCTAACACACCCATCATGGGTTAAGCTGACACACCCATCATTCGCTAAACTAACACACCCATCATGGGTTAAGCTGACACACCCATCATTCGCTAAGCTGACACGCCCACCATTCGTTAAGCTAACACGCCCATCATGGGTTAAGCTGACAAATCCACGATTGACTAAGCGTTAATTTTTTCCCCCAATCACTGTACCAATACCGGTACCAGTAAACATTAGCACCACTATTTGTCTGTGCCTTCAATCACCAGACATCACAGCCTTGAGTTGTTTACATGGTAGGGAAATGATTGACACATTTATGGATGTTGACAGACACCAGGAGGAGAGAAAATATGTACTAAGAGTAAGAGACCACAGTGGCTCTCAAATATTGATACCAGTTCGTCTTTCCTTTTGCCGTGAAAATAAAAATAATACTTAAACGGTGTTTCAATGACTACAGTCCCCCTTAACGCATGAACAGTTCCCCTAAACGCATGAGCAGTTCCCTTAAACGCATGAAAAGCTCCCCTTAACGCATGAACATTTCCCTTAAACGCATGAACAGTACCCATAAACGTATAAACAGTTCCCCTTAAACGCATGAACAGTTCCCCTAAACGCATGAACAGGTCCCTTAAACGCATGAACAGTTCGCCTAAACGCATGAACAGTTCCCCTGAACGCATGAACCGAAATTTTCATTTACTTTAACAGCTACATTATGATTTAGACTCTTTATTGATAATGTTATACTTATACATAACATTCAACATTAATAAAGAGTCTAAATCACTAAATCATAATGACTTGCACGACGACAGAAATCTATCGCTCGGTAGGCCTACATGTCGTTAAATGAACATTAATAAAGAGTCTAAATCACTAAATCATAATGACTTGCACGACGACAGAAATCTATCGCTCGGTAGGCCTACATGTCGTTAAATGAACATTAATAAAGAATAGCACAGTTCAAACGAATTTAATCGATTTAGAATTTAAATCGTTAATTAGTTTGCACACTGAAATGAACAAAGGACAAAGGAAGAACAAAAACACTGAAATGAACAAAGGAAGAACAGAAACACTGAAATGAAAAAAGGAAGAACAGAAACACTGATATGAACAAAGGAAGAACAAAAACACTGAAATGAACAAAGGAAGAACAAAAACACTGAAATGAACAAAGGAAGAACAAAAACACTGAAATGAACAAAGGAAGAATAGAAACACTGAAATGAACAAAGGAAGAACAAAAACACTGATATGAACAAAGGAAGAACAAAAACACTGAAATGAACAAAGGAAGAACAAATAGCGGAAAAAAAGGGGAAGTGGGCAATTTCTGTTACTAATATTAAATATGTTATTCGTGGCTTTAAAGTTTGTATTATTTAGGACCTTAATGTTAACACTAAATAATGCTCATGTTAATGCTAGATTACATGCTTGTTAACACTAGATCATAAGATGATATTCGTGATAATACTAGATGGCATTATGTTCACGTTCAACGGCATATTCGTGAAGACTAATATATTACCTGCTTTTAACAATAAATGACCTGATGTATTAATGACATGTATATTAACATTTTATTTCTCGTGAATTAAGATTAATGACCTGTATATTAAGACACTAAACCAGAGGTCCCCAGACTTTTTTGTCTCGTAGACCCCTTGTCATGTTTTTCGGTTTTGTGTAGACCCCCTGCTTACCGGATATTACCTGCTAGTTTATAATAATTCTTAAACAGTTTTATGTTTTGAAAAATTTTACTTCATAGGTACTTTTATTATTTATGTAGGAAGATATATGTCATTATATTATAATGTAATATTATGAAAGTAAACAGGTACTATCTGTGTATGTGAATTACTCCATTCATGGAATGCCAAAATAGAAGTCACTATCGTTGACCCCCATTTTCATTTCATGGACCCCCAATTTTTTTTCGCTAACATAGACCCCTTGCAAGTTGTCGTCGACCCCTGGGGTCGATATAGACCACTTTTGGAATCACTGCACTAAACCGTCTGAGCGTTTTAACTTAAAATTTTGTAAAATTGTATTTTCATCATTCAGCAAAAAAACCGAAAAGTGGAAAAAGGTGGTGGAAAAAGGGGGGGGCGCCCTTCAAAAGTCACGTGACGGCTGTGACCTAGCCCCTTCGTTACCGCTGGGTTTTGACATCGATTTTTGCTGACTCCGCAATAAAAAAAACTTTTATTTATTAAAAAAATAATTTTTTTAATGAAATTTCCGGTAATTTCATTCTCTATCCAATTCGCTTTTTAACGCCTCTATAGATAAACGAATAAAGAAATATATAGCATTGAAATATGACGTCGACGCCACGTGCTTGGTATTTCAGAAAAGTTCTTTGCCTTTTTGCTATGACGACTACCGTATGTGACGTCCTTGGTCATTGAAAGTGTGTGATCATGACGTCGCGTCGACGTCATAGGTAGCGAAACCGAAAAGGCTAGATACATAAAATGACGCTAAACAAGTGTGAATGTCTCAATGCCAATTCTTTGTAAGGTTTTAAATGCCATTTTGGAAAATCTATCTTGAAAAAAAAAATTTGCTTCCTTAATGCTATTTGTCAAAAGAATTCAATTGTAGAAACACTGTTGAAAGAAGAAAACAGCTGCCTTACGTGCCCTTGCGGGTGGGGCCCATAGCCAGGTAATGGCCACGTTGAATAACAAAGAGTTGTATTAAAGTCAGACAGTGGTAAGACATGCTACTTAGCTGTTCCTGTAAATGTCAGCCTCGGCTAATTACGCCCCCCAGCTGTTAATGTCTATAGTCGGGACGTGTAGACCTGTTTGAGGCTACACCACCAGAACCTATAAGGATACCACCCTCCCTTCTGTTGTTCAGAAGGGGGTGGAAGGTTAGACTCCCACTACCTATTTGACACAAATTCCTGACACTGACAGAAAAATGCATGCACTAGCTATTATTTCACAATGTACACGTCAATTTTCCTTCTGTTTCATTTGTCAGGACTTTTCGACCCCTGCATCGCCAGTTGTTATGGCAGAAGCCCACTTGAGCCATACGCCATACCTTCTCTTATCTCTCCCTCACTTCGCGGGAACTGGTTTTTGAGTCTGCCTTATGTTTACTTATCTAATCGTTCTGACAAGGGGATTAGTAGTCAATACAAAAGAATAGTTCATCCGGTCTCTAATCTCTAAATCCCCTTCGAGTGAACGTCTGCTGAACCAAAATGGCAGTTTAAAAAAAAAAAATCAAGTTACCGAAACACGTGACGTTGACCAACAAACAAAAAAAAAAAAAAAAAAAAAGGAGTGGGGGGAGCCCTCTTCTACTTCGAAGAAAAAGCTAGAGATTTTGTAAACATGTGCTTAGAAAATCTAGACATTATCTCCTGGGGGGATTACATCGTGTGGATCTTTGTTCTCACGTTTCTTTCATTTTCTTGCTGCCCTAAATTGTGTGTATATATATATATATATATACAGTAATCCAGTGGCGTAGTAAGTGGTGGGGAGCGGGAATAGGCGGATCTTTTTTTCTTTTTTTGTAGAAAGGGGGGGGGGGGGTGGTATTTTCGGCCAAATGTAAGGAAAAGGAAGATATTAAAAAACGCAAGACTTGATTTTCTTTGACCATCAATTGTTGCACATAATAATAATATACTGGAATTCTGAATACCGTCTACTTGACGATCCGAATTTTTTTAAGACAAATAAACTAAAAGTATAAAGTTATAGTATAGCAGTCGATTCCAAATAATGAAAATCTTCTAGAATTAAAGCTATATTCTCAAATATATAAATGCCACTTTTGAAAAAAAAATAATAGCTCTTGATAAAAATAGTTCTCCGCGTGCATCATCTTTCGTCACAAAACATAGTAAGAGTAAGAGTCAAGAGAACACAAAGTATTTCAAATGCGGTTTAATTATTTTCATCACAATTTAAAAAATGACAGTCAAAGACAGAGGAAAGCTCATTGTTACTAGATCATCATCATAGTAGTAATACAATAGGTAATGTGAATAAATCAAATCGATGTTAAGTAACGAATTTGGTCAGTCAGCCATACTCGTAGTAACAGCATTGATTAAGACTATAGAGGAAAAAAAAAGTTTTCTCGTATAGCTTTCTCATCTATAATAAATGGCTATAATTTGTTTAGTTTTTTTTTTTTTCGTACAATAAATCAAAATGCTACAACTGCAATGAAAATGTGTGTAGTACAATGATTGAATCACACAATGAAAATGTGTGTAGTACAATGATTGATTCACACAATGAAAATGTGTGTAGTACAATGATTGATTCACACAATGAAAATGTGTGTAGTACAATGATTGATTCACACAATGAAAATGTGTGTAGTACAATGATTGATTCACACAATGAAAATGTGTGTAGTACAATGATTGATTCACACAATGAAAATGTGTGTAGTACAATGATTGATTCACACAATGAAAATGTGTGTAGTACAATGATTGATTAACACAATGAAAATGTGTGTAGTACAATGATTGATTCACACAATGAAAATGTGTGTAGTACAATGATTGAATCACACAATGAAAATGTGTGTAGTACAATGATTGAATCACACAATGAAATGGGAATATTTAAAGAATCACAATTAAATTTTTAAAGAAAAATGATCGCTTTAATTTAAATACCATAATTATTACAGGTACTATAATTATATAACTGGTACCATAAACCATAATTATAACCGGTACCAATATAGCCGGTACCATGGGGAAACTGAATGTAGAAATTATTTAAAAAGTAGCAAACGGTTATTTAATCAAAAATTTATTGATGAACCTTATTTGAAATGAACGCCTGTAGGCCTATATTAACATTCTGGTTATTTCAATTAATTTTAGTAGGAAAGTGTGCTTTGCCAAGCTTTCTTAAGCTTAAATTAATGCCTTATTTTTTAAGAGCTTACTTATAGTAATATATATATGACCTTGGTGCCACCAATAGTTCACAGGTCAAATTACCGGAATCGGAAAGAAACACCCCCCCCCCCCAATTAATCAGTCAAGCTTATGTAGAACTTTTAACGTTCAAGCAAATACGCAAGAGGACACGTTAAATTTTTCGGGTCTTTTGCCCGCCTGTCTTTTAGTTCCGGTTACTCTTGATAATCAACATTTTTCTAGATCAGAACCATTGCCGTTAATGGCTCCCTGTGGCACAGCTAGGGTTTGTGCCATCCGGAGCCTGCCATTAACTGCCAATCTTTTTTGCTGCTGCCCCTATACCACCAAAAAACCAAAAAATACGGGGGGGGGGGGGGGGGGGCTAAAAGGACACCTTTAACATGAGGACTGCCCCTCCCTACCCTTCCCTCCTCCACATCTGTTTACTCCTTATCTGCTAAAGCACGTGTGTAAAACTCAAGGTCCGTGGGCCACATCCGGCCCGCTGTACGATTATATCAGGCCCGCGAGGTCTTGGCCCGGCGTACAATTATATCCAAGTCAACGCTATGCTGTTTCCCAATGCACACTTTGCTGAAAAACTTAGCTTCCTTCGCGCTGAGTTCCCGCGGCGCTCTAGTGACTTTGAACCACAGACATGTGATATCGAGCTGTTTCGTAAACCATTTGTCAAGGACGTGGAAACTGCAGTTCTAAATTTGCAGATGGAGCTAATAGAGCTGCAATGTAATGGGACACTAAAGGCAAAGTACGACACTGTGTGGCCTGCACAGATCTCTCGTTTCATTCCTGAAAGGATGCCCCAGCTTCGTCTACATGCGGCTCGACCCTTGAGCATGTTTGGTAGCACATAGCTGTGTGAGCAGCTGTTTTCTGTGATGAAGATTAACAAACTTACTTGTTTCTGTAGCCAAGAAAATGTGCCAAACATCCAGCTCTGACAAATTGGCATAAGAGCCAAAATGGGTATGCCAATGATTTTTAATTATTAAAACTTTTTTCTGTTTTCATTTATATAATTGTTTCTAAAAAAATATCAATTTTCCGCTTATTGAATGTTAATCCTGTTCGGCCCGCAACCTTACATGTGATTTGAGTTTTGGCCCTCCAGAGCGATTGAGTTTGACACCCCTGTGCTAAATCATCCATTCCACTTTGGACCCGAACCATATTCCACTCAGATTGGACCCGGACCATATTATTATTCTCCTCAGATTGGACCAGGACCAATCTTGGCTGATAGAGAATATGAATGTTGTTATGGTGCCATAAAATGCCATTTTATATTTCTGTTTTATGATAAAATGTAATCGCACTTAATTTACATTTATTTCATTGGATAAAATTATATCTATTTATTATAGTTTTTAAATCCTTTACACCGGTACTAACTTCGATTTTGTTCCTGCAGGCAAAATCTTCGGATGGCTTATTGACCCACTTCCCGTCAACCAATCGAGCTGAAATTTGGAACATAGATTCATTGCTCAACACAATCTATTAAATTTCAGCACCATTCCCCCAACCAACCCAGCAATAAGTTTTTCCTGTTTTTCAAGGAAGGAAATATGATGAAATAAAATTCCCAATAACTGCGCTAAATGATATTCTTTTATTTTAATCGCAAGTGCCTTTGGTGCTTAATATTACTTGTATGCATGTTTTGCGTACCCCCCACCCCAACTCCCAACATTGCTCAATAAAACATTTTATAAAGTGTTTATTTGAAATACTTTGATTTTAGGAGTTTGTTTAATTTTATGTCAAGTCAATTTTAAAATTTTAGTGATGAGTGATTACAATGGACCAACTCATAATGTCTCATTAAAATTAGACTACACTCAAATTCATGACAATAAATAACAGAATAACATTGGTACTTACGAATCATTCTCATTATGCTATTTCCATTCATGTATGTTTTCTTTTGCCTCGAGTCTTATCAGAAATACAAGCAAAATCAGAAGAAAATTTTTCATTTTTAGTGTCTTCTTATGTGTCTAGCTATTTTAGAAAAACTAACAAATGCAGCATGACACATGTCACATTTGTAGGTTTTCTTTCCTGTATGTCGTCTTTTGTGACTGGCTTTTTCAGATGTAGTAGCAAAAGCAGCAGAACAAATGTCACATTTATGGGGTTTCTCTCCAGTATGTCTTCTTTTGTGTTCATTTAAATAACATCTTTTACCAAATGCAGAAGAACAAATGTCACATTTATAGGGCCTTTCTCCAGTATGTGTTCTTTTGTGACTAGCTTTCTCAGATTTAGTAGCAAAAGCAGCAGAACAAATGTCACATTTATGGGGTTTCTCTCCAGTGTGTCTTCTTTTGTGTTCATTTAAATTAGATTTTAGACCAAATGCAGAAGAACAAATGTCACATTTATAGGGCCTTTCTCCAGTATGTCTTCTTGTGTGTTTAATTATATCAGATTTAGTAGCAAAAGCAGCAGAACAAATGTCACATTTATGGGGTTTCTCTCCAGTGTGTCTTCTTTTGTGTTCATTTAAATTAGATTTTAGACCAAATGCAGAAGAACAAACGTCACATTTATAGGGCTTTTCTCCAGTATGTCTTCTTATGTGTTTAATTATATCAGATTTAGTAGCAAAAGCAGCAGAACAAATGTCACATTTATGGGGTTTCTCTCCAGTGTGTCTTCTTTTGTGTTCATTTAAATTAGATTTTAGACCAAATGCAAAAGAACAAATGTCACATTTATAGGGCTTTTCTCCAGTATGTGTTCTTTTGTGACTATCTTTTTCAAATTTAGTAGCAAAAGCAGCAGAACAAATGTCACATTTATAGGGCTTTTCTCCAGTATGTGTTCTTTTGTGATTAGCTTTTTCACTTGTAGTAGCAAAAGCAGCGGAACAAATTTCACATTTATGGGGTTTCTTTCCAGTATGTCTTTTTTTGTGTTCATTTAAATGAGATTTTTTACTAAATGCAGAAGAACAAATGTCACATTTATAGGGCTTTTCTCCAGTATGTTTTCTTTTGTGACTCGCTTTTTTAGATGTAGTAGCAAAAGCAGCGGAACAAATTTCACATTTATGGGGTTTCTTTCCAGTATGTCTTTTTTTGTGTTCATTTAAATGAGATTTTTTACTAAATGCAGAAGAACAAATGTCACATTTATAGGGCTTTTCTCCAGTATGTTTTCTTTTGTGACTAGCTTTTTCAGATTTAGTAGCAAAAGCAGCAAAACAAATGTCACATTTATGGGGTTTCTCTCCAATATGTCTTCTTGTGTGTTTAATTATATCAGATTTAGTAGCTAATAAATCAGAACACATGTCACATTTGTATTGCTTGTCTCCAGGATATTGCCTCTTGTTGAAAGCAAATTTTTTACTTTTATCAAAAGCTGTGTAACATATTTTACATTTGTAAGACATTGTTTGATCACATGTTTTTTCAGGTAGCACAAGGTGCAAAATGTTGTCGAAAACTGAATTACAAGTGTCACATTTATATATTCTTTTCCCAATGTTCAGTCCTTTAGACACAGTTACATGTGATTGTCCTGGCCCCAGGTTTGATGAAGAAATTGTAAGTTTAACATGTTGCTGATTTATAGTTTTCTCTGGCTTCTTACGGGAAGATAAGGAAATTTTTCCTTGACAAGGTGACAATTGATCTTCTGTTAACTTTCTAGAAGTACTTGTTGAAACATATTCATAATTCACTGTTAGATTTGAACTTGTTTCAAATTGCTGAATACTGCAAAATCCTTTCTCGAGTTCAACTTTGGCATTGACTGGGTTAACATCATTATATATTTCTTTCTTTAGAAGTTTATTAAAATCAATGTCTATCTCTGTCACACTGACCAAGCAGTGAGAATCTGTATCTTCCTTTGGGTTAACATCATTGTATATTTCTTTCTTTAGAAGTTTATTAGAATCAGTATCTATCTCTGTCACCCTGACCAGGCAGTCAGAATCTTTACCTTGCTTTGTGTTAACATCATTATATATTTCTTTCTTTAGAAAGTTATTAGAATCAGTATCTATCTCTGCCACCCTGACCAGGCAGTCAGAATCTGTATCTTGCTTTGGGTTAACATCATTATATATTTCTTTCTTTATAAATTTATTACAGTCAGTAGCTATCTCTGACTTTGTTATAACATTATTTTCCTTTATAATTTGGCTGGGAACAAATTTAAAATCAACTTTCTCCATGGTCAAGATCTTAAAAATACTAACTGTAAAAGCTTTGAAATTTGATCTGTTTGAAATGCATTTTCTCTGTCTATAAGCGGCAGCAAAATACCACTAGCAATCCTGGTAATTACAAAACATCTGAATTCTGAAACATATAAAAATATAAATAATTTTAAAAAATAAAATATGTGCATTAGAAAAACACTTTTTCAATCACACCAATTTAATGACTATTTTTTTTATTATCGGTTGTACTTGTACTGCTTATTCCTTTAATTAATCATTTGTACACATATTTTTAACAGATTAGCCTACATTATAATATAAATACATTTATTTTACTGTTCATCAATCTGGTATCTCAGATTTTAGATTTTAAATAAATGTATTCATTCTTTGTCAAGAAACTAACTGACTGTTGCCTGACTTCCATACTTTGTCACTTAAATTTAAAAATTAGTATCAATATGAAATGCAATTTTTTAAATTTAATTTTAAAAATTAAAATCAACATTAGATGACATTGGATACTCTCTAGGACAGTGGTTCTCAACCTTCCTAATGCCGCGACCTTTTAATACAGCTCCTCATGTTATGGCGACCCTCAGCAACAAAATTATGTTTGTTTCTACTTCATAACTGTAGAGTATATGTGTTTTCAGATGGTCTTAGGCGACCCCTGGGAAAGGGTCACGTGACCCCCAAAGGGGTCAAGACCCACAGGCTGAGAACCGCTGCTCTAGGACATTATAATATTTAACTACTAGAGTGGATGGTGGAATCAGGGTCAAAATATGTGACGTCCAAATTTGGGTAAAAGTGCATTTTAGGATTGTAAATTATTTATTAATGCTTAAATTAGTTAGTTTAATGTAAAAAAAATGTAAATAGTCATTATATAAGAAATGTTACCACAGCAATTACGTCATAAAAATAGTTATTTATTAAGTCAGAAATGTTATGTCACAGCAATCATGTCCCTGTGCTCGCATCCACATTTTTTCTACATTTTCAGTGTGAGCCTTGCTATCTACAAACATCGCGCATGTACATCCATTGACCCATTTTTGCTATTCGGTCCAGTGAAGCAGCTGTGTGGTCAGGAATCTCGATGAGAAAGCATTTACCCATGCCGTGTTCAAAGTTCAATGCCAATATCAATACGAAATAATTTACCCAAAATTGCTTGACTCATTTTTTATCTTTGGATGGCCCCATAGCCATAACTGTAACTGTAAGGCGGATCAGTAAGGCCTAATTATTAATACTAATGACTAATGCTACTAAAATTAATACTAATAGTAATACTAATTACTGTTGCTTAATATTAATTATTATATACTTAATTAAAATTAAATCATATTTGTCAATTTGTTATATTATAGGCCTACTATACTTATACGATCAATATTTACTAGTACTAGTCACTACTACACTAGTATAGTTATAGTCATCACCCAATATCATTTTTTTAAAATCATAATTGAGTCATTATTATTTATTAAATAAACTAATCATTGTTGCTGTCACTGACCATGGGTCCATTGCCCATGCCAATGGATTCATAATTTAAACAATTAAATTTTGATTCAAAACCAAATGTTTTTTAAATAACTTACGACTTACACTTACACTTTACATGCAATTCCGGGTGGGCATTATTTAGTTCAATACTGCATTTGGCAATAGATTTGCAGCACTGCAAGTGGCAAGTGCAAGTCAAGATACTATCTCCTCCAATTTGATTGATGAATGTATATATAATATATATTTGCTTCATATTTAAAAATTAATGTACAAACGCAGAGTTGATATTATGTTATCTTGTGTATTGTAAATCTCCCGCTTGCTGCATTTTTAAAGTTGCCAGATCATTGTTTTGTCGAAATATCAAACAAAAAAAAATTTGTAGAACGCATTTTATTTTATTTAAATATGTTTTCGTGTCTAAAGTCTATGTGTAAGAAAAAGCAAACGACCTGGACTAAGACTAAGAGATAAACAATAGAATCACGAGATGTTAACTTCTGTAATAAATAACAGATTTTTTATGACAACTGACATAACAATTTGACTTGAGAAATCAGTAAAACAAATAAACATATTAAAATAAATACAACTAAACTTGACAAGTAAGTATTATTTTTTAAATATAAAACATCTATTTCCAGGCTTAAATGGGATGGTCTTTCTAACTTCTGTAAGAAACAATACCCAGTAGACCTAATCTTTTTCTCTAAATAGAACAGAGAACATTCAACTTCATGTAATTACTTATGTACTGTACATCTTAAACTTTCTCTAAATTAAATGGAAAATAGCATATCGGGTATATAAGTTTATAGTATATGAATATTAATTGTCCTAAATACACAAGAAAAAAAATGGGAATTTAAAGTTAAAAGACAATCTGGCAAAATTTACCCTTAAAGAAGACCTGCACACCATACGGCCATCGGGCCACATGCGGCCCACTAGCACCCACTGAGCGAAAGTAACGAAATATTCTTTATTATTATTATTATTTTCTTAATAGCTTCCCCCCTCCCTGTACTGTTATATTTCGACCCGAATAAGTTTTTCATAAAGTATTACGGCCCGCCTCACATTTTGAGCTGTGCCTGCTTTAAAAGATACATATAAATTTTGGAGCATGCAAAGTGTTGATTTCTTTTTTTAATAATTGAAGAAATAATTTATTAAATTTTAATAGGAAAAAAACGTGTTTTGTTGTTGTTGAAAGTTGTTGTCAATTTTTTTTAAACAGGATTAAATGAAATCTTTAAGACAACCAAGTTGGAAAAAAGACGATTTGGCATAGTTTAGAAACCTTTATGTTTCCTGAAGCTGTTGTTTGTTTAAAAAGGAAATTAGCGAAGCAAAGTATGGAAAACCCTGGGAAAAAAACGGAACAAAACAAACGAATGTGTCGACAAGAAGCCTTCATCAGCGAACAAACAACATTAAAAACTTAATTAAATAAAAATAACACTTAGCTGAAATGGTGTAGGCCTATCCGAGAGGACAGCAAAAGGAAAGTGACACAACATAAGTAGGTGAGAGATTTAATACAAGGGAAAATAATAGAGGCAATGTAAGTCCACTAGATTAAATAGTGATAGTTCATTATAGTACCCCAATCCAAAAATAGTAATAGTTCAATTTAGTAGGCCTGGTCCATAGATAGTGATAGTTCATTGTTGTAGGCCCGGTCCATAGACAGTGATACCGGTAGCTCATTGTAGTAGGCCCGATCCATAGATAGTGATAGTTCGTTGTAGTAGGCCCGGTCATTAGACAGTGATACCGGTACGGTAGTTCATTGTAGTAGGCCCGGCCCATAGATAGTGATAGTTCATTTTAGTTGGCCCGGTCCATAGATAGTAATAGTTAATTGTAGTAGGCCATGTCAATAGATAGGGATAGTTCATTGTAGTATGTCCGATCCATAGATAGTGATAGTTCATTGCAGTAGGCCCGGTCCATAGATACTTGATACTATTGATAGTCATGGTTCATTGTAGTAGGCCAGGTCAATAGATAGTGATTGAATTAGAACCCCAGAGTTTGGGCAATATAATCCAGAATCTTAATCCAATGACGTCTATGGCAGTTGACACCAAAATTTGTTCATAATAATAATACTACATCATATAGTCATATTTCGATCAAAGGTTTGATTATATAGAGTTCAGCGCATTTTTTTTTTATCTAAGATTAAAGGCTAAATTTAATTTTACGCGTTAAGTAAAGCTTCTTTGTATGGGGAATTTCTAATCTAAGACATTTTCGAATTGTTGTCTTCCCGATCAAGAATAACTTATTATTCTTACCTCTGAAATGTGCCAAGTATTTAAATTGTAATGCCCAGCAACATATTTAACATGTTGCACTGTGTTGCCCAGCAACACATTTAACATGTTGCGCTGTCATGCCCAGCAACACATTTAACGTGTTGCCCAGCAACCCAATTAACATGGTTGCACTTGTAAATCTGTGATGTCCAGCAACACTTTTAACATGGTTGCGCTGTGTTCACCAGGAACATATTTAACATGGTTGCGCTGTCAAGCAACATATTTAACATGGATGCACTTCCAGCAACAAATTTAACATCTTTGCACTGTGATGACCAGCGACACATTTAACATGGTTGCACTGTGATGACCAGCGACACATTTAACATGGTTGCACTGTGATGCCCAGAAACACATGTAAATTGAACATGGTAGCGCTGTGCTTCCCAGCAACACATGTAAATTGAACATGGTAGCGCTGTGCTTCCCAGCAACACATGTAAACTGAACATGGTAGCGCTGTGCTTCCCAGCAACACATGTAAATTGAACATGGTAGCGCTGTGCTTCCCAGCAACACATGTAAATTGAACATGGTAGCGCTGTGCTTCCCAGCAACACATGTAAATTGAACATAGTAGCGCTGTGCTTCCCAGCAACACATGTAAATTGAACATGGTTGCGCTGAAACCCTGGTTTGCATTTCAATACATCTTCTACGAGCCTATCTCTTCAACTTTCGTTTTGGTTTTCAGGTCACGCGGTGCTGAGGGAGAAAGTATATAATTTGTGACAAAGTGTAGCCTATAGACATATTTGAAAAAGATGTGTGCCGCATACGGGAATGTGTCCATTGAGTAAAAATGTTAGTTTCGATAATTAAAATTATGTGATTTATGCACCCAAAACATTGACTCCTAGTAGTCCTAGTCACAAATAATCGGATTAATTAGGTTATCGTACATTTATAAAACTGCTTCAATTTTTATTTTTTTAAAAATTGTTTTGTCGCTTTGAAGTGCACCGAGTTCTATTTAATTTAATTCTCTCAGCTTTGCTTGACTCCGAGGTGGTTTAGGAATGCAGAGGAATCCTCGTGTAAGCCAAAAGCTTGCGCCGCTCATGTCAAAAGTCAGCGCCCCCCTGGTCAGAAAGTTTGTCATTGTTTTGGCCAAGCAAGTCATGACTGCTAGGTGTGATTCAAACTAAGGTTTTAGGAGATTGTGCAGGGGGTATACTTGTGCACTAGTCATGAGTCCGCGCCTGGGGAACAACTTACCTAAGACTAATGTTTAGTTCCGTGACATGCAGGGAACCTTCTGTTTTTCAGCAGATTTTAATACGTCATTGCACCGAATAAACTTCCCCATATGAATCCCTTTGGGGGAAATGATTTTTATATCGCAACTATCTACTAAGCATAGTCGCACAAATACATCAATGTTTTTTTTTCCTTCCTCTTGTTTCGAACAAACCACAATTATGAATATACCGTGTTTAAATTTTATACCTACGTCAAAGGAATGTTCTGAGCCACTATTTCTCTGCCTGTACTGCCACTATTATTGTAGTTGGCATTTATATTGTAAAGAGAAATAGTTTTTGAAGATATAAAATAATAAATCAGCCATTCAAAAACAAAGTAAGTCCAGACGCTTGTCCAGAATGATCAATACATTGATCGTGGGCCCTAAAAATATAGAAAAAGAGGAGGGTCTGGAATCTCATGGCTAGGTGTCTGAAGCCCTCCATGGTATCTGGACCCTGGCTTGGTGTCTGGAATCTTGCATGGTATCTGGACCCTGGCTTGGTGTCTGGAATCTTGCATGGTATCTGGACCCTGGCTTGGTGTCTGGAATCTTGCATAGTATCTGGACCCTGGCTTGGTGTATGGAATCTTGCATGGTATCTGGACCCTGGCTTGGTATCTGGACCCTGGCTTGGTGTCTGGAATCTTGCATGGTATCTGGCTAGGTGGCTGAAGTTAGAGACCTTCTAATGTGGTGCAGTCATTAATTTATTTTTTAGATAAGAATGCGTGAATGTTACATCCCTCTGTCTCTGTAGTTTATTTGAAAAATTAGAACTGTACATATATACCATTTTCAAAAATGAAATGGGAAGTGCCCTTATTTTTCACCAGGCGTAAATTTTGTAATGCTATTTATTAGGAATACTCATAGTTAGCCCTTTCGAGTTACATGGTGCTTATTAACATTGCCGTTGTGCAACTCTTACCGGCCACCTGTCACTTTTCCAGGTTCGTTATTAAGCTATTCAACTACTTTGGGTGACTAATATATGTGGAACCCCCCCCCCCCAACAAACTTATATTCGTTTTAGTTAAAAACTAAAGAAAAAAGCCCCCCCCCTTCCCCCCATTTTTCTCCTACCTTGTCAAAAGCTTTAAAATCTAAATCTAATTATAAGTGTTGGACTGCGATAAAGCTTTAAAATAGATTAATTAGACACGAACACTGTGTAAATATAACAATACATGTTCAGCTTTAACAATAATTTTACATAATACATAAGTAAACGTTTCGGCACATGCCTTTATCAGTACAGCAACAAAACATTTAAATATGTATACATTTAATCTAAATTTTTGACAGCCGGTATAGCGCTACTCACTTTGAAAGATTTAAATTTATAACGGTAGTGAAGTTTAGTGTGAAAAAACGTTTTAAAAAATTTGTTAAGTTTTATACATTTATTAATTAAATTCAAATTAAAACGGACCATATTAAAATTTACTTTCTGTTAAATAAAATTGCTGCGGGAAATATACCTAATAACTTAAATTTTAATATGATTCTTCATCATGTTTCATGAACATTTGTTTTTAAAATTGTTTACTTCATATGTACTTTTATAATTTATGTAGGAAGATACATGTCTTAATTTTATAAGGTACCGGTAATATTATGTAAGTAAATAGGTACTATCTGTGTATGTGGATTATTCCATTCATAGAATGCCAAAATAGAAGTCACGACCTGCTTACATGAGATCCACTATCATTGACCCCCATTTTCATTTCATGGACCCCCAAATTTTTTTTATATTGCTGACATGGACCCCTTGCAAGTTGTCGTCCACTTTGGGAATCACTGATATAGAGGAATGTTAGCATTGTCAAGACGATACCAATTCATAATCAGTCCTATAACTATAAGCTGGTCACATGAACACAAGTATAAAACCTTTCTGCAAACATCAGACGTCCCCTCACCATCACAGATCCCATCTGATGATACATCCCTTGGACATTGACAGCACCACTCAACTTAACAGGGATAGTTGAAACAAAGAGTTGTGACAAAGCTATAGATGTATTATGTTACATATATATTGTACTAATTTACGAAACACAACCAATAAGCAAAATAGTTCGTTGACGACAATACACAAGCTAAATCACATATTGTAACCAGTAAAAAACAACAACAAAGGCAACAGTGTTTAAAACTGTTTACTCATACCATGCTCTACACAGAGACTAAAAATGCAACACTTAAGTTCTGGGAACACTTAAGTTTTTCACTTTCAAATAATTCATTTTTCTTGTTTTGTGTTGTCTGCTGAAGACGGCATTTAGCAGAAACGTCCCTTTGATTGTCCTGTCTTTTTTTTCCAAGCCTAACCATAATCTTGTTCCACTATTTATTTACTACACACAGCTTGAACACAGTCCTACATATATTATTGTACCATGTTCCATTGTGAAAAGTAGGATTATCCTACTTTTAACATGGAAACAGTTATAAAATATGATTTCAGCTTCAGTACAATAATTGTTAAGTTTTAAAAACAAGTTATAAAATGTGTACCTTATCATTGCAGACCTGTTTACCCTCAAAACTCTTAAAATTGTACAATTTCATCATAAAATCGTTCAATACATTATCTTGAGAGGTAAAAAAAAAAAAAATTCAGTATATATAATGTATATAATGTATGCACCTCAAATTCGTACATTGTACGCCAAAATCATAAGAGTAAACAGGTCTGTCATTGTAGCAAACTATCATAAAATAGATGTTACACAAAAGAATGAGAAACGGTGACCAGCAAAAGAGAAAAATTATAATGCCCAGATACTATAACATCTTATCAAGTGCACATAATAAATGCAACTGGCAGTTTTATATTTGTATAGGTTAACAAATAAGCTCAACAAGAGAAGCTTAATTCCTGTGACAAACAATTATAAACGTAATAGGTGAAGTAAAATTTGAGCTGATTCGATAGTTTACTATAGAATGTTATAATCAATGCATTTAGATAAAGGCAATAAAGGGGAGTGAGATCGGTAAGTGACCCGAAACTTTCAGAAAACCTGTTATGCACAATCAGTTTGGCTCCACTTTATATAATGGGCGCTCTGAAAGTAAGTGCACTCTTGAGATTTTCAACTTTCCCCGTCTGATTAGGGGTCGTCCATTGATTACGTCAACAATTTTTTACCCCCACCTTGTCAACAACTGTCAAACTTTCGATGACACCCCCCCATTTAATTATGTCAACATTTTATTACCCACCCCCCAAAAAAAAAGTATTATAATATAAATAAATTTATAAATACGTTTTACTTTGTGCTGATGTATTTTTAATAACACAAAAGTGTAGGCAAACATCTTTAGCTTTTTAATCAACAAGTTAAAAAGTTTTTACACTTAAATTTTATAATTCAGAATTAATTAAAAGGTTGTTAAAGACTAAAACTAAATATCATTGTTTGTGGAAATGTAAATATGATTATTGTCAGTATAGCTGACAATTATAGCAGAGTTTCTAGCTGCTATCATCTTCTCATGGAATAGCAAGGTGTTGCTCTATCATAACAATGGGCATCAGGGACATCATTTGGGTAGGGCAGGGGGGAATTTGCATTTAATAGAAAAAAAACATGATGGTTGACGTCAACTAATCTAACCCCCCCCCCCTCTCCCTTGTCAACAACTGTCAAACATTTCCAAACCCCCTCCCACCTATTTTGTTGACGTAATTAATGGACACCCCTTTTGCATAAATATATGTCCTCATTTGCATTAAATTCTTATTTACAAAGCAATGTTACAGCAATGATTTTTATTAAATTTTAAAAAAATGCTTATACAATAACAAATAATAGAGTCCATGCCGATTTCATCCTAAAGATGACACCACACTTAAACTATAGACAACAACAACAACTTTGTTTAACACCTTGAGAAGTTTTCACTAAAAAATCAAACAGTATCTCTTCATAGTTTTAATGAAAAACCTGGTGCGAATTAAGGTGGACTTTTCAATTTATTTCTTTTAAATATGTATAACCTACAGAATGACGAATTAGTTACTTAAATTGGTACATCCGACCGCCCGTGACTGTGCTTTTTACTACAAGATGACAGTTTGGTACTGTGACAATCCTGTTTTTGAAAGGAAGGGTGTATCAAAAAGCAGGCAGAGTTCATCAGCTATCTCACCATTGTGGCACATATCACATGCAGCACCATTTCACGTTTCTTCCAAACACACAATCTGAACAGATGGCAAGTATCTGTAATAATCACCTCACAAAGCAGATGGCAAGTATCTGTAATAATCACCTCACAATGCAGATGGCAAATATCTGTTTAGCATGAGGAAGACATTTGTGGTGACACTGACACCAATTAAGAGTCCCAAGGAAATCCATTTCCAAGAAAAATCTGAGGAGTTTAATTGTTAAATGACGACATTTGGCTAAAGCAACTCCACTAATTATCAGCTGAAATAGATTATGAGCACAAATCCTTTTTTTTAAAAGGTTCTACATCTGCAATCATAAATTCATTCATTTTGCTGTATTCTAGTAGTGTTTCCCAACCTTTCTTTGACCCACCCACACCTGAGCACTTTAAAAAATGTTTTGATGCCACACCTCCCCTACACTAGGCTGCACCTATTGGTACAGGGGTACCAGAATTGAGAGGTTGGGATTAAAAAACGATTTAAAATATTATTGTTGGGTTTGTAAGACCAAATGAGGTACCAAATGAAAGATAATTGAATGTACTATACGTTTGTAAACTTAATTCTTCATTTTAACTAAAATAAACTACCACAAATGACATCCGAATAGCACTAGTCAAAATGGACCCGGACACGCAGCGCCCCCTTTCGGACCCGGGACACATTAGACTCAACCCAACAAAAATATTTTAAATCGTTTTTAATCCCAACTTCTCAAATCTGGTACACGTGTACCAATAGCCACTTCGATATATATATGTAGACACACACACCTAGATAAAAGCTAGCTTTGGATTAGATATTTAATTTGTATATTTTGGACTCTATTCTACCTTTATCCTAACAGTTTTGCCAACTATCCATAAAAATTTGACCTAAAATGACTTGTCAATAAATGTTCATAAGAACTTTAGGGTGTCACTTAACAAAATGTGACTTATACTTATAGTAGAAAAATATTTTAAGGTAAAAAAAACTGTAAATTTAAAGTATTTATGATTTCTTATTGCTTTATTTAAAGTTGTATCAACATATTTAGGAAAAATTTAGCACTGATGAGAATGCCATACAATAAACTATTGTGATCATATGGGCTCATGTCATATTTAGTTATGTGACATAATGACACAGTCATAGAAACATATTTTTTTTTAATCTATTTGAATATTTTAAAATTTCAGTTGTAAGTTTATTTTTAAAAAGTGGCAGCAATAAATGTCTTTGTCCGTAAAAATTGGTTGAGATTTAGAATATGTGTCTGTAAATTTTATTTCATTAGTTGGCAGCCCTGCTAAGGACTAAACATACATGTATTTTTTTTTTAGAAACTTATTTTACCTCTCTCATTAATACTTACCATTTTTATGCTCAGCAACATAGTTGCCCCCTCCATGACTCCAGCTGATATGACAGTCATCTCTTTCATCATCAGATATCTCTCCCATGGCAGATTTTTTAGAGTTTTTATCTCCTCTGCTAACCTTAATTCTCTGAGATCTCAAATTTGATCTTGGCTGACTCTGTATGTGTGGGTCTTCATGTGATTGGACTTTATCAGATTCTCTTATGTGTCCCAGGGAGTTAACAACAGAGGCAAAAGCTGGCCCGTTACGTACATAGGTGTTGGCTTCTATGTTTGAGTGACAAAGAGATTCCAAGTTATACTTGTCATAGGCATTAGTGCAACTCAAAGATTTTTGCAGTGGCCAGGGTTTTGGTCGCCTCCCTGCCATTGCAATGCGATGTGACCTTCGCAGAGCTTTAGGTTTAGGATTTAAACTGAGGTTCTCCAGCAAATTCTGATTCCTAAGGCCATAGGTCAAATTGTTCCCCATGTCTTGCCATGTTCTTGGGCTGGCGTTTTTTAAAGGACTTTCGCACATTTGAGAATCACAAGGTCCTTGAAGATATTCAGAGGAGTTGGATTCTGTAGTAAGAGGCGCTTGGGGAAATTTTGTGTAAAGTCCAGAGTGTTTTGGACTGAGGTAACCATGCTGGCTTGTTAGTACACATGGGCGTGGCCTTGTCATTTCTGGTTCTGACTGCTGGTGGTGTGTCCATGTACCAAGTGGGTCAGCTGAGCTGACCAGTGGCGTTAACGAGTTGGAAGCACTTGTATTTGAACTGATGGGAGACCATGGGGAAGGACTGCGTGAGTTACTATCTGTGGAGGTAGGAAATTATAATTAAAAACAGTGAAACAAGGAACTATGGATTACAGTTGAATGAGGTAACCGTGACGGATCTTGGAAGAGATAGGTGTGGACTTTTGGTGTAAAGATATTTAATAAATTACTACCTTATAATTATTCTTCAATAATAAGACACTTATCCTAAATCTGATCTGACCCACTTGAGTAACTACTGTTTGCGGTTACTAGATGACGCTTACTGAATCACTTGAGTAATAACTATTTGCAGTTACTAGATGATGCTTAATGACCCACTTGAATAATTATTGTTTGCAGTTACTAGGTGAGACTTTGTGACCTACATATGTGTTTCCTTTATTTTTACCCACCCTTTATGTTATTTTCTTTAAGTATTCGCTATTTTTAGGTGTACTTGTTAGAATTAACACAGGGCGTATGGTGAAAACCTAACTTTGGCATATGCACTGAGGATCTAAAAATGGTAGCCCAACAAAATATACGTCATATGCACTTTGAACATACAGTGGACTAAATATGACTTTAATACCGCTCCTTCTGAGTGCTATCTTAGAGATATCTAGCGAGTTCATTTATGAAAACACATGAAAAAATTATGATGATAATTCCTACAAAACATTGTGTGATATTTCTACAGCATTCGATAACTAAATATGCTATTTTTGGACTTTGAAAATTTCATGATTACTGTAGAATTTTTAAATAAATGCATGCACTTTCTGCAGAGACAACCCCCCCCCCCCCCCCAGTGCCTACGTAACGGCCCCTAATTTAACAATTTAAGCAAAGGTATAGTAGATTTAATAAGGTTGTAATGAAAAAAATAATAACAAAATTGTTTGATGCATTTAGTTAATTAATTTCAAATTTTACATTAAGTTTCACAAAAAATATAATAGAAATTCCCCCCCCCCCTTTCCCCCCAATTACATTAATTGCATGTAATTTGTTACTGTATCGGATTCAAAAACCCTTATAACTCATCGTTACAATTAGCAGACGCTTAACTTCAATGCATGTATCAGTTATGAGCTTCTGACCTTTGGATGATGACTGAGAATCAAAGGAAAGAAAGCCAAGTCTGCTTGGTGAGAGAAGTCGTTTAGGTAACATATGTAGGTCACTAGATGAATCTGGAGATAAATCTGTGGAGGATGATGATGTCACCACTGGAGCCTGAGACCAGATGCTGGAATTGGAGCCTATTTAAAAAAATAAAATAAATGTAACAGCAGATGGTATGTAGAATTTCCAGAACACCAATGCTTTCAATAAGCCTAAAAATGTACTGATTAAACAGTATTTGTTTGTCTTAAATTGGTCATATAACTACTGACCAGATTTTTGTCCAAGTCCAAGTGAAAATGACTCAAGGTTTTGTCGAACCGTTTCAAAATGAGGACTTTTATCATCTGCCATGACAGGTAACTCAGATTTACAGCTGGAATCTAACTTTGAAACATCACCAGAGTGAGCTGCTTCTTCCTCAACAGCTTCCTTGTTTTCATTAGTAACAATGGGGGAAACACTTTTTCTTGAAATAGTTTTCCTAAAATAAAAACTAAAAGATTATAAAACTTATCACCACTTTGCAGCATAGATTTTTTAAATTTCATAATATAACTCTAATATCATCATTGTTAATTCCTCTGAACTATATGTATAGTTAAAATTTTACCCCTGCCATCTGTAGCAATCATCTCTCTATCAATCTTTTTTTTTTTTTTAAATAATTCATTTGAATCAATAAACATCTTTGCTACCTCCATGATAAAACTACTTTAAAAATATGCAAATTCAGACTGTACCATGTAGTTCATATATAATTGCTGAGCTATACTTCATTTGATGAACTGATATGGATTTGCAAGATTTTTTTTCTTGTAATGGAACACATAGCATTTCCCTATCACTCCAATGTTCTTAAAAGGAATTTAATTTTTTTTTTTAAATTCTACATATCAAATCACTTTTACCTTTGAACTGTACCAAATGAAAAATTTCTAGGCACACGATTTCGGACACAGCATTTGATTGAGATGATTAGAGTCACGAAGTTCAAAGTCATGGTCAATGTCAATGGGACAGCCAGTAAAGAGAAGCCATTTAATGTTGTCAGCAACCACAACAGTAAGTGAAATGCATCTTCTGGATACAGCCTGGTGGGATGATAAAATTGCATTCTTTCACCAACCTAATTAAATAAAACCATACTGATTTTTACATCCTTTTAAATTAAACACAACAACAATATTACATATGCTCTACTTATCTTGGGTATTTGTAGTCTGGACTTATGCTCACTCAAACACAGTCAACAGCTTGTAGAGCACACAAAATTTATGTCTTTTTAAATGTTATTACTAACCCAATTTTCCTCCTATTTCATCAACCCTGTACTTAAAATAAAGTTTAATTATTTTGAATGAAAATTTTACAGTGGAAAAAGTATTTCTGAAGCCTACGAAACAGTTATCTGGTGCACTGCATATCTGTTAATTTTGGAGGTCAGAACAAGTCAAAGATTTTCTTTTGAATAATGTGCTCAGGCTCAGACCCTGAAATTTTGCACAAACAGAGTTTATTGGGAACACCACATAAGGAGACATTGATCTGGACTTTCAAACCATCTCTACTAACTTCTTCAGACATCACAAGACAAACACCTACCTGTATTTTCCTGTAAAGAAGAGCCCAACCAAACAAACAACAGCTCCTGAGAACACAGCCTTACTTTCCACATCTAGGGCAAGTCTTGCTGGTATAGATGAGACCAGATAGCTGCTGAACTGGCCAAAATAGCCAGTACTTAGTGAGCCGAGCGTTGAAGTGGATGACCCCAGGTACAGCCTGAGATTTGCAGTGAGGAGAAGTACTGGAAACAATGTGCTTAGAAAGAAAATCATCTTTAATATGATGGCTTTCTGATGTCTGTTATTACCAGTGACCTGGGGAAAATTGCATACACATTTTAGTACGGTATTAATTTTTTACTGTTAAATATGTTCTTTATTTGATTTATGTATTAAAATTTCAAATCTTTGATGAGGTGTACACTAGGGTGGTTCAAAAATCAAAGCAAAAAATATTCATGTGCACTTACGTTTTTTTTAAATTTCCATTTAGTGAATAAATAACACACAAAAAAATCAAAGTGAATGTGCAGTCTGAGTACTGACTCAGAGGGGTTAAAGTTTTTTTATAACTTAGCCCATTTAAAAGTATATTAACATATCATCTCAGAAATATATGCAGTGTTATGAGAAAAAGGCTAAGGCACCAATTCCTGACTCAATTACCATAAATGATGGCTAATTGCATTCAAACCAGATCTAGACACAGCATTTGAAGTGGACTGGTAATTTTAAAAAGCTTATTAAGAAATCTCATAAAAACAGAATCCTTATTTAAGTTAAATTTTAAGTTAACTATTGTCAAAAACCCTTTTCTGAGTTTGTTTTGTTTATATTAAGTTTTTTAAAAAAAATAAAAAAATTTTGAAGGACAAATGATTTTAGATAAAAATGTATTTATAGCAGTTGCAGCCAAGTTGGTAAGATTACTGATAATTTCTAAATAAAAATGTTTTATCTCAGTTCACTACCACCAAATTTAGACAATTGCAAACTTTAATGGTGTTAACTTTGTGATGGTTAACCGAGGTAAGGAAACAAAATTTCATTTTAAAATCTTGTGTAACATTGTTATTTTTAACTTGAAAATAACAATGGAGTTTGTTGTTGCTAAGATTTTAGTTTCTACATTGAAACTGAAATAACAAATGATCTCACTCACAATTCCAGGAGCATTCACACGAAGATCAACTTTTTGATGTAAACTGTCTAGAATTTGCCTTTGAGTTGTATCCATTTTGCAAATGATTTCAGCATTTTGAGAACTTAAATAGTCATCTACTTCTTTCTGACACTTGCTGCACAGGGTGTACACATTTTCTAAGTAGTCCTTGTACATGTCAATCTCCTTTTCATATTCAAACTTTAAAAAAAATATTTAAAAACAAGGTTTACAAGAAAACACTTTTAAAATCTAAAATGTTGAAGGATAAAAAATAAATGACAAGCGTTTTTAAGTGTTGATAAATTATAAGATTTTTAAATCCTAGAATCATTTTGAAAAAAAGAAACACAATAAGTTGAAATTCAAAAAGCTCATTATGTTAATAGCTAAATAAATATGCAGCCAGAGTAAAATATATTATATCCAGAAAACATACCTCATTAAAAGGTGAAAAAGCAGCCAGTTGTCGCACTTTGATGACCTGATTCTGACTACAGATTTCACAAAGCAGAGATGGTACTTTCTGTACCTGCTCTGATGAGCAAAAGGTGTCGGTCTTATGGAGTTTAACATCCTGTTGCTCTTTGATTGGCTGGTTGTAGTCTCCATCCTACAAAAGCAAAGGTTTTTTTTAGCTCTCATCCCTGTCTATAAATGTATTTTTTTTAAAAAGCAAATTTTATCTTTTTTTTTTTTTTTAAAAGAATTAAAACTGAAAATACAGTGGAACCTCTCATAAAGAGCATAATTTGTTCCAGAATCTTACTCGTTAAGCGAAACACTTGTTAAACGAAACAATTTTTCCCATACAAATCAATGTAAAATATGATAATGCGTTCCATGCTGAAATATTACTAATTTTAAATTTTTTTTTATTAACTTTCATTCAAGAAATATTACTTATGAATTGTTAAGGAGTGTAACAACTTGGAATACAATTTAGATTTGAAACAAAAAATGTAAATAAAAATATGAATTTATGACAAATAATTAATCCTTTTTAACTAGAAAACTGTCTAAAGATATTTGTTTTTGCAGCCGCTTCAAAATTTGACGAAAATGTGTCACAGCATTATCATTGAATAAATTTGTAGCACAAATAGCCACCTCCTTATTAGGGTGATGCTTCTCAATGTACGATGCAACAGTGTCCCATGCTTTCAGCATTTCTCTTATCGCGCTAGAAGATTGTTGCTCTGCTACTTCCTCCTCCATTAATGAGCTCTCCTCCATAATTTCTTACTGTGAAGCACAATGCAACTCCATAAGCTCTTCGGTGGTCAACTCTTGACTGTGCTCTTTCACAAGCACTTCAATATCGTTGTTGTCCACCTCGAGTCCCATATTGGCCAATGTCACAATCTCGTTAACTATAGACTCCACAGGTACTGTTTCAAAATCCCATTCAACAACACTCTCTAGCTAAAGTTTTTTCCAAGCTGAAGTGAGGGTTCTCTTGGTAACTCCTTCCCAAGCCCCCTTCCCCTTTCTGCGTAACTCGTTATGCGAAATGTCACTCGTTAAAGGAGCAACTTCTTCACATTTTATTTGCTCGTTATGCGAATTACTCGTTATGAGAGGTGCTCATTATGAGAGGTTCCACTGTACTGGTACCAGTATTTAACATTTAGCATGATTAAAAAAATAGTCACCACTAAGTGACTACTTTGTTGGCTATTTCATTGATTTTTAGAAACTCCAGTAATTACAGATGCATGTCAATGAATAAGATTTTAAAGAAATGTTCTCACTGGTGTAAATCCATTGAACTGTTCACAAACTCCACATGTCCAGCCTTCTTTTTCTGCAACTTTAATGATTGAATTCTCATTGCAGAACCAGCAGTTAACTTTAAAAGTTGTCTGATTG
Source organism: Omphiscola glabra (assembly GCA_964017045.1). Classification (NCBI taxonomy): domain Eukaryota; kingdom Metazoa; phylum Mollusca; class Gastropoda; family Lymnaeidae; genus Omphiscola; species Omphiscola glabra. The sequence continues at coordinate 20,550,011 of OZ024805.1, forward strand.
ATTTTAATTGAATTCCGCCACCTGTCCAAAAAAACAAAAGCGTAATACAGGAAATTAATAGTAATTTCAGGGGCAGGTAGAGACATAGGGATGCCTTTGGGGTTCAGAGAAGCACTTTATATACACATAATGCAAAGAGTATGAGTAAAAAAAAAATCCTATCCACATTATGTCTTTTCCCCACCATTGCATCTAAATTTTGTTCAAATTCATAATCTGTTCATTTTTTACAAAAATTTGTAATTGAAATTGTCAGTATTTCAGTGAGTGAGTGACAAAAATCAGTCTTTAAACAAGATATATTATTTAAAAGTTGTTTATCCATTTTCGGTGGAGGAGAGTATTCACAAATTTTTCTTGTTGGTGTTCTTCTTATTACTAGCTAGTTTAGCTAGGGCTATACTATAGAGAAGTATTAAATTTTATATTAGACTAAAATGTACCCAATGAATGTAACATTCATGAATGTAAAAATTGACATCATTTGACTTTGACTCCTGAGACTGGACTGAGCAGTGAGCAGGCAAGTGGTATTTTAGTTAGCCTATACTTTGTTGACATTTGAGCTGACTTCAACTCAAGTGACTTACCATTTTCTTATATATTGTGGAATCATTGTCAATAATTGTCCTTATAGTTTTAGGTAGTAGTAGTAGTAGTAGGCGGATCCTAATTTACAATATAATATAGGCATAGGTACTGCTTTAATAAAAAGTGTAGAGCAAAGTTTAGTTTTTAGGCCTAAATAATTTTAAATTAAAATAATATAAAAAAAACTATCTAAATTGCCATAACAGTTATAATAACAGTGCCGCTAAGAAAATTTGACTTTTCTTCGTTGACACCTTAATTTTTAGTATTTTAACATCTTATGCATGTTTTTATCCTTTCATATTAATGATAAAGATTTTGCTAGATGCTGTATTTCTTTTACGACCACACGCGCGATGCCGGTACGAGTTTATTCTTTGATATGTACTTTTTATCCATGATGGATGTTCCGTCTATAAAACTCTGTAAATGAGCCATACTTTTTAAAGGCAATAAATTATTTTAAAAAATGGAGCCTGAAGAAGTTCTAATCAAAATTTAAAGAAAAAGCCTGGCATTATCAATAAAAATGAAATTATTTTACCATTTCGTTCTTTAAGAAAAAAGATTATTACATTAAATAAAAATATTTGTTTCACGCTATTTCTTACACGAGCCCTTAAAGTTTTATTGTAGCTAGTAACAATTTGTATTCAAAATGGCGAGCAACACAGACGAAACGCCAAAGCCTCAATTTATTTTACAAAGCCAAATGTCACAGGAAAATCAACAGCAAATTCAAGACAAGCCTTCCACTGGAGTCCCTCTCAGTGACTTTGTTTTGCAACTTGAAGATTATGCACCAACGGTATGTTGTGTGTTTGTTTATCAGGCTTTAACTTAGACTTAGGTACTTTGTTGGCCGATTTGATAAACAAAATTTTTGTAAAAATAAACCAATGACAAAGGCTATTACTAGTATGTATTATTTATTTAACAGTAAATTTAATATAATGTAAAATACTATTTGGCTTGGGATCTACTTATTTTGAACTTTCAACTTTGGCACATGACTAATTAATTAAAGTAGGTACTTTGACACAAAATTTAAATATGGTCCGATTGCCATGAATGATACTAGGTACTTCGCCGAAGCAAGGGACACTCCTATAAAATTTGTATCGGAAACGGAGGTTGGCGCAATGAAATCCGAGTTTTTAATTTTTTATGTGCATGTAATAGGGCTTGTCATTTAATGGCGGAAATCTATAAATAGAACTACTGTAAGCATCCGGGTAATTATGCGGACAACATGCCATCACTGTTCAGTACTGCTATGTTAGCGAAGTGGCTCTTAACCTAAATCAAAACATTGTTTTCAACTATATTTAATGAAATATTTACAACCACTTTAATAAATCCACCATCTCAATAATAAAATGGCATTCATAATACTTTTTGAGAGAGATTGAGAGAAACACATTAATTTATGTGGTGTTACGGGATTGGGATCATCCGAACGCAGGTCCAAAATTCATAACACTAGTAGTAGTAGGCCTAAATCGAATGAGCAGTTACTGTGTCAGTTTAATCATGTTTTACCATGAGTAAATGGTCAACTGTGATAATAGTCACTTAACAACTGTCGGAAACATGTTCAAGTTGTGTGTGTGTCTCTTTCTTTCTTATTCTCTCTCTCTGTGTGTGTGGGTGGGTGGGTTTGTTGGTTGGTTGGTCTGTGTATTTGTGTATGTGTGTACGTTTGTGTGTGTTTTTGTGTGTTTTTTTGTGTGTTTGTTTGTGTGTGTAAGTGAAAGCGCCACTGGAAAGCACACAATGAAGTAGTTTGGAAACAGGCCAATTTACGCTTGACCTACACCCAAAGTCCATCAGTAGTATTTGTGTGGATTCCTGGGTGAAAAGGTGTACGAAATCTTGGGCATCTTTTAACATATAGCACGAACACTTACAAAAATTGATATTTTAGAAACAAACTTGTGTTACACAGTTTCCTGAATAACATAGTTAAAAAAAATCTTAGCCTATAGTTATTAAATTGCCGACTGTTTTTTTATCTTTTTATGTTCAGAATAATAAACAATCTGCCCCACCCATTTGCATGCATTTTTATTTTAATGATTTTTTTTTATATGGCAATCTAGTAGAAAGCTAAAAGAAAGCCAAAAATGTTTGTGAACTAACATTTTGATTATCATTCCAATTTTAATTTTTGTTTAGTGCTGGGGACTAGTTGTAGAAAAAATTCTTCGTTGTATACCGTGTTTTCAGATTTATTTGTCCGCCTTTCTAAAAATAGTAACATTACATAGTGCGCTATGACGTTTTCCGGTCTGAGAAATGACAAGCCCTATTAGAATAAATCAGGCGTCCTTCTGGTCCATAATTAACTCATTCCCGACGGCTGCGACTAAATGCGTCCTTTGCGGGTTTCGGCGGATGCGTCCAAATGCGTCTGGCCACACCCCCCTACTTTTCTTTTCTCCCTAGTTATAAAATCACGCATCCCCGAGATTACTAGTGATAACCTCGCGGTAGCGAGATTCCACGAGCATTCAATAAAAAAAACCGGAAGTTTTTATCTCGTTTCATTCATTTTCAAAGCTTGTCTCAAGCTAGTCGGATCACAGTGAAATTTTTTGTGACATTTTTTTGTGAAATTTTGAAAATGGCCTTCCAATTTCTACAATCCCTTATCGATGGAAATGAACAATTGCTAGACGAGGGTTCTGATATTGAAGTTAATGAACTGTTTTCAGAATCTAGTGATTCTGATGACGATTCTGTAAATGATAGTGTTACTTCTAACACGAACACTACTGGCGCGGAATGGTCCGATGGACTGTCCAATGTAACAGAAAATATGGGCGTATTTTCTGAATATGTAGGAAGTCTACTGGATATGCCAATTGGCAGCCTACCTATAAACTTTTTCAAGCTGTATCTGACGGACAAATGTATTGATGAGTTTGTTTTACAAACTAATTTGTATGCCAAGCAACAATTGGCCAAGCAGTCGGGCCCTAGGCCTAGGGCATCTACCATAACATGGACACCAGTAAATGCAGATGACATCTACAAATATATATATATCAATATCATGTTTGGCCTTCACCAAGTGCCAGATGTAAGACTGTACTGGTCTTCTGACAATATGTGGAGGGTCCCTGCAGTGGCTGACGTCATGAGCAGAGATCGTTTCCAGTTGATTCATCGGTTTTTCCATGTCAACGACAGCTCTCTTCAACCCGCCAAGGACAGCCCAAACTATGATCCCCTATACAAGGTGAGGCCCTTTCTGGACCACATAAGGCACCAATGCTCATCACAGTACAAGCCTCAGAGACAACTAAGTGTTGATGAAGCCATGGTCGGTTTTAGGGGAAGACTTGGGTTCAAGCAATATATGAAAGATAAGCCGACTCCCTGGGGCTTGAAGATTTGGTGTTGTGCCGAAGCCAAGACCGGTTACATTTTAAACTTTAAAGTGTACACTGGTAAAAGTGAGGTGAGCTCTACCAATGGTTTGGGCTATGATGTCGTCATGGCTATGGCCGAGCCCTATTTGGATAAAAGGCATGAGATTTTTTTTGACAATTTTTTTTCTTCGCCCAAGCTGGCAGAAGACCTACTTGCCCGTGACACCTATTGCTGTGCCACAATTAGGCCCAACCGCAAAGGCTGGCCTCTTAAAAAATCTAAACAAAGAAAAGGTGACTGCACAATGCAGCAAAAGGGACTACTTGTTGCCTGCCAATGGACAGACAAGCGCCAAGTAAATATGATATCAACAAATTCAAATCCACTGATGACAACCGTTGAGAGAAGATCCAAAGACGGGATAATTGAAGTGGAAATCCCCTGCAGTGTAGACTCATACAATTCATATATGTTTGGTGTGGATTTAGGAGATCAGCACCGTTCGTATTATCCTGTAGGACGACCTAGCCATAAATGGTGGAGGTACCTCTTCTGGTATTTAATCCAGGTATCCATTGTTAATGGTTATCTACTGATGAAAAGGGTGAACCCTGATTCCCCTTTTAGCAAGTGCCACCTCAAGTTTCGTTCAAAGTTGGCTCAACAGCTACTGAATTTAAAAACAAGAGTCACCCCATCAAGCTCTTCTTGCCTGAACAGGCCAAGTATTGCTGGCATTGCAAGACCTTTCAGCCCCAAGCATAGGCTCTCTACAATGCCAGGGAGAAAGCGCAGATGCTACCAGTGTGCCATGGTAGGAGCAAAAATGCCCAGCGGCAGAACAAAGGAAACCACCAAAGGCTGTTATTTATGTCAAGTGCATTTGCATGCTGGACAATGCTACAGCACTTACCATGAGAGCATAAAATAAACTTTAAGTGGTGTTAAAGTTGAATTAAATGTAGGAAAAAAGCGGTCAAAATATCATTTGTTACATTTTTATTAATTTTGTGTCGTCGTTTGGTCTTGTTGTACCAGTAATGTTATATATTTCTGAAATCTTATCCATTTCTGAATGCAATAATATTTTTTTGGTTTAAATTGGTTAATATTTAGGTACCAAAAACAATTTTATAAAATATATATATGGTAAAAAATCAGAGTAGCTTCCCTTTTCCAGGAAAATGAATATAAACAGGAAGTGAGTGCTCAGGGGGGAATGAGTTAAGGTCAAACTCCGCCCATTCACGTTAGGAGAAATGTTGACCTACATTCCTATTAAGTTATTTTTTTCATTAAAACAACTTTAAGTGAGGAAAATCATATGTTAATATAAGGCATCTTTGCATTAAAAAATTCAGACTAAATATTCAGGGTAGGTTTTTCATATTAAATGTAGGTCTGCATATGATGATAATATATTGAAGTATATGTGTGCAAAATTTCATTGCGCTAGTTCACATCATATTTTCTCAATTCTCTCCAACGTTGACCTCATTATGCACAGGTCGCCCAGGCCATTTTGGATTAGTGATCATGCCCCTTTTTAAATGGCGGAAGACGCCGATACTTAGCTTAGGAAATATTCAATTATTACCACTATATACTTCAAAATATTTGATAACTTGTGTTTCAGAATGCATTTGAAAGAGATTTAAACTGGAAGGTTTTAATTTGAGTTTTTTAAAAACCTGGTAGAGTCCATATTATTAGCTATCAGAATTATCCGTGTGCAAAAGGTCGTCATGGGCAACCATTCACAGCCCTTGCATAATGGCAGTACTACCTCAGAGTTTCATTCATAAGAGTTTGCTATGTGCAAAACTATTCAACAATTGGTCAGAGAAAGTTTTAATTAATTAGTCATGTGCCAAAGTTGAAAGTTCAAAATAAGTAGATCCCAAACAGTATTTTAGGGGATGCATTGCCTTATATAGTATAGACTATATAGCTTGGCTTATACTTATAGTGGTATAATGGACGCTGTAGATTTGGTAAACAGAAAAGCCTTATATTAATACATTATATTAAATTTACTGGTATACAAAGTGCATAGTTAGATAAATTATAATTGTATAACATTATTTTTTAATACAGCATTAGTTCTGAAAATAAAAGTCGTATAAAATTATCATTAAAACGAGAGTTATTTAGCTCGTGACGCGAACGGCAGAATTGGGTCACAGAATGTGGCGATGCTGTCCATGTTAAAAAATGACAAACTAAGTCGTACTTTAAAAATTCATAACTTTAAAACTAAAACAGCTAAAAATATGATTTTGGTGTTATAATTCTGTTAAAAATTAGCTCTATTCAACTATGCCATTGGTTTATTTTACAAAAATTGTTGAATTTTTTACCAAAGTATCTAATGATACATCATTTTAAAGGGCTAGCTATAAGCTTTATAACAACACCAATTTCATCTTTATATCTTTTATATAACTTGAGTTATTAATTTTTTTGTCAATTTTTTAATGCCCCTTATATAAGCTATATATTCGACCCAAAAAACTTGTGACCCACTTTTGAAATTTTTTCACTTTTTGACCCATAACTTTTTTCTTTTCAAAGCTAATGGAACCAAATTTTCAGTAGATATTCTCAATGCAATATACAACACAATTAACAACAAAAGTTTCACATTATATAATAAATATTTATTTTGAAAAATGTTTTTGCAGAGAAATTGAAAAAATATCTGCAAAAAAATATTTTTTTGGTTAAATGTATTATTTTTTTACACGAAAAACAAAAAAATTGCAGGTCTATTCCACTTTAAAGTAACAACAACATCAAAATTTATATTTTAATTATAGTCATTTTATGTTCTGTAGGGAATTTGAAAATACCTGAAAAGAAAAATAATTAAAATGTTAAATTCATTTTTTTAAAATCAAAGGTCAATACAATTAACTAATTACATGAAATAAATCAGTGCTACTACTTTATTGATGGGACTCTGAAAAGAAATATAGATATGTTGTTAATAAATTATTCAAATATAACGTCCTGAAAAGAAATATAGAAATAGAAATGTTAATAAATTATTCAAATATAGACAAAATGGTTCATACTTAGTTTGTAAATAAATTACAGACAATAAATGTTAAACCAATACTAATAATATTAACATTTGCCAGTATGAGATGAAGAATTTAAAATACTATGACTTGAAAAGAAAAAAAAGGGGTAAAATAATTTTTTTAAATGTACCTGTATTCTTTTATTCCAAAAGAAAAAGTCAGAGGTTTATACATTTAAACTAATGATACCCAACAAATATTAAATCAATGCTGTGTTAATTATAACATTGGTTACATCTTGAGTCCCTAGAGTTGCCTGGTGCTCAAATACCTGTGGAAGGAAACAATCATTGTGTGTTAAAATAGTTGTAGCATCAATACTTTTGGAAGGCAACAGATTCTTCTTCTTGTTAACAGGCACTACAACTGGCTGCAACAAAAGATTTTGGCTTCTATTCCAATTAGTTTCAATTCCTTTCTAAAAAACAAAAAGCTTTTTATATAATCTTGACACATATACAGACCTGTTTACTCTTACCATTTTGGCGTACAATGAATGATTTTGAGATGTGTACATTATATATCCGGTATACTGTATGTTTATTGTTTACTATTAAGATAATGTATTGAATGATTTTGTGATGATGTTGTGTGATTTTAAGAGTTTGAGGGTAAACAGGTCTGCATTTATATGTATTGCAACCTTGTAAGAAACATAGTTGCTATCCTCTTGTTGCAAGGCCTCATCAAGAGCAGAAACAGACGCTTTCATGCCCTCTGTCTTGTTTGGTATGCTACTATACAGATAGATAGCATAGCCATTTCTTTTCACAAATGCGGCTGCAACCTGGAAAAAGCTTGCCAGATACAGGTTATAATCCTCATTGTCACTGACATTTCTAGAAATTACAAAGTCAAACTGAAAAGAAAAAAACAAAATAAAATTAACAAAATGTGCAGACCATTTTTATTTACTAACTACTCTTTTATTATAACTATAACTGTCTATATAAATATAGTATAGTATAATTATAATGAAAATGTTTATATTTCAATTTTATAATAATTTATTATTTATATTATATTTCAATTAGCCTATACTTATACTATATTTATAATAATTTATTATGCCAGTGGTTGGCAAATCGTGTATATTTAGAGACCCGAGTGCTCTTTGGCTCTGCGTATTTATGCGAACAATCATTTTTATGCATGAACCTCATCAAAAGTAAATTGAGAAATCGTCTAACTGATGAGAATCTGGAATCCTGCTTAAAATCAAAAAATAAAAACGTATAAAAACTTTACAAGGAAATGCAATGTCATAGTCATAGTTCACATTACATGCGGGTTTTGCATTTTTAGTCTATAAATAAGATTATTATTATTATTATATCTGTTTGTAATTAATGTTTAGTAGCTAGTTTAAACTGACTCCGAAAAACATGGCTTTTGACAGGTTCTTAAAATGAAATTTGGCTCTTTTGACTAATGAGTTTGCCGACCACTGCCTTAGACTATTTATATAATGGATGCTTTAGTCTTGGTAAACATATCATATAATTATTAAACTTACTGATAATGCATTTAATCAAGAAATATAGTGCATGACACGATCAGCGGATCAGATCACAAAATGTAGAGGTTCAGTTACAGTCACACAAAATTACAAACGGACTCGCACTTAAAAAATTGGCTACAAATTTATAGGACAAATAAAAAATTAATAAAGTAGGCACTTCGGTGAAGCAAGGGAGACTACTTCAAAATTTGTATGGGAAATGAGCGTCGGTGCAGAAGAAACAAAATTTTTAATTTTTGGACGATGGTGCTTTTCCATTAATAAAAGGACTATTTTGTCATAAAAATGTGGTATCATTGCACAATAGGAGACATCTTGACCTACATTCCAACATACTGTTTTGCCTTGTTTGATCCACCTTAGTTGTTTAGAAATTCATAGGTCTATATAAGGCATCTTTCCCTCCTAAATTTTTGAAGAACTTAAAGATCATGTCTTTCAAAAAAAATAGTTTCATATTAAGTTCTAAAGAGCATTACATGGTGATGTATGTGTGTGCAGATTCTCATTGATATAGGTTGTGTCCCTCGTACGTTACTACTATAAGTTCACTCAGTCTAATTTCAACCATGTCGTGGGCCACACCCCATTGTCACCACTATTTACATCAAAATATTTGATGACTTGAGCTTTAGAATGAACCTAGAAGTATTTAAAATATATGTTTTAATTTGAGGTTTAAAAACCTAGTAGGGTCCATATTATAAATGATCATAATTTGCCGTAGTACTATCTCAAAATAACCAGCCTCAGTTTTAAAAAAAACCGATAATACCAAAAAATTATAATAATTAAGAAGTCCCGAAGTGACTGGTTGAGCCCTGTGTATAAATAATATTGGGTTTCACAGGATGTCATTTTTTATGCAAATGCACAATTAATTTTCTTTATTCTATATCCACCCCTTTGCTGACAACATACCATTGTGATCAGATTACAACTTAATCTAAGTTATCTATTTTCGTTGTGCTGTATGTAAAACACAAAACAGAGACCTTGTAAGAGTAGGGGAAAGCGCATGTCGTCATTGTCTTTTTGCATATCTGATGAGGAATACAACTACGTTCATCCAAAATTATGCTTAGGCTCAGGTCGATGTGAAGAAGATGACCTGCGATCATCATATTCCCTCAAGTTTTAAGTAGCGATTTTTTGCGGGGTTTTTTTTCATACTGCTCACCCCAATTATAAACATTTTTAGGCACTTGGATTTTTTTTTTTTTATGACAATGATGTGTTGTCTGCAAAAGTGCGGAAACAGGAAGTGTCAAATTTATTGCACATGTGATTTATTTTTCCTAGGGCTCAACTTACCTGACCCCGTAACTTCTTAAATAATATATACTTATGCCTACAAATTCAAAATAATTATCAAAATGAATTTGCATTTTGTTCCTCCTATGGGCAATGTTTTTTAATGGTCATCCCTAGTTAAAAAGTCTAGAATATTATCACTGATTAAGTTAAAGGGCATTTAATTTACGATGCTGAAATAAGTGTTTCCTAACTTTAATATTATTTTACGTAGGCCAAATGTCTTTGACTAGAGAGATAATCTCGTATTTAGTCTGTAAAATTCAATACAAATGTAGCAGTGAAATTATTATACTTGTTGTTATAGTGCAAAAGGTTTTGCGTCGCCTATTCTCCTTTCCCAAGTAGTCCTACAATCAGACTTTTTCCTAGGTTTTTTAGCTTCAAGTGATCGACTTCACCATACTGATCTGTCGCGTCACTTAGAGGCAAAACCTTTTGCGGGCAACAAAGCTATATGCTACTGTCAATGAGGTTTTCTTTTGAAAAAAGCAGCATTGGGCTGTTAAATAGTAATCAACCCATTACATTATTTCATATTATTTATTTAAAATTCATTGTAAAAATCAGAATATCCCTACATTTGGTCTTATCCTACCAACAATATGTTTTTAAGTTGTCTCTGAAGGAGAGATGACAGTAACAGACCTAGGTACCATGTAAATCGAGAACTGCCTGTATATTAATAAACACAATATTACGTGTGTGAAACCACCTAAATATGCACTATTTGTATATATATGATGCATTCTTAGCTGTCATTTTTTTATATGAAAGTCATTGTATTAAATATTTTGTGAAAAAGAATTGAAAAAATGCTAAGAGATAACTAGATACTTCGGTAAATAGTTTACAACACATTAATCATCTTTAATTTAAATTTTGATGTTCATTAAAGAAAAAAGTAAGCCTTAAAATAAAAAAACTAATGTTGAGGCCAGAGGGATTTTTTAGGAGGATTTTATAGGGGTCTTTGAGATGGTTGGGAAGGCCGAGGTCTAAATATTTTGGCATTTGAGGAGTTAGATATTAGGGGTTGTGAGAGTATTGGGCCGAAGGCAAGGAAAGTAAAAATGTTAAAATTCTAACACAGGCCCAAGCATGATGTTAACATTTCATCTGTTAATTTAATTTCAGATTCCTGACTCCGTTACAGGGTACTATCTCAACAGAGCAGGATTTGATTCCAGTGACCCGAGAATGTAAGATTTCTATGCTGTTTCACCACTGTTGACATCCTTTTTTATTTACTGTATTTTGAAACATTTGTATTAAGTTTCATTGATAAGGCCAAGTAAAAATAAAGGTTACTTTAGGAGTTTTTTTAAGCCTAGAGCAGTGTTTGGCAAACTCATGAGTCAAAAGTGGTCGGCAAACTCATGAGTCAAAAGTGGTCGGCAAACTCATTAGTCAAAAGAGCCAAAAATCAGCAGCAGGATGGAAAAACAAAATTTGAGAGCCAAATTTCTTGTCAAGAATCATGTTTTTTCGGAGTCAAAACTAATTTGTGGCCAGCTGGCCGAGCCGCATTCAGGTCGCTAAAGAGTCGCATGTGGCTGCCGACCACTGGCCTAGAGTAAATAACAAAGAGCTGACTTTCATTGAGTTTAAGGTATGAAAACTTTATCTACAGAACAAGATTGATTTCACTGGCAGCCCAAAAGTTTATATCTGATATTGCCAATGACGCCCTTCAGCATTCAAAAATGAGAGCTTCTGGTCAGAGTGCTAAAAAACAAGGAAAGGTGTGTAAATAATACAGATACAAACATTTTAAATAAAAATGCTAATTTCATAATCAATAAGAGGAGTTTGGGGGGGAGGGGGGCGATGTTCTTTGAAAGAGTCAAAGTATTTACACTACAGTACCTTAACTTTTACAAAAATTAAGAAAATTTTAAACCCTTTCTCGAATGTTGTCTTCCATTATGTTTACAGCCAGGATAAAATGATCAGAAGATATTTTTGTGTATGGTAGTTTATAAAATTACATTACCCAAGATTTTTCAAAATATCGTATTGTAATCTTAATTTTTCTTTTAAATTATTTTTTGAACCATGAAACTTATTAATGATCTAATTTTTTTAAAAATAATTTTGATCTAGGACAAAAAGATGACATTACAAATGGAAGATTTGACACCAGCTTTAGCAGAATATGGCATCAATGTGAAGAAGCCCATGTATTTTGTATAGCAGTTGTGTTCATTTATTTTATTTTTTTCTGGCAGCGTTACTTTTTCATGACTTTTAAAATGATATGTTTTGTTATGACTGGCATATGTGAATAACTTTAGATGTAACAAAATAGCTTTAATCTTCTGCTGTGTAGATTGAAATGTTTTAGCTACTTTTAAAAATGAATTTAATACATTTCTAGAATTCATATTATTCCAAATTAAATTTTCAAATTTATCTGTGTGATTTTAATTTCATAACACATTTTTTTTTTTTATATATTTAGGACAGGATCTGCAATATTTTTAGCTCTAAAGAAATTTGAAGGAAAACTTTGAATAGCCATTTGCTTTTTTTCCCCCAGTGTTTAATGCGCTTTAGCCACAAATTGATTTCTGAGAACTTTTCAAGGCACTTACATTTTTTTTTCATGATTGGCAAATTTTCATTAGCTTTGTTTGGGAAGTTAACACTTTTTTGTACAGGGTACCAGTACTTTAAGAATATCAATACAATTTCTTTTTCAATACTCTTTGCAGTCAGACATTAAAAAAAACCACCACCCAATTTATGTCATCGTCCATACCATACGCTGAGGTCTGTTAGAGTTACGAGTATCGTAGATGTCTTAGTTTTGTGGTCATATTGCCATTAGAAATTTAGAGAACATATTCATATAATTTGTTGTTTATAAACCATTGAATAAGCTGTTTTCATCATACTGATTTCCTTGTGTAAATATTTGTTGAATGTGGCAGAGCTTCTGTTAACTTTATTAAATGGTTACCGGAAATTTGATCGAAAGAAATTTTGTCGACGGAAAATTGATCGACGGTAGTTTGATCGAACGGAAATTTGGTCGAATCTTTTTTTTCAGTCGAGACGTTAAAATTTTCGTCAAATTTCTTTTTGAACGCACTATACTATATAGTAAAACAAAATAATGCGTTCAAAAAGAAATTTGACGCAAAATTTTAACGTATAAATTAAAAAAACGATTCGACCAAATTTCCGTTCGATCAAATTTCCATCGATCAATTTTCCGTCGACCAAATTTCTTTCGATCAAATTACGTATGTTATTAAATGCATTGGAAAATTTATGTTCACTACTTGGCATTTAATTTGTAAATAAAGTATTAAAAAATATTATGTTTTTGTGTCATGTGCTTTGATTTTTTTTTTTTGCTGTACATGTATTTATTATTATTAGTTATTATTTTTTTGTTATTAAGTAAATAGTATTTGCTGTCATCTTATTTTTAAATAGGAACTGTATATTAATTTGGTTTAAAATGGCACCAAATCCTGTTTTATTGCTTTAGGGCATATTCATTGACCTCTACAGGATTAAAGCTAAAGATTATTAAGTTGTTGGTTTGCATTCCTGTTATGTTACTGGCAAACCTTGGTACTGTACTGGTAGGTTATGCCTGAACTGGTTTTAACACCATTTTTATGACTATCACTGAACTGTCCAAGGGTATGCGAATCACTGTTGTTAGTGTAAGCTTGTTGTCACCACGGGTTCAGAGTTTTGCTTCTAAATTGTGATTGGGTGAAAGGATAGGAGATGGTGACAAGGGTGTAGGATATATAAGGTGTGAGAGATCGAGAGGAGAGTTGGTTCACATGGGTTCAAAGAGGAGAGTTAGTTCCCATGATGGGTACAAAGAGGAGAGTTAGTTCCCATGATGGGTACAAAAAGGAGAGTTAGTTCCCATGATGGGTACAAAGAGGAGAGTTAGTTCCCATGATGGGTACAAAGAGTAGAGTTAGTTCCCATGATGGGTACAAAGAGGACAGTTAGTTCACATGATGGGTACAAAGAGGAGAGTAAGTTCCCATGATGGGTACAAAGAGGACAGTTAGTTCACATGATGGGTACAAAGAGGACAGTTAGTTCACATGATGGGTACAAAGAGGAGACTTATTCACATGATGGGTACAAAGAGCTCATTTAGTCCACTTTGAGTTAACTTTAAACTGATTTATAAAAAGTGCTAGTGGTCGTGGGTTTTAAAATACAGGTTAGCACACAAGAGTCGTGTGTTTGGGGTTGACAGTATTCCTGTTTGTCAATTGGTGTGGGGAAACAGCTAGGTAGACAGATGAGATTAAAGAACTATTAATTTATGAAGTGTTGCTGTTGTGAAACACCTAGGTAGATGATGAGATTAATTTAGGAAGTGTTGCTGTTGTGAAACACCTAGGTAGACGATGAGATTAATTTAGGAAGTGTTGCTGTTGTCATTATTCACACAAGTACTGGTGCGATGAGTGTGGTAACTGTAGTCGACCCCCGTATCGGTACAACGGTATCATTCGCAAGTGACGATAAGAAGTTTCTACAAGTACGGTACCCGTATTTATGACAGTGATCACCACACAGACTACAAGTAGGCTTGCAATGCGTCCTTTGTTAGACGAAAAAAATAAATAAATAGGTCCAGACTTCAATGGAGGGAAAAAAGGGCCATCTGGAGACGGAGGGGGCGTTTGTTGTCAGAGATGGTTTAGAATAACAAAGAGAGATAATTGCATTATCTCGACCTAGTTGTCTCAGGGGGAGACGTATTTTCTGGTCATAAAGATCTAACTGACAGGGAAAATATGCCCCAGTGGACTGGGCTGGTAATTCATTTTTGACTTGAGGCTCAAAACATCTGGCATAGTCATTTCATGAATAAAATAGTATTTTTAAAAAAATAAAAAAATTTAAGGAGTTTATTTTTATATAATTTGTATGCCCTAAAAAAGTAGAAAATAATTTTAAATTTCTTTGCGAAATGCATTTTACGTAATTTTTAATTATTTTATGCCTGAATTTTAATTTTGTCTTTGGTGGAAAATCTTTTTTTTTTAAAACATTTTTTTAGTCTGTAAATCATCGACATAAGAAAATGTTTTTTTATAAGAATAAATAAACGGTAGAAGTAGAATGTAACGACTGCTCGTCATCCGTAAACATCCTACAGATTGGAGATTGGAGGCGAAAACTGGGGGGAAAAGCGCGGGGGGGGGGGTTAAGTTTTGTTTGCTTTTATTAAACCCCCATCACTTACCACCCCAATCTCGACCCAGGTAGCCGGGTGCTCTCATTCTGTGTCAGCAGTTCAGCTGCGACCTTAGAGGTCAGCCAGAGGGTCGCGCGTGACAACAAACTTTATACTACTACTAACTACAAACAAACTCAGGGAATGTTTTAATAGAAAGAAAACTGCTAAAGCGCGGACCACGTCATTTGTTTTAAATGTTACGCCAAAATTAAGAATATTGGCATTTTACTTGTATGTTAAACCTTCTACAGACCTCTCAACCAACCCAGCTAAGAATCATGTCTGAACCCTCACAACCAACCCTGCTAAGAATCATGTCTGAACCATATCAACCAACCCAGCTAAGAATCATGTCTGAACTCTCTCAACGAACCCAGCTAAGAATCATGTCTGAACCCTCTCAAACAACCCAGCTAAGAATCATGCCAACCAACCCAGCTAAGAATCATGTCTGAACCCTCTCAACCAACCCAGCTAAGAATCATGTCTGAATCCTCTCAACCAACCCAGCTAAGAATCATGTCTGAACCCTCTCAAACAACCCAGCTAAGAATCATGTCTCATATGTGGATTAAATAACTCAGGTTGCGACATAATTTTTGTGTGAAGATGTAATGTAACGTTTATCAAGACAGTTACTTCGATAATCCTATCCCGCGCGTTTCCAGAAGCGAACAAGACGTCACAGACAATGATCGCGGTCATTAGCATTTTCTCTACAAATCTCGTGAGATGTTGTTTTTCTTCTTTAGAATTTTTGTTTTGTTTAAAATTTACAGGCCATCTGCGTTTTAGCCGACAAGCGGTTTGTATTAACAACAGCATTTAAGACCGCACATAATATTATCTTCAGACTTTATAAATACAATAATCGAAAAAAAATAAATGCATGTTTTTATTATAGCACACCAACCACCAGCCCCGGGACAAATCACCACCATTCATTGGAATGATTTAGTAAACCATGGATTTGTACTCCAAAGTACCTGTGAAAGTGTTCACGGACGGATCGGCCAATCTGAGAGAAAGTACTGCTGGGTATGGTGCGCTCATACTATACCCAGTGGGGGGTGGGGGACTGGCCACAAAGCCAAGAACTCTCTGGACCCTGTGGGACCACAGCATCAAACTTTGATGCGGAGCTTGAAGCTATACACAGGGCTCTGGAGAGCGTGTATCACACAATGAGAGAAAATGAACTTGCGGGACTCGATGTGGTCGTGTTCTCGGACTCAAGATCTGCTCTCGAGATCTTGGGAAAGAGACAGGGTACCACTCATTTAGTTGACGTCATCATTGATGTGCAAAATCGGCGAACTAGGAGGCAAGGTAACAGTGCAATGGATCCCAGGCCACGTCGACATCAGTGGCAATGTGAAAGCAGACACTCTTGCGAAAACCGGGGCTGCCCAGCCTCAGCCAGAAATACCAATGACTGGATTGGGAATAAAGAACTGGCTGGCGGACCATTTTAGGAAAAAGTGGTACAGGCAGTGGGCAGACAATACGACCGCTAGAGGCGTCTATTCAAACTTGCAGACTCCTAGCAAACAAGACCCATGGTGGGGGTTAGGCCGCAAACAGCAAAGTTTAGTGACGCAAATGCGCACCGAGCATTGCCCCATAGGCACATACTTCTGGCGTCTAGACAACAATCGGGATCCTACCTGCCGGCATTGCAACCTGGCCCCGAGACGCTGGCGCATCTGTTGACCGAATGTCCCTCACTGGAGCTTCCGGGGGAGGCCAGGGCGGAGGGGGGAACCCTATATGAGGAAAATGTTGTATGGCACAGCTCAACAGATGGAGTTGATTGCCGGGGTTTTAAGAGAGTAATCTCATGACCTTCACCAGAATATGTGTGTTAGTTTGTAAACCTATTATACTGTCTTGGCTGTCACAATAACGCATGATGGTGGGCAACGTATTGGTGGACAGCATGATGGTAGTCATGCTGATGGTAGGCTGCATGATGGTAGGCAGCGTGTTGGTGGGTAAATAATGAGGGAATGTGTGTGGCAGTCATTTAATATATTTTATTTCGTTAATAAAGGTTTAGTTAATTCGTTTATACATCGGAACGAAGCTCAAGTTGCTGAAATCAGACACGCGATATCCTTTTGAGAACCACTTGTCTACTTCGGTGGACTAATGAAAGTGAAAGGGCAAAAAGGGAGACTTTTTTTTTTGTTAGTCATATTCTTTTCAACACTGGGGGGGGGGGGGGGGGGGGGGGGGGGGAGAGAGAAAAATGTGATGTGTTAACTTTCTTAGGTTCTAGATTATTCACCAGGGCATCTGGCAGAATGGCACATGCCTTAATGCCTACTACATCTTAATAATGAAGATCCAGATTGACACATTTTTATTGCAATTAAAATGATCGAATGCCTGGTTCCTACCGTTGAATAATTTTTTTTATTAAGTTGGTCATCCAGGCCACGTGGCTTCCCTTCCACAGAACACGGAACCTGTTTACGCTGGGGTCAAACTACTTTCAAGGGGCTTTGAGGCAAAAACTATTGATTAGCGGAGACAAAGGGACTTAACCTCGGCCATTCCCTGTCTGTCATCGCCACGGGGCTTCTCTCGTGTTATTCGTCTCCTAAATCTTAGCTTCTCGTGGGAATAATAAAACCAACAAATGGCTGGGTCTGTACTCGAGTGCTCGGTCGGGTTTGTTATGGATGTACTACTAAGACACGGTGGTCTTGGTCTCTATAAACAAGTTTGCGATGTCTGTACTGCACAGTGGCGTAGTGAGGGGGGGGCAAGGGGGGCATCATGACCCGGGCGCTACTCACAAAGGGGCGTTAAATGGTATATTTTACTATAATATTGTATGGTTTTCGAATAGAGGGGGCGCTAAAAAGGTATTGGGGGCGCTAAAAAGGTATTGTGCCCGTGCGCGAGTTAAGCTCGCTACGCCACTGGTACTGCAACTGGGTTTTCAGGTCTACCAACTGGGTTTTCAGGTCTGCATTAAAGCACGGTTGTCATGCTTGCACCCTAACACGCTTGTCTTGTTTGCACCCTAACACGGTTCTTGTTTGCACCCTAACACGGTTGTCATGTTTGCGCCCTAGCACGGTTGTGATGTTTGCGCCCTAACACGGTTGTCATGTTTGCGCCATAATACGGTTGTTGTGACCGTATTTAATGTTCATGACATAAATCTATTCAATACAAGAAAAGATCAGACAAGAGGGTGCCGCTAAATCATGACTCGCTTTGGGAGTCAAAAACTTAAGTTACGCCACTGAACTTACTATGGAAAAAAAAACGCACAATATACTCTGGTAGCACCCTGTTCTTGTGGCCCGCTGTTCTTTTGGCACCCTGTTCTTGTGGCTACCTGTTCTTGTGCCCCGCTGTTCTTTTGGCACCCTGTTCTTGTGACCCGCTGTTCTTTTGGCACCATGTTCTTGTGGCACCCTGTTCTTGTGACCCGCTGTTCTTGTTGCACCCTGTTCTTGTGGCACCCTGTTCTTGTGACCCGCTGTTCTTGTTGCACCCTGTTCTTGTGGCACTCCATCTGGTGACATGCTGCTGCCGCATTTAATTTTGATACGTTATGAAACTGACTCGCGCGAGCTCTTTGATATGAATTAAATCATTAAAATTATTAGTGTATGTATGCCGCAAATGTGCCACACAGAGGCGTAGCTAGAGTGTTTGGCGCCTGGGGGACAAGTTTTGCGCCCGGGGACAAGATTCATTTTAAAGCGCCCTCTTTTCCTTCTTTCAACTCTCAAACCCATTATTTTAATCAATAAAATAATACCAAAGCACATTTTTGCGCCCCTAACTATCTGGCGCCCGGGTACATCTGTACCCCTGCCCCCCTACGCTACGCCTCTGGTGCCACAGTTACTCCGCCATAGACTCTTGCTGGGCTGTCAGCAGTTTTGAAGATTCTGAGATTTTTCTAATAGTTGTTTGT
Source organism: Omphiscola glabra (assembly GCA_964017045.1). Lineage (NCBI taxonomy): Eukaryota > Metazoa > Mollusca > Gastropoda > Lymnaeidae > Omphiscola > Omphiscola glabra. Next base: position 20,569,081 of record OZ024805.1, read on the forward strand.
TATCAGGAACGAGCAACCATGCATAAGGAAACGCTGTAGTGAAGACTCCATGTCCCAATCACTTTCCTGTTCCTATCTTGAGATATCAGCAGAACGTCACTCCAAAAAAAAAAAAAAAAAGCGTAAGTGGAGGTCACTGTTGGCCCACTGATCATTAAGTGTTGTATTTTCCTGGGGGGGGGGGGGGGGGTGTAAGTGTACAACTTTTCAGTTTATCTGGACATCGGGAAATGTGTCAAAATTTAGATGCAAGCTTGAGTTCCAGTCAAGGGTAAGACCTACTGATCATGAAAGGTATTGTCCAGGGGGAGGGGAGGAAAAAAAAAAAAGGGGGGGGGGGTAGGTTAAGTATAAAAAGTTTCAGCTCAGTTGGACCTCAAGGAAGTGGGCCAACACTGCGATGCAAGATTCCACCACAATCAAACAAGATGACAAAGCAAGCTAATCAAAAGCGTATAAAATAACCAAGAGTTGGGATATGGCTTTAGTTTGATCATTTTAATAATTTTATTATCATCATTTAATCGTTTTTTTAACAGCTTCAGTACCACGTAGACACATACACTAAAACAGGCAATAACATGTAAATTCGAAATTTGAATTGCAAAAGACGTAAAATAATAGGATCGATATTCCAGTTTAAATAACACAAACACCAACAGGCACTTGTAGCTGTCTCTACTTTGTCAAACATTTCACCAACTCTATAAGCCAGTTTAAAAAAGGCAATTGGAAAAAAAAAAGAGGGGGGGGGGAATTGTTTAAACTTTGAATTCTTTGGGCACTTTGATAGAGGTTTAGAACAAAAGTCTGTGATGGACACAAACATGTGAGTCACAAGGAGTGAAAAAAATGTTACCGTAGCGCATACGGGTAGTTTTAATTGTTCATTGGGCATGTCAAACAGCCAACAGGATGTTGCCTAATTATTTTCATTTCCTAGATGGGCCGTGATTTTACAGGGAATATTGTTTCGAACATGGGCGACATGAATTCTTTGTAGTAAAAAAAAGATTATGGATTGGCATTGATGATACGACAAGGTGATGGTTTTGCTGTGTGACACTTATGACATGACAGAATTATGGCTTTGCCCTGGCCTCTACGAATTCCCCCCCCCCCCTTTTTCCACTCATCTGGTATATCTCCATATCTATCTTACAATTTTTTTAGGTCCATGTCACAATCACACTCCGCCTACGATCACACTCCAAATACGACTGGCCCCCGAATAGGAAAAGCTTATTTTATATCAACACAAAAAGTCATTGGATTTGGCTACTGCATCAATCTTACTTACTATGATGCAATTGTAATGTTTATTTTGTCAACCACTAGAACCACCACAGAAGAATTGGGAATATCAGACAGGCATCTGAAAGGTGCTGATTAATTTAAAATAGAATTAATGCCGAGCAGCAGAGAACGCCATTATGTTGTCGGTAACATACATCATGCTTTTAGTTCTTTTGGTTATTTATTAGGAATCTAAAAGCTTTTATGAAAATAAGAAGTGATCCCTTTTAGGAATCTGAAATTTTTTATGAAAATCAGAAACGATCATTTCGAACTTTTTTCACATTTTTTTAGAAAGTATGAGTATCATCGTTGAAAGCATGGAAAAGAAAAGCATCAGTTAGGTCTGAGTGGAAGGAAGTGGTGAGGCAGGCCAAAGACCTACATGGGCTGTAGTGCCACAGGGATGGATGGATGGTCTGAGTGGAAGGAAGTGGTGAGGCAGGCCAAAGACCTACATGGGCTGTAGTGCCACAGGGATGGATGGATGGTCTGAGTGGAAGGAAGTGGTGAGGCAGGCCAAAGACCTACATGGGCTGTAGTGCTACAGGGATGGATGGATGGTCTGAGTGGAAGGAAGTGGTGAGGCAGGCCAAAGCCCTACATGGGCTGTAGTGCCACAGGGATGGATGTGTCATCATTGACAACAATTTTATCTTTGTATGGTACTCACGTACCCATAGAAGATATAGTACTTTTGATTGATGCACACTTGATGTTTTGTGGTTTTAGAGAGTGCGGGCTGTAAATTTGAGGGCAGCCTGCAGGCCCCACAAACCCTAGCTGGTCCACCGAATATGCCACAATGTACATTAGTTCAGCGGATACACTTATGCAGAGTATGCATAAAGAGCTATCGGGAAACAACAGACAGCTCCAACATAACATGCAGTTTGAATCATGTTTAAAAGGATTTCAATGTTTTAAAATGTAAAATCCATTCTTAGGTAAGCGACCATACAAGAAGGTGGAACATGGTTCGCCATACCCTGATCCAGTTGAAACAGATTGTTCCAGAATATGAACATTAAAACAACGTGTTTTAATAAGTTAAACATAATCCACCAGCAGGCCTATTGATAATATTATTTTCATGAATTAAAATATAATTAAAATTGAACTATTTACATGAGATGTCACATGTCATATTGCACCTATGAAATCACAAATATTTCACCTTCATGACAGAAACAATCTTCCTGACAGAAACAAACTTCCTGACAGGAACAAAGCATTTTATATCAACAAAATATCCAATGTTCCTTCTTGGAATGCCCAAGAAATGCTGTCATGGCCAAAAAGTGAGGGCCCCCCGCCCACCCTTCACATTTTGATGATAAAAGTCATTAGTTACAAGTTACATGCTAAGGATCTAAAATAACCATGACCGGTATAATGTTTACTGTATGACACTATTTAAGTGTTGCCATAGGCCTGGACTAAGCTTCTTATTAAGGATGCTGCATAGCAAAAAAACATGTTAAATTCTTTTTTAACAAAATAAACTTCAAGTGCTTTTCATTATTATTTTAAGTTTAAAGTGTCTTTCCCCCCCCCCCCCCCCCCCCCCCCCCCCCCCCCAGTCTTTGCGCCCCCAGACATATGCTATCTGCATCTCACCTCTAATTTTAGACGGATTCTATCTACGATTTGCAATGACCGGTCACAGCTTGGTCCCGTCTAATCCTAGGCAGTAGCTATCATATAACATTAAAACTCATAGTAAAGTAGGGGATGAAACTTAAGCAGCTTTATAGATATAAAAAATGTATCTGGTGTAAATGCCTCATTCTGTCCAAGCATTTGACAAAAACGCCTGGGTAATATATATAAATGCATGATAAAGTAATCTCATCTTTATTTTTAAAAACGAACATGCACAAATGAGTTTTAAAAATTTACTTTTTTAAAAGAAAAATTGTTTGAGAATTAATTGCAGCTGTGAGGGAACACTTATATTTTCTAAAAATTAATTAAAGACATAAATTGTTATAAGAAATAAACTCTCTCTCTCTAAGTGTGAAGGTATGACATTTCCTTATTTAGTTACTCATAAAATGAGATTGATCAAATTGGACATCCACAATACTGCAGTGAACAATCGCACCGAAGCCAGCAATATGTGACAAAATATTTACAACACTTGGATAATATCACTCAAAACAACATTTATGCAGCACATTCAGTGCAGCAACACAGCTGAAATATTTTTGGGGGGTTATCTTTTCACCCACACATGATATTAGGTCTAACCTAATAGTACCGGTACTCAAAATAGGAAGTTGATATCAAAATCATTTTAAAACAAGTTTCAGATGGATGATCTGTGTCTGGAGTCATTTAAAAAAAATACTTTTTCAGCTCTCTCATTTGTTCAGTGAGGAGGATAGTTATGGTTTTTAAAAAAAATAATTTAATCTTTAGATTGTGCCTCTGAAGAAAATTGTGACCAAAAAAAAAAAAAATTTGAAATGTATTGGATATAATTTTTAGTTTAAATATAAATAAACACATTTAAAAGAAAGCAAATCACATTATACAAAAGTAACAAGTCACATGAGTCACTGGGTCTAAAAGGTTTTCAGGCAATTTTTTTTCTGGAGCTCCGGCTCAACCCCAAAGCCATGCCCAAAACAAATCACCATGCTCTACATTTAGTTTCAGTTTTATTTTAACGTCATTAGACATATGAAGAGCTTATTTTCAAAACGCTGTATCCACCATTTTTAAAAAAAATGAAAAAACCTAACCATTTTGTAGAGCAAACCAGGTTCGTTTAGGACATGGTAAATTCTATATACTAAACACATTATATTCCTATTTTATTCGTGTCTAAAAATGATTTTATCCTCTTAACGCTTTATTAATTTTTTGGTAAAAATTTGAATAATCTCAAAACCCCCAAAATGGATATACAGCATTTTGAAAATCAGCTCTTCATATATTATTAATATTATGTATCAAATATAATTTATCTCTATTAGGGCTAGTATGAGTCTTGATGATTATTATTAATGAATACCGGTACTATAAGAACCAAGAGGAGTCATGGTGGGCAGTGTTCCAGGATCTGCCATGTAGACAGCTAGTATGTACAAAGATCCCATTACAATATTGAGGCGTGCAACTTTGTGCGGCATCCCTGAAAGCTCTCCTCTTCGAAATTCTCTCTCCAAATTGAAGACCAGAAGTATGGATAGAGCTGGTAGGAGTATCCATGGGGAGTAATTTACACCAATGATGACAAACAACAGATATGGAGCAAACAACAGGAAGCAGAACAGGCAGTAGGAGCCAGTTTTTCCAAGGATAATTGCCAAGGTAATGGCACCAGCAAGACGATCACTGTCCATGTCTCGTGTGTTGTTACAATGAAGGATGGCCTCTGTGTTGAGGGCGAGGGGAATGGCGTAGATGAGAGGCACAAGAGACAGTTGGCCCGTCTGGCTCAGGTAGGCAAATACGACAGTGACTGGCCCAAACGTCAAAACAATAAGTAAGTCACCAAGAGCAATGTATTTCAGCCCAAGTCCACCGGTGTAGAAAAAACTGCTCGAAAGACCACAAAAATAAATTAGTGCTAGGTGCTCCAGCTTAGCAGGTGATAAGACATTCAGTAGTAGAAATCCTGCACAGCCAGCAATGTACAGGAATACACCAAGAGTGACTACATCGTTTGGAAGTAATATATTATCCACAAGAGTTCTATCATCACTTTTCTTATTGTCCACCCCTCTGACGAAATCAAAGTAAGTGTTGACTAGATTGCCAGCTGCGTGAACACAGAGTGCTATGAATACAGCTGTGAAAAAAACACTGATGTTGAATGCCCCTTGAGACTTGTAGGCCAGGCAGCTGCCAAGAGCCACTGGGGTGAAAGAAGCTGTGAAAGACCAGGGCCTCAAGGCAATAAGGTAACTTGAGAGCACAGATTTCTTCTTGACAGGTACAAAATGGAAATTTTCAGAGGTGAATCCTGTCTTGCCATTACCCTGCTGAGAGTGTCCACCACTCATGGCGTCCTCAGCACTTGTCCCTGACTGAAGATCTTTGCTGGAGGAAGTGAGTTGATCATTAATTAAACTGGGGCCATAGAAAGAAGGATTTGGAAACAAGTATTCTGACTGCAGACACTCATCGGTCTGAGTGGATGCTTCCGACAGAGGAAGCTGAATCTTCACCTGGTGATGATAAATTACAAGATTTTAAATATACTACCATTGTGATGTTAATATATATTATATGTTTAATATATATTTAATTTTCATATTTTTGTATTATACATGTGCATAGCCTCTAACCAAAGCAAAATCGTATGTCAATTCATCATTCAACATGATTCAAAACATAATGCAATAGAGCACATGCTGTAGAATTTTAGAAAAAAAAATCTTACATGGCCATTCCTTGTTTGGACTCTAGTTTTTGTGCTAAAAGATGTTTCTAGAATGTCCAAATTGCTCAGTCTTTTAACTTGATCCGTAGTCATGATTTCAGCTTGACTTAACTTTTAAGCACTGGTCAGATGCATTTTTGCTGAACTTTAGTTAATGGCGTCTATGATTTTTTCAAACAAAAAGTGGATAAAAATATTTTAAAATAACCAGAATGAGTATTAATCATTATATCCATTTCTCTAATTTGCTTGCGTTCATTTTCATACCGGTAATGCTAACTAAAAACCTTAGTTGGAATAATTTAAAATTTAGTAGGTTAATGCATAGCCGACTGTGAGGGCAATTTTCCCTCCAAAATCGCTAAGTATATACACAAATTTCAAATCAATAAGCTTATAAACTGATAAAACCAGTATGGTAACTTGAGTAATGACAATCGAGCATTTAATGAGTTATGCAGGCAGTCATTGAGTTTTTCTAATAGTAAAAATATATTTGCAATGAATGACATTGTCCAGGACACTGACACTGTTTTGCGAGTGTGGGCAAATTAAATATGCAACAAACCAAAGGTTGCCACCGATAAGTGATGGTTCCTCAGTTGTAATAGTGTGCACATTTTCCTTGTCATTAATCATTAAAGAATTTCTCAGCAACAAAAAAATATTTTATTAAGGGGCCACACATAATGACGTCATGCAAAGTTTGCAGATATTTGCCCCCTCCCCCCAAAAAAAAATCACCACAATTTGTCACAAAAAGTTAAGACCTCCCCCTCAAATATAATGTCACAAACCTCTGCAACCCCCCCTTATAAAAATACCCCTGTCCTTTACACACCCTTAAAAATATAATCAACTCTTATGGATATCAAATTACTGCATCTGTGTCAGAACAGTGGTTCTTAACAAGGGGTCAATAAACCCCTGTGGTGCAGCAGACCCAGAAAATTGTTGCTGCCTTAAAAAAATAAGTTTTTATACATTTTGATTAGCAGCAGTTAATGTTTTTCTGGTGAAATTTGTTTGCAAATTACTTGTATTGGTAACTGGTTTCTTGTTACGAGAATGTTACATAGTACAGAAGAGAAGTAAAATGACAATAATTAAAAACATTTAATACACATCGTCACAAAAATGTTACCCCCCCACACCCCTAGACGCCATTTATATATGGCCCCTAAGGCCACTGGTATAGTATAGTTAAGTAAGGGGTCGTCCATTAATTATGTCAACAAAATGGGGGGCGGGGTGGAAAGTTTAACAAAAAGGGGGTGGGGTGGGGAAAAACAAGGACAAGGTTCCCATGTCATGTGCAGTCAAGATAAATGATATTGCTAGAGTAGGAATAAGATATTTTGAGAATTAGGGGAAAGTAAAGTGAGTAACAATAATGCTTGAAAAGGATTTGCAAAAATCTGTATTATCTATATTGCATCACAAGTCATGTTGAAATAGCATTTTCAACAGCACCGACAATGCATACGAAATTAACACCTGCTACTCAACAAAAAATAAGGATTCAACTAACGCAAGTAGCTGCCAGGAGACAGAGAGAGATTATGGCAATAATTGCTCACATTGACAATGCTTCTATTTTAAGTGCTGAACTGAATGGTTAGATGAGAATGATGTTGACTTGTCTGGTATATCAGTTCCGCATGATGAAAGTAAAAATCACTTACTATGCCCATTGTTAAGATAGAGCAACACCTGGCTACTCCCTGGGAAGATGATAGCAGCTAGAAACTATGCTACAATTGTCAGCTAGAAACTATGCTACAATTGTCAGCTACACTGACTCCGACAATAATCCTATTTATACTTCCACAAACAATGATAATAAGTCTTTAACAACCTTTTCATTGATTCTGCATTATAAAAGTTAAGGTAAAAACTTGTTTAATTGTTGATTAACAAGCTAAGGATGCAACAAAATATTTTTCCTACAATTTTAACAAATTTGTTATTAAAATAGATCAGCACAAAGTCAAATGTAGACTATTTATATATTTAGTTATATTATAGTTCTTTGGGGGGGGGGGGGGCAGGTGTGGGTGTGGGGGGGCAGGTGTTATAAAAATGTTGACTTAATTACTTGGGGGTAAGGGGGTCACTGAAAGTTTGACAGTTGTTGACGGGGGGGGGGGGGGGGCAAAAATGGCTTAAAAATTGTTGACATAATTAATGGACGCCTCGTAAAATTACTGTCACACCTCACTATTCTCTCCAGGACTGGAGGATCACACTTTATTTAAACTTATTAACTTGCAATACTTTATAAATTTATAAGAACACTTACTATATAATCTGTGAAATGAAAGTCAAATTACTATGAATAAGATTATGAATGAATGAATCAGATCAAAATCAGCATGAAATCTGTAACAATTCCAACTGCTGCTCATGAATTTCTCAAATGTTCCAGGGATACAACTGACAGAGTCAGCGACTTAAAAGTATAAAAAGAAGAGAGGCAAGTCCAGGAACCTAAGAGAGGCGAGTCCTTTGGATTTTGTCCCATGAACCAAAGAGAGGTTAGTCCAGGAATCAGAGAGACCAGAAGAGGAGGACTGATGTGATGATGGGTGGGCAGTTGAGGCTACTGCACTGGGTGGCACTGTATAACTGATTGAACTCTCAGTTACTATTAGAGGGCATCACACCTGGACGAAACGATGTTATATGTAGTGACTAAATTAAATTTACTTACTACTCAATTACTGTTACTACTTACTTTGACTTTGAGGATCCTTTAAGGTTTCTGACTCATTCAGTTTCAGTCCTCCAGTTGGTGAATAACGACAGAATGAAAATGTTACCTGTGGTGAAGAATGTGAATCCTCAAACAAAAATTAACAGTAATTTAACAGTAGTCAGTAGTCTCGGTAGTGTAAAGTTAAGTAGCTAGTAAAAAAATATAGTGGTTGGTAAGACTAAGAGTAGAGCGAGAAAGAGTACCCGGTAGTCTAAAGTCTTCACACACTGTAGACTATTGAGTTACATAATATGATAATAGTATAAATAAAGTCAAAGTGAGTAGTTACGCAAGTAGTGGCAGTCGGTCGTGAGTGTGTGTGACTGTAGTCCAGTGTAGTTTACTGTAGACTTTGCTTGTAATAAATTCTAAATTCACTCCATTACTAATACTAATTAACACACTGCCTGCCTTATTTGAATTAATAAATTGGCAATAACTAGTAAAATTGGTGAAATATCATTTCAATCTGAAGTGAATGACAATTCAATACGAGATTCCCCACTTTTCATTTTTGTCGGTCGAGACGGTCGAACACATTTCATCAGTTCCAACTTTTAAATAATTATTTTGTTTCGTTAAAGTCGAAGGCAAGTTAAATCTCAAAGATAGTTATGCTAAAAAATTCATATCAAATTAAAATGACCGTGTTTATATGCTATTGTATCCTAATAAACTGAAAATTAAGAAAAATATAGACTGCTTCAAATTACAAATTTTAGGCTAGAAATGTTGATTTATAGTTTGGTGGTTTGTAGGGGTTTTGTTGTTTTGTTTGTTTGTTTTTAAAGGAAAAGGGGAGGGGGGAGAGAACCTAACTTGAACTCAGCTTGACAGTTACCCTTTGACCCACAGTGTAAACACTACTCAGAACCTATCGAACAATCTAGGACAGTGTGTAAGGAAACGTGAAACGCAATTTTAATTAAAAATATCCAAAATATCATTTGATACAAATAATTGATGAATTTGGCTAAAACAGGCCAGGAATTACAGTAAAGGTTATTTATACCATGGCTTTGACTTTGTCACCTACTACGGTTTTAGTCACCGGAGCATCTCGTGGACTCGGGCTTGAGTTTGTAAAACAATTAGTGAAACTACCAACCCCGCCAAAATTTGTGATTGCTGGTTGCAGAAATCCTGATACTGCAGAAAATCTCAAGAATATTGCCAATGCTAATCCTTCGGTGAAAATAATTAAATTGGATGTCCAGAAAGATGAAGACATTGAAAGAGCTTCACAGGTACCAAGAAAATTTAGGATTTCTAAATCACGCTAGTCTACTAATATAAACTTATGACTATATTTGTTATAGTTATAATTAATTTTGTTGTAATTAATTATAATTATAGGATTATTTGTTATCTAAACTTTCTAATAGTAATAGTTACAGTTAAGAACTTCTTTGACTCATGACTAAAATCAGGGACATACCACCAAGTAGCTGAGGTTAGTTGCGCACCTGTGGGAGAGGGGGCAAGTGCCACTCAGGCCACTCCCTTCCACAAAATAATTTCTGCAGTTTTCAGATGGTGCTGCCCCTAACTATAGTATAGTGCTGGACTGACTCCCTCTCTTCCAACATAACTAAGCTCTGCTAAATTTAATTATTAAATTAGTGACTACATGCAGTGGCTTTAAGGTTGGTGTCGGTTACTGTAAATTTGTTTGAAAGAAATTGCGTCAACGGAAAATTGATAGAACGGAAATTTGGTTGAATCTTTTTTTCAGTTCACACGTTAAAATTTTCTTCAAATTTCTTTTTGAACGCACTATACTATATAGTAAAACAAAATAATGCATTCAAAAAGAAATTTGACGCAAAATTTGGGCAAAGAGAGCAGTCACACCGGGCACCAAATTCTTCTTTAAATAGTATCTTAATAGTGAATTAAAATATCAAATTCCATATACCATACTTCAGTACTTTTACTGATCCGCCCGAGTGCACTTTTTCTGTATATTAAGTGGCACCATTTTATGGCTTCGACTCAGGTGCAGCATTTCCTCCGCAGCGCACTAACAACAGTTAAAACAGAATAAATTAAAAATAGCACTTAACTGAAAAGTAGTATCCGAGAGGGCAGCAAAAGAATCGTGAAAACCTACATTTGGCATAAGCGCCGGGAATTGAAACATTATAGGAACCACTGAACTAGCACATTTAAGATATACAGTGGATGAAATATTACTGTTGCTGCTACTACTGAGAACTATTGAAGTGATATCTAGCTAGTTCATTTGTGAAAAGAAATAGCAACATTATGATGATAATTCCTACATAACATTGCATGATATTTTTACAGCATTGGAGATATAAATATGCTATTTTTGGACTGTCAGATGGAGCTGAAACTATTCACTGCGCTGGCCTTTGCGGAGAAATAATATAAGACAAATGGAAATAAAACAGCAAGTAGTTGCTGCCAAAAGTACGGACAAGCCGGACGACGTGTGGAAAGTATGGACAAATACGGACGCAAAAATTAGTATGGACAAGAGGTCAAAAATATAAATTGTCCGTACTAAATACAGATGTCTGGTAACCCTACAAATAGAAGACTAATATGCCACAGCAGAAGTTCAAAAACTTTGAGTCATGGCACCTTGCTGCATCTAACACCTCTCAACTATCCATTTTTTAAACTACAAACAGAAGAAAACTTAAAGACATTCGCGTAGCAAGGAGGGGCAGGGCACCTTTTTTCTCTATATGAGTGGTTCTCAACCTTCCTAATGCCGCGACGCCTTTAACACAGTTCCTCATGTTGGGGCAACTCCCAACCACAAAATTATTTTCGTTGCTACTTCATACCTGTAGAGTATGGGTCTTCGGCTACCCCTGTGAAAGGTCATTCAACCTGCAAAAGGGTCATGACCCACAGATTGAGAACCGCTGCTCTAGATAAAGATTGGGCTTCATTTCTGGAAAAATGCAATGAAAAGAAAGAGATTTTAGGGATTACAATGCGCTTGGCATCATTTTATTTTATCATCAATTACTACTCACTATTATGAGATACTGGAACTCGGGGAAAATATTGGCTACATTCTAATCAGGGTATTTAATTTCTGACCCAGTTGAATAGAAATATTTGGGGGGGGGGGGGGGGGGGGGAATGAACAAAAAATCCTTGGGATAGTCATCACAGTTCAGTATTTGCGTTATTGATACAGATAATTTTATTTTGATTACATAGGATGACATGGCATAACAAGCTCAATGCAGTCCTATGTGACAGCTGAAATAATATTCCTGAACCCTAAAAATAACAAAAAAGTATGCTTTAGACCAACGGTCACCAAACTACAGGCCGCGGGCCGGCCGACGCGCCATGCCAGTTCATCGGGCCCGTCGACGGTATTTGAATTTGCTTGATAAAACCTATCGAACAGGAGATATTGTGATACAATTTAAATATTATATTTAGAATACTAGGAGATCTTCACATGCGCAGAAACCTCCTGGCTGTTATACGCCTTAAATTTACCATTTTCAATGTTAAATTTATTGCAGACCTGTTTACCCTCGAACTCCTAAAATCGTACAATATCGTCTCAAAATCGTTCAGTACGGTATCTTAATAGTAAATAAATAAACATACAGTATATATAATGAATACAATAACTAGTCGCATCGCAGTGCCTAGTGGGATTGAGATAAGCTTGCATCAAAAAACTTAACTTCTAAAATTAGATGACCGACGTTTACATTACAATCTGAGGTCACTTGGTTTTGCAGATGTATATTTGCTATAGACATTAATTTATACTGAGTGGACGTACAGATCTCATTATCACAGTCTGGATCTGGTAAAAAATAAAGTTACTGGTGAAATTTAACATGGTTCAAACTCGAAGTCAGATCAGCATAAAACAAGATGTATTTCAATAAGAATTGATCAACAAATGATGTCATTTCAAAAAGTAACTTGAGGTTGTTTTTTTTTTTTAAGGAAATGCTGGTTTAAATAAAAAATAAGAATCAATATCCATTAACCCTATTCCCACTAATATATTATATTCTGATAACTACATGGAACAACAAACATATAGCCCCCAGCACCAAAATCAGGCTGATGCGCTCATTAATCCTCTCCATTTTCTTATATGCCTGTGAGTCCTGGACATTAACAGCAGAACTTGAAAGGAAAATAAAGGCGATGGAGATGAGATGTTACAGAGGCATTCTTGGCATCTGCTATAGAGACCACATCACCAATGAGCAAATAAAAGAAAGGATACGTCAGGCAATTGGGCAATACGATGACCTCCTGACGTCTGTTAAAAAGCGCAAACTTGAGTGGTATGGCCACGTGACCAGAAAACAAGGGCTCGCCAAAGAGATCTTGCAGGGCACTACTAGAGGAGGGAGAAGAAGAGGAAGACAAAGAAAAAGATGGGAAGATAATATCAAAGAATGGACTGGATTACAACTAGGCGATGCTATGCGTAGGGCAGAAGACCGAGAGGAATGGAGAAGAATAGTGTACATGTCATCTGTGGCGCCCCAACGGTCGAAGGACTACGGGACCTGATGATGATGATGAACTACAACAAAATGTAAATGGGTGAAAAGGAGTGCTTGAAACATATGAGGGTATTAAAAATCTTACTCGCCTCGGTTGGAACTATTAGCCTTTCAGCAAGTTCAGTTGTGCAGAGAGCAGAAGAACTTGAAGAGAACATAGTGCTACAGATACGCGAGAAAGCTAGTAACTTGCTGTAGTATTCTCTGGCTCTGTCTACTGATCTCTTGAGTGCGTCACAACTTCTCGTGTTTATTTGTGGTGTCAATTTGGACTTTCAGATAACGGAAGAGTTGGCATCCCTGTGCAGTCTGCATGGAACAACAGCTGAAAAAGACATTTTCATGGAAGTGCAAAAACTTTTGCACACTATAACCGTCAGTGCAATCAGCTTCGATGTGTTACAGTTGATGGAGGAAAACACATGTCTGGAGTTAGGAAAGGGCTGGTGGGGCAGATCAGGACTCGGTTGGAAGATTCACAAATTCCTGGCGCTCTGTTCATACACTGCATGCAATCTGTGGGAAAGAAAGTTGTTTTTTGTGTACTGAAACCAGTTGTTTCTGCTGTGAACTTCATTCGGGGACATGCACTCAATCACCGTCAGTTCCAGGCTTTTCTGGAAGAACACACAGCAGTCAGGTGGCTCAGCTAGGGTAAAATCCTTTTTTGTTTTTACAAGTTCCGAAACCAAATAGATGTTTTTCTCACTGAAAAAGATAGAGCTAATCCACAGCACTCAGACCCTACCTGGCTGTCAAAGTTGTAATTTTTGGTCGACACCACATCCCACATGAATGAACTGAACTTTCAACTTCAGGGAAAGCATAACCTCATCTGTGATCTCTAGAGAATCATCAAAGAATTTTGGAGAAAGCTGTTGTTGAAGCACATCTGGAAGGAGAAAACTTTTTTCATTTTCATTGTTTCAAACAGTTTTGTGCTACAATTGACGAAGATGTCAACCTCAATTTTCAAAAAAAAATTATTGGCAACTTGAAGAAGCATTCTTTGGAGAGATTTTCAGATCAAAAATGAAGTATGTGAAGTCAACACATCAAACAAGAGTGACTGATTAACATTTGAAAACAATTCTCTTGATTGGATGCAGCAATTCCGAACCAAACATTGATGATATCTTGAATGCCAAGTGTCGGTTTCACAAATCTCACTAACCTTTTTTGCTGCTTAGTTTTGATATTCAAATATGTGCACACTAGGTCTGATGTAACTATTTTTTGTTAACTTTGCCTTATTTGATAACTTTTTTTAGTAAATAATTATGTTGGTTGTTTTTGTGTTTTGTACATTGCATGCCACTCACCCATGATTAACATGGAATACTAAGCTTAGTTTTTCATCTTTGTCCCCAGAAGTTTCATCTGGCTTGCAAGTATTGTCAGAATTATTATATGGCACGCGCTCGTCATTTTGTCCATTATCCGGCCCGCTGTGAAAATGTTTGGTAACCCCTGCTTTAGACTTTAGCCTTCCTTGGTGGGCAAAAATTTATTCAAGAAGTACTGAGAGTTTTTTTTAAAAACGTAGCAAAACAATTTTCAGATGTTAGGACCCGAGAAAGGCAGCACACTTTATTATATAATGAAGAATTTTAAACAAATTAAATAGTTTCATAGTTTTAGAATAATTTAAATAAGGTAAAGAATTTTTATCAACCCAACTAGGTCAAGGAACAAATACATTTAATAACATTTCTTCTGTAGCCCTTCGATTAAATGCAGAATGATGCAAAACTAAATTCCAGGATGCACCAGAATGAATCCTTGTATATAAAAAAAATGTTTGGGAGAAGGGGCTCAATCAGCCTTCTCTCCAGACTCCTCCCTCATCCTTTGGCACCCTTGTCTGACTCCTTCTCCACCCATTCCCGTCAATCAGTGTCTTTTTCTGTATACAATGGAACCTGGAAATAGCTCAAACCCTTGTGACCGAAGCAAAACTGGTGGTATTTGCATGTGACAGTAAAAAAATGATTCCATGCCAGGGCAAGTTGGCGCATATTCTAGGGAAAGCACTGTAAATATTTACATACCACTGTTCTTGAGGTGTGGCATAGTCCGCCCCGGGTGGCATGTCATGCTGTGCCTCTGCTTCAATAGCTTCACAGGGATAATTAAGACAATATTCAGTTCTGAGTTGATATAGACCAATTGAAAACTAAGACAGTGCAAAACAGACCGCCAAGCAGAGCATTGAACACACAATAGAATAGATAAACTTAAATATAAATAATAGAGTGACATAGGCTACAGTAACCATTTTTAATGGCGTCTTCTTACATTTAATTACTGACTTACTAGTGGGCACCAAGTCCACTTGACGTTACATAATATTACACTATAGAACAGTACTGATATATTAAATCATATGATGTATTTGGTGTAGACTACTATAGATTATAGCACTTCATCCTCAAAAAATTGTAAAAATTGTTCCTGAATTTCAGCTAACAATGATAAAATTTTTAAGAATCGAATGTAAATAATATAATGCAAATACTCTAGTATTAACTTTAAACTGTAGCCGGGTGGTTACAGGTTAAAACAAACAAATCAACACATGCAGGTCCTGAGAACTATAGCGTTTTTAATTCAAGAGGTACAATCCGTTCAACACTGCACACGACAATTCTCCTCTCATCTCCACACGTTGTAACACATCAACACGTGAAAAAGACTGCACCGGGTTACAATTTCCCCTGCTTATCTAGTCACCCTTTGTGTTCCCCGTGGGGCAGGCATACCCAGCTCATGACGTTGACACGCCTGGCAAATAACTTCGTGTGCCCCATAGGTGGCACCCTGCAACATAGGTGGCACCCAGCCACATATGCCAACAAAAGTATACATAGAAAAATACATGGCACATTGCCACACTTATAACAACCGTACCATTATATTGTGGGCATGGGTGGCACTTTTTTTATAACTACCAAAGTATTGTGGACATAGGTGGCACTTTTCCCCTCTGATTTAATTCTAGTTTGGGGTGCGGCCTACAATCGGGATGCTGCAAAGCAAAGCAAAATTGTTTATGCCTAATTCCAAGCCATTTTAAAATACCAATACAATAATGATAATGGCTACCTGGTCGTTGATTCTTTTTGTTTGAATCAAGTAAATATAAACAGCAAGGCAGCCTTCATCTCTGTCCATTTCTTAGTTGTCCTGAGTGATTTTTAGGACTGAAAATGTCCTGCCCTTTTGTTTTTCATTCAACTGCACCCTGGGTACCAGTATGTCTAACAAAAACTCTACAAATCTATTGCAGGAAACTAAATCAATTGTTGGGGATTTGGGCCTGAATTTGCTAATCAACAATGCTGGCATCTTAGATGAAGCTACTGGCAGTCTCAAAGCAACAACTAGGGAGAGTCTGCAGAAACACTTTGATGTCAATGTTTCTAGTAAGGCTTCATATTTTATATATATATATCCCTTGCTCATTTTAGTTCTTTAATATTTGATAATAAAAGTTAATAATTTTTTTGCCAATGGCACAAAAAATAAAAAATATTTGAATTCATTGCAAACAGAAATGCATTTCAATCTTACCTTGTTTTTTTTTTTTTTTTTTTGACCAAGTTTGATATTTTTGCATTGGTTAGAGTACATTTCAGGGTTTCCTATCATAGGAATTAGCACTATACCTGTATTTAAAACATTCAAGATAAAACCATTTGAGCTAATTTCACAATTTTTTTGGATGAAAAAAAAATTAATATTTTCTTTGGCCATAATTAGCAATGCACCATGTCAAAGATTTCAGCTGCAACTAACAGGATTTACACAGCTATAACAAATAAATCAAACACCCCTATGGAAAAAAAGAGAGATAAATAACAGAAACCGTTTCGCTACCGATGACGTCGTCGCGACGTCACGATCACCCACTTTTAATTACCAAGGACGTCACATTGTCGTCATAACAAAAAGACAAAGAACTTTTCTGAAATTCCAAGGACGTCACGTTGACGTCATATTTTAATGCTATATATTTCTTTATTCATTAATCTATAGAGAAGTTAAAAAGCAAATTTGATGGAGAATGTAAATACCTAAAATTTCTCCTTTTTTTTAATTTTTTTTTTATAAATAAAGTTTTTTTATTGCTGAGTCAGCAAAAATCGATGCCAAACCCAACGGTAATGAAAGGGTTAAATTTAGAGTCAGAGACATGTAAAAATTGTTCCCCTTTGATCCGGATTGAGTGGTAATAATCATTTTCATTGACTAAAAAAAGGAATTATTTTTTCTTAAATTTTGTTTTTCTTTTTTTTTTTTTTTTTCCTTTTTTTTTTGTTTTATTTTTTTTTTTTTAAAAGGAATTGTTTCCATTTCTAGAATTACAAAAAAAAATTATCTAAAAGTTAAGGCATTATTTCCCTTTCGTAATATTTTAATTATTTTATTCACCAGGTCCAATAATAGTTGTGCAAAAGTTTCTTCCCCTTCTTACTCAAGCATCTGCTTTGATTAAGTCAGATGAGCTCAGTGCAAACAAAGCATGTATTGTTATGATTTCTGCTGTGTTGGGATCACAAAAACTCATAGCTGATGGACATTTTGCTTATGCTACCGTGATCCCCTACAGGTAAATTATGCAATTCATTTTTAATATTAAAAAAATACCCCCCACCCCCCAAGGTTAGAGTTTTAAACAAAATAATTCTTTTGCTGTGTTCTAATTGAACTTTCTTCATTAACCCCCTTTAATATTCTGTGATTAACCCCCTTTAATATTCTTTGGTGTATGGAGTAGTGCCCTGAGACTTCATTAGCAAATTAGCTAAACTCTCCGTTTATTGAAAACTGCATTATATCTTATGATAGAGCAGTGAAAATTATTAGTAGCGACTTAATTTTTTTACACTTCCACTTCCAGTGGTTGGTACTGGTACTTTTTTTGGGGTTAAGTTTCAGCCATATTTCCCAATGCCCATTTTTTTGTTTCAATTTTTCAAGGGCTTATCTTATTGTTAAGATTAGTTACTCTACTTGTCCTATTGCTCCATAACCATTCCATCTAGCTATGGATGTATTCAAACCTACTACTTCTTGGCTGACACACTACCTTTACTCCAGCGCAGTGCTTCTCAAAGTATGATCACTTTCAGGGGGCTGCTAAAAAGCTCAGGAGTATTTTGGAGCATTGGTATTACTTTAGAAGACTTTGGTGAAATTTAGTTTTAAAAATAAAAATTAATTACCAATATTGTACCGGTACCTGTATTTAAAATGTTCAGGCCCTTCAGGAAATATAAGATTTTTTTAATTTAATTTTAAAACAGAAGTTCAAGTTTCTAATCGATAACAATTTGAGGGGGTGGGGGTGGGTGGGTATCAGTTACCTATTTAAAATGAACAGCTTATTTGTGTTTGAGGGAGGAATAAATGAAATTTATTTAAAAATCAGTTGAATATTACTTTTTATTTTGTCTTGTCAGCTGTTCTAAAAATGCCTTGAACATGGCTACTATCATGATATCCAGAGAAGTCAAGGATTCTGGGATATTGGTGTTTGCCCTGCATCCTGGCTGGGTCCGCACTGACATGGGCACTGATCAGGCACCACTAAGTCCTAAAGAGAGCATCGAGGATTGTCTCAAAGTCATAAGTAAAGCAGGAGTGGAAAGCAATGGGAGACAACTTGACTTTAAAGGGGAAGTCGCTCCATTCTAAGAGTTTGCTCCCTTATACTTGTCCTCTTTAATTAAGTGCTGAAATAAAATTTCTGTCTGAGCATTTAAATGGGTTTTTTTTATGTCTAAATAAAATAATTGTGCAGTATAACATGGAATTTTTAAATTCATATTAGCAATATTTAATGCTTATTTTTATTATTTGGAATGTTTATGTTCCATGGGACAAGCGTTTAAAAAGATGTGATCCATGTTGGCTAAATATAAATCTTTTATTGATGTTTGTTTGTTTGGGCCGCTTTTCAGACCTGACATGTTTCAGACAGTTTTTGTTAATGTTAACCCCCAGCTCATAAGAAATTACCAAAGACTATCAAAACATTTTATTTACATTGTGCCTTACATCAAGCTTTCATAATTGAACATTCATGCTGATTTTATTGTGAGATTGATTTGAATATTGTGAGTTGAAATATTTTTGGGGTGCCTAACAATCTATGCCAAAATGTTTATAATTATTAATATTAATTATCATTTAAATTTGTTGATTTGAAGTTAGACCCTTTTTTTAAACATGTTTATAATATTCTCAAACATAATTATGATTGAAAGAAATGTATCATGCCCAAGACAGAAGCCCAATTCCTGTAATGTCATGATTGGACTTTGTACACTATCTGGCACTACGCCTGCGTTTGCCTGCAAATGGCACCATTTCTTGTGTGTGCATTCCACACTGTATGGTACAATGACATTTGTGTGCTTGCTATGCTTTCTAATACACTGCCTGGCACCTTGTCATAACAGTGCCTCCTAGGACAAGTAAATACCATATGCCAGGACTGTTTATTTTAAAATTAGATAAGTGTATTATTTTTATTTCCTAGACAGTGTGTATGGAAATTAGCCTTGTTAGTGTTAGTATCCTGCATGTTTTGTTGTTACTCTCGAAATAGAAAACATACAGTTTTATTGGTCAAGTTATTTTGTTTAGTTTTTAATTAATTAAGGGCAATAATTCTTTTATTTAGATACCAAGCAAAACAATTTTCACAAGGTCATAACAGAAGACTGATTAGGTGTTTCAATAATGTTTTGAGCTTAAATATATCTTTTTTTAAAATTGTGTTATCAGTTTGTAGTTTAATTTAAATCTGTTGTCATAATCAACTTATATCTTTCTTTTTTTTAAATTTTTTATACAAGAGTATGATATTTTCATTTTTCAGAGAAATTAACCAGACAAATGCTATGTGATTGACATGTAGAATACATACAGCATACATTCTTCTCTTTTTAAATGAACAGTGTACATCCTTTTTCTCTCTTTTTTTTTTTGGCTCAAGTAAACTTTGCCTAAATTTTGATATTCCAAGGGGAGTTTGGAACTCGGTAGAGTATACCATCTTCAAAGTTTAGGAATACACCACTAAAAAGTAATGAACCGGGCGGAAATAGAGAGCTAGGGACTAGGGGTGTAGATTAGGACCTGAAAAGCTAATGACTCGATCACAGATTAAGAATTCAATTTTACCATTCTTCTTTTTAAAATTCCACGCTTATTCTAACAATAGAACAATACTTACTAAACACTTGCATTCTCATCCTTGGGAAAAAAAATTATAATCCAATGTATTGGTTACCAGTTTTTAATCATTCCCCAATTTAATCAGTTGTTTTTCTAAGTGCTGCTTTATGCCATGTATAACACGGCATTCATAACCTGAATACTCAAAAATGATCAATAATCAAGATTCATATTTATTTGTTAATCTTTTGTTGATTAAATTGTAAAAGTATTGACCAGTGGTTCACCAGTTATTTTCTGGACCACTCTTTTATACATGGTTATTTAAATCAAGGTTTTTAACCTTTTTTGAAGTACCGGCACCCCCTTGTGATTTACAAAATCAAAAAAGGGTTTCCCCCCTCCCACAAACCCGATAAAAGGTATTGTAATAAATATGCATTTTTGTGTGTGGTTTTACTACAATACGTGCACAAAAAATTAAGTTCTTGCTTTCCTTTCATTGTCCATCATAATTTTTGTTTGTGTGGTGGGGGAAGAGGGGGGGGGGGGAGTTACAAGATGAGAAGCACAGGAAATATAATTTTAATTTTTATTGACACCACGTGCAAATCCAATGTTTTGCGTAGTCTTGGCCATTTTTATTTGACACTATTTGCAAATTGTTTTGAGGCTTGTGATCTAACATGCTGTGTGAAGTTTTTTTTACAGGCATACCAAAGAATAAGGAGATTTAAAAAAAAAAAAATATTTATTTATTTTTATGAAACTTTTTTTTATAATTTCTTCATATTATTTTCTTCTTAAACTTCTTTGTATAAAAAACAAATTAAAATTTATATTTTCTATTTATTTGTGGAGCTCATTTAAAAAATAAATTCCAATGCTTTTGTTTTTAACAAGAAAGCAGTAGGCCAAGAGAGATTTGATTTAAGGTACATACACTTTTTTTAAAAGTAATGAGTATTGCTCTAACTCTAATAATAAATGCAACACTTGAGTTTTCTGCATTTTAATATTTTTAACATCCTCAAAATAGCCTAAATCTGCTAAGGGGTCGTTCGCAAATTACGTCATGCAAAAAAATGACCTTTTCAGACCCCCCTCCCCCTGTCACAAAGTGTCACAAATTAGTTAACCCCCCCCCCTTCCCCTAGTGTTACGTCACACCTAAACAAATTCAAAACATACATAAAATTTTCTTAACTAAACTAAGATTTGATTTTATTCTCCAACATTGTCCCATAATGGATTAAGATGTTGTATTATTAGAAAACTCTGAAGTAAAACAACTAAGTCCTCCCCGAGCCGAATGTAAAATGACCATGACCGTTTTTGCGTCATTTTTCTATATGTCCATAAAGTTGCACGGTACCTATAATACCTGAGGCAATTTGGACCTAATCTTAATGTTTTAAAATTAATTTAATAGAGATTTTTCAAAATTAGAAATTTTTAGATTTAAATATATTTTTGTGACGTCACAAATTTTTTGACCCCCTCCCCTTTCCCCCCGTCACAAAGTGTCACAAATTCTCGCCCCCCCCCCCCTTTTCCCTGAGCATGACGTAATTTGCGAACGACCCCTAACAAGCTTAGTGGAACTTATAAGCTTGTTTTATACAGAGACCTGAAAATGACAACTGTGTACTGTTAACAAAGCTCTGTAGTTCAGTGGACTGTGGCAATTGTTCACACAGGGACATAATTGTACCATTATGATGAAGGCTTCCGGGCAACACGCTCGTTGTTTTGTTGCGTTCCTTTTTTCAGGTTTTCCCATACTTTGTTTCACTCAATTCCGGCCCTAAACAAACTTCCTAAACCCGGAGCAGACGGGGTGTCATCATGCCGCCCCCCCCCCTTTTTTTCTAACGAGTGAATTGAAAAGGCTCTAAAAGAATGTCAACCTGGTAGAGTAGCCGGGGCAGATAAGATCACAAATGAAATGCTACCCAACCTAGATCCTGAGGCAAAACGCACGTTTTGTTGTATTTCACAAATTATAGGACATGAGCCACAGGAAATATACCCAATGCGTGAAAAAGGCCACCATTACCCCAATCCTAAAATCAGGCAAACG
The DNA here is from genome assembly GCA_964017045.1 of Omphiscola glabra. Lineage (NCBI taxonomy): Eukaryota > Metazoa > Mollusca > Gastropoda > Lymnaeidae > Omphiscola > Omphiscola glabra. Next base: position 20,591,337 of record OZ024805.1, read on the forward strand.
GGTATATCAGCCATTGAGCTTAAAACCAATCACTGCAATGTTCATAAAATAATGGGAGAGTAATGGCATAATTGATCAATACTACAGTGGTTTCCACAGGAAGCAACAACTGATCGACCAAGTTATAAAGTATCTGCAATCGGTAACGAACTGTTTCCAAAACAAACAAAAAGTACCATCGCCTTCTTTTTGGACCTACAGCAAGCTTATGACAAGGTCTGGCGCAATAGTCTATTGCTGAAACTCCAAGAAGTGAGAGTATTTGGGGAAAATGTGCCACTGGCTAAAATATTTTTATAACAGAGTCGTCAGAACTAAGTTCAGTATGGCTACATTTCTCACTATAAAACGTTAGAACAGGGATTACCACAGGGCTCGGCACTAAGCTACATACTATTCTTAGCTTCCATCATTAAATTCTAAAAAAGGGGCATAATTTTAAATATTTGAGGTGCTCTAGTCATTTTTCCCCGAGTATATCGGGCACTTGTACCTTCGGCTACTAGTATTTACCTCAATGTATTAAAAATAATGTTCAATTATTCCTTGTGGCACACAAAATATTGTCCATTTTATAACTTATATTTTGAAACGAATGGGTGGTAGGTTAAAGACAATGTCTACATTTGACATACAGAGTGGGGAGCAGTGTTTTTTTCAGGCATCTCTCAGGGGAGCACCCCCCACCCCCTACGGAGCAAGCCAAGTGCCGCCGCCCCCCCCCCCCCCCGGGAAAAAAATGTGTACAACAAAAAAAAGGAAAATATTTATATATTAAAAAGAACTAAATTTTTTTATAACATTTTTTTAAGTAATAGAAACTGGTCCCTTTCTTTAATGGAACCAATGAAATCTCGCTATGCTTGATATATTTGTTGATCCGTATATTTAAGGCTAATCTTCTACAGTATTTGATCATAAATATCATATTGTTTTGAAAATTGGCCGCTCCTGATTATAAGCCAAATTTGATTTTCTGATGTTTGCATGTATCATATTTATTTATTTTTAAAATATATTTTTTGCAACTTCACAAGTTTAAAGACTTTCATAATACACTATTAAACTATCTTTTCAATGATATAAATGTATATAATTTTAAATATGGGCAAACTGTTTTCAAGTTATATTTCATCATAAAAGCATGACTTTTATCGTACAAATATATGTTACTAAAATGTTAGTTATAATTTGTATGATAGCATCATGGTTTAAAATATTTAGTTATAAGCATACATTTTAATGCATTCAATTCCATCCATGTATATTGTGTTAGATAAAATTAAAACTTAACAAAATTGATTATTTTTTTTTTTTAAATAAAAAAATTATGCATTTTAAATGGTGCATAGAAATATTGCACAATGTATTAATTATTATTCAATTTAAAGCGTTAGTGTTTTCTCTATGTGTGCAAATTTTCTAACGCTGTTTCCGAGACAACAGAGTAACAGAGGTTGGGGTTTTTTCTTGGTGTTTTTTAAAAAATACCTAGCGTATATTCATTAAATCCCCAACAGCATTTCCCTTTCAATATACTCTTAAACAATCCTCCACAGCTATTTGAACGGATTTTAACAAATTAATTTATTTAGATGAGAATCCAGTAGATAGAATTTATATATATATATATACATTTATATACGCCTATGTATTATATATTAAACAACTGTTTAAACAGTTAGCGTTCCGATTATATTTTCATTTTTTTGGGTAGAAGTTTTTTTTTTTTAAGTCTAAATCGTCAATTTAAACATAAATTCTGTGGATTTGGTAAAATATTGTTTAAAATTATATCGAAGAGGCAATTTGAGTATATGAGTTTTCCTATGGTTTTAGGCGACCCCTGTGAAAGGGTCGTTCGAGACCCCCCCCCCCCACCGCCACCACCAAGTGGTCGCGACCCACAGGTTGAGAACATCTGCCCAAAAATGTCCAAGACCCCCCTGCAGCTGTGGCTGTAGTAGATGCCCTAGACGCCCCTTGAAAAGGGGGGGGGGCGCCAAAAAGCTCAATTTCTATTAATTCATTTGTTATTCACAACGCTGAGATTACACTAGCAAATTCAAGGCTTCAAGAGGATAAACCCAGTATATTTTTCTATCCCATGAACACTTTGAATTTTACTTGCAAAGACATTAAACAAACTTCCTCATTATGCGCTACCAAGTCTTTAACAAAAAATTGAGCAATTGCTAAAATTGCCTGACACCCTCCTGTCATGATCACCAAATAGGTCTACCCTAGAGTATCAGTATTTAAGCATACAGTATACAGCTGAAACTTAAACATACCTAACTGATAACGCTAGCAGTTACATCTTAAAAGTTTGAGTAGTGTCTGGTTTAGACTGGTTTCCGGACTCTCGAACACAAATGGAGCTCTGGCCAGTGCCGGCGCTAGACATTTTTAGGTTGAGTGAAAATAGTCGATTGTCGCCCTCTGGAAAATTATTGGAAGAGTTCAGATTTTTTTGATTTTTTTTTTTGCCTGTGTGATGATCACGCATCGTACCCGCCTTGAGCCGGCCCTGGCCTTCATACCCTGGCCTATATTGATAAAGACTAAATTCAACTATTCAAACAGATACACTGCCAATATGGTTATCTTTAGGAGCGTTGACACATGGGAAGGGTTGGGAACTGAATAATGATACTTAATGACCTTTGAACTCTGAATCCTGGCCTCAACAGCCTGCATCAGCTCTCCTCGTACTACTCTAAATCCAAATAAATAGTTGAACAAGATAAGTTTAGGCCTGAAAAGAAAAGACAGGGCAATTAAATAGATGTTTCGGCTAAAAGCCTTCTCCAGCAGACAACACAAAACAAGAAACAATAGATACTTTATATAAAAAAGAAAATGAAATGAAAACCTATGTTTTCACTAATCTCACTAAAGTCAAGTTTCTTTATGAATGCGTTATTTTGTTTTACTATATAGTAGAGTGCGTTCAAACAGAAATTTGACGAAAATTTGAACGTGTGAACTGAAAATAAAATTCGATCAAATTTCCGTTCGACCAAATTTCCGTCGATCAATTTTCCGTCAAAGAAGTTTCTTTCAAACAACCATCGACTCATATATCAAGTGTACTCATATACGAGATGCTGGCTAAGATTCAGCCATCTCAGTCTACTTGAATGAGGAGCACACAAATAATGACTAGTATGAGACGTATTGAAATGTGATGGAACCCGTGAATGAGAAAAAAGAGCTCCCGAGAGTGGGACAAAAATAAATAAAAATAATAAATATCTAAGCGGACTGGCCGCCATTGTGACAACCCTTACCGGTTGGACCTCTGCCACTTTTTCACACGCGGCTTCCGAGAACGTGGATGTAAGGGGCGTGTACGAGGACATCAAGAAGGCGTTGGGTCCACACACTTCAAAAATCGCCCCTCTCGAGTCCAAGACAGGTCAGGTTATTATGACCCCAAAAACGACCAACTTGGCGTTGGGTTGAGCTTTGTTATCTTAAACTATACGCAACAAAGAATGTAGTCCCTGAGACCGCACTGCAGGATTATATCCCCGACTTGTCAATAATGGAAGAACTATAGGAAAAGCCAGAGGTGTAGCTAGAGTGTTTGGCGCCCGGGGACGAGATTCGCGCCCCTCTGGACAAGATTCATTTTAAAGCGCCACTTTTGTCTTTTTTCAACCCTCAACAGCATTATTTTCATCAATAAAATAATATCAAAGCACATTTTGGCGCCCCTAATTAGCTGGCGCCCGTGGACATCTGCCCCCTGCCCCTCTTCGCTATACCTCTGGGAAAAAGCCAACTTTGCAGGAACTCGAAAATATAATCGATTACCTTGCTGATAAGATAAGATGAGGTTCTTCTATTGATCCAAATAAATTGAAATGTTTTTTTAAAAATTACATTCTACTTTAAATTCTACACATTCATTCTCAGCACATAAATACATAATATTTGAAACAAGACAGCCTTTTACAATTAGAACAATTTCAACACAAGACATCTCAAGTATTTCTCTGGCGTAGAAATCAGCCATCAATAAACTCCCAAATGACAATATTGACTTAATTAGTGATCATTTAGATCTGGGAACTTCTGGGGGAGCACGCTGGTAATTTCGCATAGACAAGGGAACAAATTTTTTAAAATCATTTTTTGGTCCCAACTTTAAGAGAAAGAATTTCCCCTGATCGAGCTGATCTTAGGTATCTATGATGAAAAAGGGGGTGTGTGTGGGATGTACAATCCCAAATGTTTCTAGTCTTACAACAGTATTTTTTTTCAAATAGTTCTTCAAGTGAAGGAAGTTTAGTTGGAGTGATATTAATAGCTTTCTTGATTATTCTATTTAATCGGCGTTGAGTAGGCTTCCAATTTTTGCACCGTAGAATAAGTCAATAAATTATTTGTTTACACCGAGATTGTACAATTTTTGAAGATAGAAAAGTCTTTGGTTGACTTAACATAATTTCAACGCGCTCATGCCATGTTAGCTTATTATAAATGGTTACACCTAGGAACGTATATGCATCTACTTGTTTTGCACTATACTGTTTTTTTTTTAATTGTGATATCTGCAATTGTATGATTCCCCCTCCGGAAATCAACAACCATTTCTTTCGTTTTTGAGACATTCAGCCGAAGAACATTTTTATTGCACTAACTAATAAAGCTTGTAACCAAGTTGCGGTATAAGCTTTCCTCATCAGATATTAATCAACGATAGTGGTATCATCAGCAAATTTAATGATTGTACTTCTATTAGCTGACAATGCCGCCTTAACATCAGTGGCGTAGCGAGCTTAACTCGCGCCCGGGGCACAATACCTTTTAGCGCCCCCAATACCTTTTTAGCGCCCCCCCTATTCGAAAACCATACAATATTATAGTAAAATATACCATTTGGCGCCCCATTGTGAGTAGCGCCCGGGGCATGATGCCCCCTTGCTCCCCCCTTACTACGCCACTGCTTAACATTTCACACAGAAGAAGGTCTGCTGCGGTACGTTAATCGCCTCTCACAGGCATGTGGGCTAAAGAGTTTGGACTGACCATTGGTCTACAGAAAAGAAATGCCATGATGCTAGAAGTACAGTCTCCACCAAACATATCTATTGAGGGCCATAATCTGTCTGTAGTTGAGAATTTCACATTTGGTCCAATATCTCGCTCACTCTTCGTTGACGAAGATGTGAACATCATGATCACAAAAGCAGCAGCAACTATAGCTATATTGAATAAGTGGGTGAGGAATAAACCCAAACTAACTGAAAGTACAAAAATAAGCATGTAAAAGGCATGTGTGCTCAATACGCTCCTATATGGCAAAGAAATATAGACCACATAATGCCCCTCATGAGCGGGAACTACACAGTTTCCACCAAAGATGTCTGCATCGTATTTTTCGAATAAGATGGCAGGACAAAGTGCCTAACACAGAGGCTTTGGAACGTGCCAAAATGTATAGCATGTTCTCCGCTCTGATCACGAGGGACCTTGTTGGTTTGGCCATATATAAGGAGAATGGAGGAAGGTCGTATTCCAAAAGATCTGCTGCTTGGAGAGTTGGCAGAGGGGGCAAGATTTATTGGACGGCGTGGCTGCGATTTAAGGACGTTTGCTAAAGGAACATGAGAGAAGCCGACATAGGTTTTCAATGAATGAGATACCATTGTTGAGCACCGTTTCAGCTGATGAACAGCTGATTATGAAGGAGTCGAACAGGCAGAAGATGTGCGAAAGAAAGCACTTGCAACAAAAAGAGCATTAAGGAAGGTCAAATTAAACCAGGAGTCAAGGTTCTCCTGCAATATTTTAAGTGCAACGGAGAATGTCGTTTCAGGATTTACTAAGCCAAGTGTCAATATCTACTCCATCGTCTGGGGAAGGATATAATATAACATATTAATATTATCTAGGTCAGGGTGTACTAATGACTTGCTGAATTAAAAAATAATAATAATTAAAATTAAAAAAAATACTATTTTTTCTATAATATGTTGTTTAGAACCGAGCTTTCTGTGTAGTTTTAGCATTCAAATATTACCTTTTTAAAATTAAATTAAATTGTCAACAAATAGTTAATAGCCAATTCTGAACACTCCCAATGAATTCTTAAAAAGTTATTTCCCAGGACAAGAACGATAATCACGTGTTACTACAAAAACATAGTTACATTTAGCTGAGCTACATAGCCTATTTGTTAAACTGATCCACATGTGGTAGGACGTGTTAGTTTTAATTTCATATTAACATGCCTCTAGCAGCTCGTAGTGTGTTAGTTACTGGTGCCTCCCGTGGCCTGGGGTTTGAGTTCGTAAAACAACTTTTGAAGTCATCATCACCACCAGAAGTTTTGATAGCGACATGCCGCGACCCGTCGAAAGCTACTAATCTTCAAACACTTGCTGCATCGAACTCGTCTGTAAAAATTATCAAGCTAGACGTTGAAAAGGATGACGAAATTGAATCGGCCTTTCAGGTAACCCCAATTAACTCTATGATAGTACATAGAGTCTATGTAAATGTATTTAAACTTAAGTTAAATCAAAATTCGTCTATAATCTTCTTATTTCTTAGTAAAGTTTCATCCCGAGCAATTAAATAATTAAATGCAAATGCAGAAGTTAAAATAAGTAAGTTAATCACCCGTAGCATGACCATGACGTGACTATACTTAGACTAAGTTAGACTATAGTCTATCATACTATAGTAAAATTTAAAATAGTAGTAAACTTAAGTCAGTTTAGTAAAATAAAACTAAATCACTAAAATATTTCACATTGAGTCCCATGTCACAGTGACTCGTCATAATCACAAGTCACAAGTTAGTTAACTGAAAATTATCTAAATAAAATTTAAATGCAAGACAAGAACTTATGACTTATAAATATAAAAGTATTCCAATTTTGCAACAAGATTAAGGTTAACAAGCAGTGTTTGAATTTTAAAAGTAGTCTATTATAATTTAAAAAAAAAATCAATAGGTTGAATAATATTATTAATTAAAAAAACCAAATTTGCCAAATGTTAAATAATTTCTAACCTAACTCTAACTTCTGAATTATTGTTATCTTGTTCATAAATTTAAATAAATTAAAGCAGGTCATTCTGAAAAAAGCATATTTTAAAACTTTTGTTAACTGTTCTTTTTGTTTTGTTATCTTAGTTCATCAATGAATTAAATGCCTAAATTGATATATTATATAGTAGGGTAACATTTTTAAAAACAAATAAACATAAGGGCATGACAATATTACTTAAAACAAGTTAAGAATAAAATAAATAGTTAAGTCAAGTGTGCTTTTCATTCCAATCAGGTAAGTATCTTGAAGTGTAGTTGTAGAATTAGAAATTTAAGAAATTGTTAATTCAATTTCAATCCAACATAGATTGCACTTCAAGTTCAGAAGTCAAATATTTTTGCAATTTGTTTAACAATGTTAAATCTTTGATTTGATATAGGAAACAAAGGTTGTGCTGGGAGACAGTGGCTTGAACCTGCTGATCAACAATGCAGGCTATTTTGACAAGGCAGGCACTGGAGCTATAAAAGATGTTACAAGGGAGCAATTGCAAAAACACTTTGATGCCAATGTATCAAGTAACCGCTGCTCTTTAAAATTATAATTGAATCTCAGTTGATTTTAAATTATCATTTTAGAGGACTTGGGTGTGTGTTAGAAAGTTATTTATGGGTGAAATAAAGTTGTGTGTACTGTAATGTTACCACTAAGTTGTGCATTTTCAGTGCACAACACAATTTATAAAGTAGCATACTCTTCTGGACAAACTACTAAGTGAATTTAAAAAAAAAAAATAATGTATTAAATTGTTCTTTCTATAATAAAACCTGCAAAATGTTGTAATGCATTACATTAACTACTTATTTTGAGTTCAAATTATGCCGATATTATGCACAAATTCCAAAAGGCTACCTACAAAAATTTTATTTTCCACATAAAATTGTGGGACCATTGATTAACAAGTTATATTTAATAAAGTGTGTCTGTGAAGTGAGGTAAGATATTTTTGCAGCTAGATTAAAAAAACAAGTAAGTAGCGACAGTAAAAGTATCATTATCTTCAAATTTCAGGCCCTATAATGGTAACACAGAAGTTCCTTCCCCTTCTCACGCAGGCAGCATCAGGAGTTAACTCAAAAGATCTGAGTGCTAGCAAAGCTGGGGTCATTATGATTTCTTCAGTCATGGGGTCGCAAGAGCATACATTCCATACAGGACATGGTGTATCTCTTTATTATAAGTAAGTACATTTTTTAATAACACTAATGTGAAAGCTAACCTCAAAATAATCTTTTCTTAAACATGTAAATATTTAGAAAATATATAGAAATGAAATTATTTTTGTTTGTTAGTGATTTATTCAATGCTGTTAATTTTTATCAATGTTTTATTCAAGTTCAAGGCAGTTCATTTTTATCAGTGTTTTATTCAAGGCAGTTAATTTTTATCAATGTATTATTCAAGGCAGTTAATTTTTATCAATGTTTTATTCAAGGCAGTTAATTTTTATCAATGTTTTATTCAAGTCAGTTAATTTTTATAAATGTTTTATTCAAATTCAAGGCAGTTAATTTTTATCAATGTATTATTCAAGGCGGTTAATTTTTTTCAGTGTTTTATTCAAGGCGGTTAATTTTTATCATGACCAATGTAAATAAGGTTAAAAGAAAAAAGCCTGTTAGAAAAAAATAATAAATGGTAATCTGGTGTTTTGATCTTTAAATTTTAAAGATGTTCCAAGACAGCGCTCACAATGGCTAGCATAATGATTGGACGGGAAGTGAAGGATTCTGGGATACTGGTTGCAGCTCTACATCCAGGTTGGGTTCGTACAGATATGGGCACAAGCCAGGCTCCTGTTGGACCAGATGAAAGTGTTGAGGGGATGCTGAAAGTTATAGGAAATGCTGGTGATGAAAGTCACGGCAAACTAATCACTTTTAAAGGGGAGGTTCTACCATATTAATATTTTCTTATATTAACAGACGGGTACAAAAGTAGAATAAACCAAATAATTCTAACCATAACCTAGAGCTATTGGAGAAATAAAATGACAGATCTTTAATTTTTTTTGTAACCTATACTATAAAAAAGATACTTCACTTAGTTTATGGGTCACTTATTGCTTGTCAAAGCAGTTCTTTAGAATATTGTTTGCTTTAAGCCTTAATGAATGCATTTTGTTTACAGCATCAGCTTGGAACTGAAATCACATGTTGCCTTGATAAAAAAAATCATTCAAATATTTGTATCATATTATTAATTTAAAAATGTGAAATCATAAGTGAAATGCTCCAGTTCCATCACTTATGTTTGCTGTTGCAAAGGATTAATCCAGACTGGGTTTGTTGAAAGTAGCATGAATACTTCTTAAATTTGTGTGGTGTTAAGCCCAATCAAAGGAGGCTAAAGGGTGCAAGCCTTAACTGGCATTGGACAAGAGTTATGTGAAGCCAGAAATCAGAAAGGAACTGATAAATTGAGTAACATTTTAATGACCAGTATTCTCTTAATTAAACAGAATGTAAAAAAGATTAATATTGGCTCTAACATAATTAGCAACATATCAAGAAGTGCATATGTACTAATTTGCTTTACAAAAATATAAAGTGAATTCTTATTTTAAAAGCATTCAATCATTCCAGCTGTTCAAGGATTATTATTTAATGTACCATTTTATACTTTCAGTGCCATTATTTTCTATGTTATAAAATGACTTTGTTATTGGAACAGGTACTATTTTAGTACCTAGTACCGGGTATCATGCATTTAGAAAACCCAAAGAACTTTTAAAAGGCTGATCAATTTCTTACCCACTCTTCCATAGGTTAACCTTTATTAGTTAATTTATTTAAACTTTGTAATTTCTAAATGGTCCTTACAGTGAATGATAACTGTTATTTGTACAATGGCTTTACAAAATATTGCAAGTCGCCAGAATATTTTCCCACCAAGGATATGCTTTATGCCTGCAACTTAAATTTGACAAACAATCAAATGTGTGGGTGTAAAATTCCTGTACATGTATTGTTTAGGATTTTTTTTTTTGGTAATACTAATACACTATGCATGTACATTGGTGCTGACTAGTCAATGCGGCAGGAAAGTCATTGAAGTTTTTTAATGGTACCTGACTCTTAAATCAAATTTCATTTTCCACTGATCATAAACTCATTATTAAATAATGTGAATGATTTTTATCAATGTATTGCTTATGATTTTTAAAAAAGGTTTAATCCCACCTATGAAGTGGAGGTCACATTTGGGAAGCTCATGTTCTTGCAGTAGTTGCTTGTTTAAATAGTTTATTGGTACTTTGTTATACTGCCATTATAGCTAGACTTATGTCCTTCTTTTACTTTAATTGAAATATATTACCGGTATTTTAAAAAGAAATATATATATATTTTTTAATAATATAATTATTATTGTCATTTGTACTAGTCTGGACATTCTTTATATCATGGATGAGTAAAATCAGTAATTTAATAAAAAATCTTATTATGTTTGTGTTGAATTATTATCATACTTTTAGTTTTAATAAAGGTGCATGAGAGATTGGAAACTAAAAATTGCAATGATAAGAAAGTGGATGAGGGCTGTTAACACTGAAAATAAGTTATCCAAATTTCAGTTATGGCATTATATACACTGAACCTTATAATTTGGTAATTTAAAAAAACATAAAACCTGAAATCTTTTTTTTTTAATAGAATGTTTATTTTCTTGTTTTAATATACCAAGTAATAACTCACAATATTTGAAAAATAAGGTATTTCATTTAACCATAGTAACTATTTTGGACTTTAACAACTGCTGTTTGTCAAGGGTATGAGAATCACTGTTATGATGTTTGGTATGGAAAAGTTGTTTAGTGTAGAGATTATATGTGTAGCTGTATCTATTGTGTGAGATAGTTGTGACCTATTTGGGTAAAGGGAAATGACATGTTGTTATGGTGGATTGATGAGTTGTAGCATATTCACGTTGTAGCTTGTTTTGTGTGTTGAGGATTTCGTCTGGATGCATCGTTAAGGAAGTACTTTGATTTGTTTAACGAATTGGATTTTAAGTACAGTATACATTACTCCGTCATGTTGTGATGATGTATAATAACCTTATAGCGAGCAACAAGATATTTAGAGTTTGGTGTATTGGTATGAATCAGTTGCACTAGCCCGTGTGACAAAGTGAGTGACAATAATATCCAACAAGTAAGCATCCGACATCAAAGTTTTTACTGTTGTAAATGGGAAATATCGCTTGAGACAAAAATTGCTATTTGCACATTAAGTATGAATTATCAAAGTATAGGAATAGGAAGAATACTGTGTTTTGAAAGGAAGTTGCCCTCACTGGATTTTGCCATTGGGTGAAATCTTCATTGTTAAATCCCAACTACTGAAATTTACTTAAAAAATTACAATGTTTATAAATCAGCTAAATTTTAATTTTCCATACGTTATGTGTTGTTTGCCTTTCGCAAGCATGATAACCAATGGCTACATTTGAAGTCGCCTATAATGGAGTATAAACCGATACATTTCCATTCATTGAAAGTTTGTTTTGAGAAAATGACATAATTTAGATTTTTGCAAAACTTAGTTCTTTAATAAATAATGTAAATATAAAGATTAAACGTCAACGATGAATAATCTTAATATTACATAAATAAAAGCATAAAATGTGAATTGTAAAACAGTATTTTTTTTCAATGTACACTGAATGAACAGGCAACTACTTCAACAAGAAAACTAATGCAACTTGTTCATCATAACGATAAAAAATGTATTGAAGAACTAATGACAATTCTGCTCATTTGTTATGTATTATGTAGTCTGCAAATTTTTAGCAAACAAATAATTTAATATAATTAAAAGATATAATGAGAACATATTTAATATTTACATAACGTAAATTAAATTACAGACCAAATCACTCAACAGACAAAATCACTCAATTTTAATTTCAGTTTTTTGGAAACATATTGAAATAATAAAGTTATGGCTTTCCTTCACTTTTCATATATTTATAAATGTGAAACAAGATCATACTAAACATTTGATCCACAGTTTTGTCCTGGCCAAAGAAGTCTACGAATTCACCTTGAGGATTAACCAGGTACGAGATGATGGAATGATCAACCTAATTAGTGAGGAAAATTGTGAAATAAATTCAATTTAATTTTAATGTTGAACATACAAAATGCAGAGCATTAAAAAAATATCATAGTCGGTGGATAGATTATTCCTTAATAAAATTAATTCTTAAGCTTAAAGATTTTTTATTTTATCTTTTCAATTTTATTTTTGAGAAACATGAACATTTTGAGGCTCTTTAGCACTAGAAGTAGAAGGAAAGACTTACAATATAATCACTATCCTCATCTTTAGGTCCAGCACTATAGTATACTCTGTATGCTCGTGTGGCTTTGAGTATATCCTCCTGTGTCCCCGTGAACCCAAGGAGGCGTGGGGAAAATTCTGGATAATAAATCGATACTGTTTACTTTAATCCTAAAATTTTATATTTAAATGAATGTGCAGGCTTCATAGTTTGTCCAGTAACTTTAACAAGCAGATAAAACATAACATTAATAAATCAACAGATATTGATAATCTTTTTACTAATTTCCTATTGTGCTAACCTGATTGCAGTCTCCCCCATTATTACCTTTTTTTACTTATTTGATAACTGGCTTTCTTCTTCTTTACATTTTTATACATTTCTAAATGTTATGATGTGTGCCTATAGCACCAACAAATACTTAGCACTTAATTATTAATTTAAAATCTCTTTAAAAAAAAAAAAATTGTTTTAAAAGATCAGAATCGGCTAATGCATCATGGGCAGAGTATAATTTAAATTTTGCATTAAAAATTGATGTTTTTTTCAAATATCTATAACATATTCATTAAAACAAATTAGAACAAAATTGTTTTTATCAGTTTTCCCATATATAATCAATATGTCAACAAGCTCTATCTAAAAACAGCCAGGCTCAGGATTATCCTTCCCCACCCTTTTCAGTTACCCTGTTGTGCACTATTTCAAACACATTATTTGATAACTACACATCAAGGATAATACTGACCACCACAGTATTCTTTTAGAGCAGCAGGCGTGTCTCTCTCTGGGTCAACAGTAATAATGATTGGTTGAATTTTGGGAATGTTTTTTTCAGCATCTAAATCAATATTAAAGAAAAACAACTCTTTAAAAAAAAGGGGTAGATTTTTTCATGTTAAAGAAAAATGTGAAGTTAAGAAAACATGTTAATTTCTCTTGAAGAAATCTTTCCAAACTTGGCAGTGACATGACTTTTTTAAACATGTATTTTTTTATGATACAGTAAATCAGCTACACTTGTAAACCAGGGGTTTTAATAAACGTATATATGAGATACAGACATAGCATTGTTAATTGTAAGGACAAAATTTATGTTGATGAGAAATATAAATTTTTATTTTTTCATAGTGCCACTGGCTAATTCAGTTAATGCATATAAACACAAATCTATCAGTAAAAAAACATGAATTTATATTTTTTTTAAAGTGATTTGTAAGATTTTAACATATATTTTCAAGATAAATTTGATTAGTATGATGAGTAAAAATATGCTCAAGAATTTAAATACTATGAATGAAAACCTGATGGGATGAATACTTGAAGGTACAGCATATCACTTGTATTACATCATCATAAAAATTTCTGTCTTTAGGTTTGCTATTTTTCAAAAATGATGCTTTACAAACTTAAGTTACTGGTATCGGTATTTGAAATGCAAATACACTTTACTCAGAGACTAAATGTCCCTCCATAATTGTCAAATTGCCCCCCAGTGGGACGTTTGCCCCACATTGGGAAATACTGGTCTAAATGCAACACAACTCTTCAAAATTTTTAAATTTTCTTTTTAAGAAACATATCAATTTTATGTTTAACACGATTGCACTTTAAAGAATAGACTAGTAAATTACCGTAATTTATTGCAAAGTTTTTATAGTAAATAAGTATGTACATAATAGCATTTGCTCTGCTGCACTAATTAAGTATCACAACAATACTGCCAGGTAACCTGTGAGAATTTTGTAGCCATATGATGGCATTGTCAGATAAAAAAAAAAATGTCAAAAGAAGACATTTGTTAACCATAAACATTGTTGACTAGTAACTGAACCGGCAACTATGTCTCATGTTTCTGAGGATAGGGCATACAACATGACAATAGGCCAACTTTAGACAAGACCATTGAAGTACCTCGGAGCAATAGTATCGGAACAAGGCTCCAGGCCCGAATTAATGGCCAGGATTGCGCAGACCACGACAGCACTAAAGAGGCTCAAGAAAATATGGAAATACAAAAATATAGCCCCCAGCACTAAAATCAGGCTGATGCGCTCATTAACCCTCTCCATTTTCTTATATGCCTGTGAGTCCTGGACATTAACAGCAGAACTTGAAAGGAAAATAAAGGCGATGGAGATGAGATGTTACAGAGGCATTCTTGGCATCTGCTATAGAGACCACATCACCAATGAGCAAATAAAAGGAAGGATTCGTCAGGCAATTGGGCAATATGATGACCTCCTGACGTCTGTTAAAAAGCGCAAACTTGAGTGGTATGGCCACGTGACCAGAAAACAAGGGCTCACCAAAGAGATCTTGCAGGGCACTACTAGAGGAGGGAGAAGAGGAAGACAAAGAAAAAGATTGGAAGATAATATCAAAGAATGGACGGGTTTACAACTAGGCGATGCTATGCGTAGGGCAGAAGACCGAGAGGAATGGAGAAGAATAGTGTACATGTCATCTGTGGCGCACCAACGGTCGAAGGACTACGGGACCTGATGATGATGATGATTGAAGCCATGTGACAGTAAGGAAAATTCCATAGGCATATGCCATAACTCATCAACTCATTGATGCCTAAAATGGGTGCATGTCTGTGAACGGGGTGGCCAAGTTGATGACAAAATGTTAAAATGAGTAATCCTGTCACTGTTATCATTCCCCTGACTAGCCTGCACACTGAAGCTCAAACACTTATGTGTCGCAACATATCTTCATCATCAGTGACACTACAGCCTATGTAGGGCCCAGGCCTGTTCCACCACATCCTTCCATTTGGATCAATCCATGGCTTTATGTCTCCATGCGCAGAGCAGGGTGTCACTGGAGCAGGCCCCCTCGGAGAAAGTCTAGATGGGGTGACACTACGATTTTACAGCACAGGATGAAACCCACTCTAGTGACATCACCGAGTATAAAATAAAATGGACAATTAGCCCAAAATGGCGTATACAAGACTAGATGTGAGCTTATGCTAACTGCCAAGCCACTAGTAACTAGTTAACATAAAATATTAGGTGTGTTTCTCTACTACACAGGCAACAAATATTTTGTAAAATGGAACATGCCTTAAATATAATTAAATTGTTAACTATTGAGCCCTAATTACCCCCAAGATTTTCATTTTACCACATTGAGGGCAATTTACACCAGCTTGTTGACTCCTGTTCAAAGTTCAAGACAATGTAACAAAAAGAGGGAAAAATCACAGACCTGTTTTATTGATGACATTTACAATTTTCTCAATTTCCTCTGGACAGATGTCTGGGCAATGAGTGAAACCAAAATAGATAAGAAGCCACTGCCCTCGAAAGTCTTTACTTGATCTTATGTTACCATGGTGATCAATTAATGTCCAGTCTCCTCCCAAATGGGCTTTTCCAATATACTTTTGACGTCCTGCTTCTATACCTGTTTCAGAAAATGAAGAGATTAAGAATTTATCATGATAAGAAATTTTTACAATAAACAAAGTAGATAATCTCAGGTGATAAAGATATGGGCTCTCAAAGGAATGTCTCATGGGGTGCCAGTTTAATTAGTGACGACGGTGCTTGGGTACTTACGAAGCTCCTTCTTTTTTTTGAGATACTGCATCCACAATAAAACTCCTCCACCTATTCCAGCAACAATCAACAGAAGTTTCCATGAAATGGGCTGTAAAAATAAAAAAAATTATGAACCCTATGTAATAAACAATTTTCTTAAAAATAACAAAGAGGGTTGTCACGGATACCAAATTAAAATTTTTTAAAAAACCATTGGAGCAGGATAAAATAAAATTAAAAATTTAAGACACCCGTTCAATGCAACAAGGTCTGCCAAAGGAAAAGAGACCCTGCTAATTTACTATAATATAAGAAAGAAGAAACTGATTAAAAAAGGATGTACTACTAACTAGTAAAAATATAGTAATTTTTCATAACCAAAAAATAAAAATCCAATAAAGAGTCAAAATTCCTGTAAGCAGAACTAAAAAGAAACTTAATTGCAGTACAGAAAATAATGTCATAACTTACTGACTTTGCAGCATCTCTACTTGATCTTTTGGGTGGTAATGGAGACTGTGATGAATCTGTTGAATGATATTTAACAGCACAAGACAGTTGCTGGAAACTTTCGACTTGAAAACTTATGTGAGTTTTGCATCTTAAATCCTTGGGGAAAGAAAAAGAACAATATAAATTATCTTAAAGCAGTAAGTATAAGTTTAAGTCCATGTCCATACACTACCCATAATTTGTATTATCATCATGCTAGCCATAGTCATAATTAATATTAAAAGTTAATGGCTTTGACAATATTGATAGTGAAGTGAATGAATATGATTTTGATAGTAATAGTATTGATTATTGAAAACTATTGACAATTGAGAGGCGTATCATAGTAACTTTAAGTAACAATGCTTAACCATAAACTCAATACACATACTATACTTACTAATGGTAATTTTACAGTAATAGTACTGTCATTTTTTATTTATAATTTATATTAAAAAATTATTGAATTGGCTGAGAATACTGAATATATTCATATAATAAGAAGAATAAGAATAGGCTGCAGCTATTCAGACCCTGAAAAGAGTGAGATGTTGTTGGGTTTATTAAAAAATATTATTGTTGGGTTTGTAAGACAAATTTTGGTATCAAATGAAAGATAATTGAATGCACTATATGTTTATAAACTTACTTCTTCAGTTTAATTAAAATAAACTACTACCAATGACACATGAATAGCATTTAGTCTAAAGGGACCCAGGTCCAAATAGCGGCTCTACATGCAAGAGCGAAACAAAAGTTATCTCTGTTGAACTGCTGTTTTGTATTTAGACAATATTCAGCAAGCCACGGCCACACTAACAAAAGCATACAGTGCCGTTGGCGTTGTCATAAGTTAGTAGAATGTTTCCTGACAAAACATTATTTGAAATATGAACCAGCACTTGTAGTGCGCCGGCCATGGTATTATTGTTTATTTTATATTACTACAACTACAAGCGATAAATAGTCTGCAAACAAAATTTGTAGTAAAAAAATGTCATTAATTTTAGGCGGTTATTAGCAGGACACTTTCTAATGAAAAGTATTATATTTTTAATTTGAGACTGCCGCACTGAGGAGTGCCAGATGAGGAGTGCCAGAGTTAGAATAGCCACTTGGATAAGTATAAGAATAAAAGTATAGGCTAAGTAAGTAAGCTACTTCTACATAAATACTATGTTCTATGGCCTTATGGACTTAATAGACTATATAACTTATAAACTATAGTAATAGTATTGGAGACACACTAGACTATTTCTTTGTGTTGGCCCAAATAATTATGTTTTATTTTTACTGCACCTTTTCCTTTTCTTGGCCTTGCTTAAAAATAACATTACTAATTCCCCGGTTAAATTGGTACGATTGTAGACTTCCGTAAGAGTAAGTGGTGTATCTTGTACTGGAAGCACCGGTAAGAGAAGTTCTAAGTCTAAATGGAGTACGATGGGAGTATGACCTTTCTGTGTTATTTGTTGTGCAAAAAATACTACTCGAAAAGTTTAAAAGCAATGATCTTTTAACATAACTGTTAGCACAAAAAGAGCAAAGTCTTATGTTTGCTTTAGTAAACTTTTCCATTTTGGGGAAGAAAGTGAGAATTTATTACCAAGCTTTAGCTACTTTCGCTTTTACAACATAAAATAAATCGAGCTTCCGTTTTCAAACAGGGTTCGGCTTTTACCGAAATGCAAGATAAAACCGAGATAGTTACTTAAGATTTCTGCCACTAGGCCTAGCGAAAAGTTCTTTATAAAACATAATTTAAAAAAAAAAAAAAAAGATAGAAAGAAAGAAAAAGCTGCGCTTGACACATTTGCGTCCATTGCCTCCTGTCTTCCGATCCCCAGTTCATAATACAATTACTGAGTAGTCCTTACAACCAGTGAGGTATCCCTTTCAAAACCATGCACATGCAGTTACAGTTACATCACTAACCCCCCTGAAACATAGGTGCCAGATACATCGATCGTGGGCCCTCAAAATATAGAAGAAGATTATTTCATTTTGATAATATAAAGTCATTTGTAAAGCTATCATTAATTCACAGGAATTATTGATGGAACACAGGTTTAAAAATATTTATTTGTCATGAAGCAGAGATGGCCAACTCAAAAGGATTTGCGGGCCACTGTGATAGTGAGTAAATTGTCTGCACGTCATTACACCTGATCTCTTATTTAATAATATATTTTGCTTGTATTAAAATAAACACCCACTAAATGCTGTATAGAATGTTAATCTCTTCTTAATGCACATATTGAAAAGCTAAATAATAAAACTAATATCATGTACTTGTAATATCATTTTATCTTTGCTTTCACTTATCTTTTAAAATCTATTTCTTTGTCAATTGAATAAATAAGGAATAAGTTGATTGTGATAAATCATGCAACCATGAGATGCAATATTTGACATGGCGGGTAAATGAGGCCTGCAGCTGGTCATCCCTGTCCTATAGCAGTCTAAATGTGTATCCTATGCTGTGTCAAAAAAACAATCATTTTGTAAAAAAAAAATTTGGAAAGGCTGCTTTGCTAACTGTGTTACCAATGTGACAGAACATTTTTAAAAGACTTGTAATTTTTCTTCTGAATTTTAAAAATAAATTCTGGATATATAGACTAATATATATATAACAATTTTAAATTTTGAAAAAAAAGCAATTAAACAGTTAAATATTCTGTTTTATAAAACTTATGATGAGCATTTTATCCTCCACAAAAATCATCCTCGGTGGAGAAAGTATTATTAGTATTAGTCATTAGGCCACTATTTGTGATAAATTAAATGTTCAGGTTAGTGATGAATAAGGTACTATTACTATTACTATTAGTTGATGGAATGACTGTTTGATAATATTAAATAAATATGTAATAAATTCTAACATATAAAATTGCTTATTAGCTAAATCTGTTGCAGTTTATAGAGAAAGAAAAATGCATAATTTAATATTAAAAATAAAAAATCAAACATCCGAAATCATTTTATTACAAGGCTACTTTTATTTAAATTATTCTTGAAATTTAACATCAACAATGAATTACAAAAAACTGTAACATCTATAAACAGCATTATTAAATTAGCCAGTGAGTTCATGCTCAGATGCATAATCGCTTTAGTAAAGTCAGCGATAGTCAATAATCTTCAATTATTAATTATTTAGAAGAATATCACACAAATTAATTTTAATATGTTTAGCAATAAAATATGACATAATAATAATTTTTCATAGGTCATATCTTTTCCAGTCTAACCAACTCATTATATTTTTCTATGTGTTTAGAGACAGACTGAATGACTTCATTAGCAGTTCGGTTTCTTCCATAGTAATTCACAAAATCTCCCTTGGGGCTAATGAGATAGATTATGATTGTATGGTCCACCTGTAGAGACATGAGAATAAAAAAAAATTAATACAATTATAGGCTTACAGTTTTATGATATTGTAGTATGTAAATTAATCCATGGGCTGTAAGGAAGAAAAAAAAGGGTTTTCTTTTTGAAACACATCATAACTTTAGAACATTATTTTTAGTATGTTAGGTAAAAAAATACTTACAATATAATCATTGTCTTCATCTTTTGGTCCCTTTCCAAAGTATGCTCGGAACTTCTTTGCAACTTCACGGATTTCATCTTCTGTCCCGGTAAAGCCCAGTATTCGTGGTGAGGGAAAGTCTGAAAATAAATGGGAAAACTTAAAATATGTGAAATGGTTTAGAAAAATATGGCTTTTAATGTATGTTTTTTTTTTATATCTCCTGCCAATTATTCAATCTAATAGCCAGACAATTTACTTAAATAATATTTAGAAAATAAATAATAATCATCTAGTTTTGCATCTAAATAAACAGAAGGTTAGGATAAAAATGCCTTGAAAAGATCAGCAGAAAAAGTAGTAGCATTACAGCAAAATAAAAGTAGAGTAGCCTGATTGATAATGAAGGCAAAGAGACAGCAATGATGGAGAATTAAATACGGAAAATTAATTAGTACTGTAGAGTACTGGAGAGGTAGGCTGAATACTAAATGCAGACAATGAACACGATGAAGATTATACACCACCACAACAGAAGTACCGTAATGAATTCTAAGAAAAACCACAAAGCTTCTGAAAAAGACATCATCACAGCAGAACTTATTATATATGGATGAAGAGAGCTACACACTCATAAACACAAACTTTTTAAAATAATTTGGAAAGAAGAGAAAACTCCAACAGAAAGGGAAACAGCACTAATAACCCCAATACACAAGAAAGCTTCTAAACTTCAATGCATGAACTACAGAAAAATTACCTATTAAATGTTAAATACAAAATAATGACAACACTAATTGCCAAAAGACTACAACTGTACACTGAAGAAATACTAGGTGACTACAACTGTGGATTCAGACACAACCCAAAAATGTTATGACTATAATATCCCAGTATATAAACTCTATGTAGCCTATAAAATGGTCTATGACAGCATCAAAAGAAAAAATCTATACAAGACTCTGGAGGAGTTTGGCATACCAAAGATACTGACAAAAGCAAAATCAAGGTCCAGGGTGAATATTCAAGGGAATTTCAGATTAGACGATGCCTAAGACAAGGAGACTCACTGTCTTGAATGCTTTTTAACCTAACGTTGGAGGGAGTTATAAGAAGCAGACATATCAACACTATTAACAGTATACTTTCTGAGGGAGACCTGTGATGAAATCAAGCTATCCTTAAAATTTCAATGTACTCAAAACACCTTCTAAGAACGCCCCCCCACCTTTTTGAGTTCAGGAAGAATTATTACCAGTTGAATGCAATTATTTCATGTGGATCGCTCACTCAACTCACTGACATTTTGACCAGAAACACCCCCCCCCCCCCACCTTTTTGCCACGGGCGAGCTGTTGTTGAAATTTTATTACGCATCTAGTTATTAAGTTCATTGGTCTCAGATAGCACATGATAGTGATTTAGCCAATGACCAATTATAGTAAAATCACTACATATACCATATACCATGGTAAAAGTTAGAAGCTTTCTTCTAAGATTGCCACACAAGTTATCACTGTTAACTAATTAGTGCACTTTGAAGCCGGCCATTTCTAACACATAGTGAGTTGGATGAACATTTCTATTTCATTTCTTTCATTTGAATGCATTGTATTACCATGTATATAGTTGGGTTAAACATTAATGTATGATCATTCTGATTAGAATGATTTTGGTTAATTCATTTTAACTTATATTTTCTCAATGTTCGACATGCATCTCCAAACTGGGACACGTGTTGGCCTTTTTGAGATTTACTTATCTAGACTTCACCCCATCTTAAGGATGGTGATGTAGCCTCTGGATGTTTGTTATTCATTGTAGTTGTTTGAATATAGTATACATATACATGCTTTATATTTGTAATTTATTGTATAATTATGTTTGAATAGAATCCTTTGCCACACATGCTTGCTCAGACAATGGTGAAGATGGATATGTTGTAAAGCTTCTATCCCCTTCAATGCCTCAATCTGAATTTGTTGTCGTTGGAAATGGATCTGTTAGCTCAAGAATATTGGAAAAGTTGCTCCATTCTTTTCTTGTATGATCATTCACATATATCCTGGTTACTGTATTGCCTTATTGCCGCAGTACAATCACCGCACCTTGTCAGCTGGATTGAGGATCAGTTCCCAGAGGCCTGATTCCAAGAACTCCGCCCAGTACCCATCCGGAAGACCAAGCCATAGCCTACAACCATAGGACAGTGTGCTGATAGGACTCTACACCCACGACAAAAACATTGCTGGGGAATCCACACAAACATCACAACGTACAAGGGAAGAGCAATTCCACTACGTACTGCTGTGACTGTTACGTCCACCTTCGTTGTTGTCCTGAGAAGCCCCGAAGGAAAGGATCGGAGAACCCACTTCCACACTGAAGTGATACCACTATTGATTGATATAACCAGATTGTCAGAGCTATTCCACAACGTACTGCTGTAAATCCCACTTTCGCCACAAAGGAAAGGACCGAAGAACTCACTTCCAACATTGAAGTGATCTCATTATATCGTACTGCTGTTTCGTCTACTTCCGTGATCGCCCTGAGAAGCAACGAAGGAAAGGACCGGAGAACTCACTTCCAACATTGAAGTTATCTCACTACTGATTAATCAACCAGATCATCGGAACAATTTTGATTGATAAGTCAAGTCTGAATGGTCTGATCGCATACAATTATAATACAAAGCAAAGCGACTATTATGATGAATGTTAGGCATTACTGGAAGCCAATATACATTATACAATAGAACGTAGACTTAAATTATATTGAAAGTTGTTTTTCATATCCTTGGCTATAGTAGAATATATTGGAATACTTGTAAATAAATAAGTTCATTGTATTTACAAAGCTGTGTTTTGAAGTCTTTGATAGTTAGGCATAAATGAATAAGATAATTATGTCCCTTGGTGCGTGAATTTGATATATCATAATACCCCTAGACACAAGCAGGTTTGACACTCATACGAGAGTGGTTCCAACACCCCCTATAATCAAAGTCATTTCACCATAAGACCCAACACCCACAACCAATAGGCACTCTCTACAATCCACCCCTTCAGTATCTTGCATATGCTGATAACATAGTACTGCTAGGGAAAAGTATAGGGAGTAAAGATGTATCAAAAGCTTTTATTGAATAAGAAGATGCATTACTACTACTACTACAAGGAAATAGGAATTTAACAACTAAAAAACAAAATACACGACTATTTTAAGAGTAGAAAAGACAGATGAAACCATTTAAAATTAGAAAATCAATTAAAATACCTAGGATCTTTATTAAATGAAAAAAGAATTTTTTGCATAAATAAAATAAAGAATATTGGCTGGAAACAGGACATATTTCAGTAGTCAGAAAATACTCAAAAGTGAAAACATTACAAGAAAAACAAAGAAAACTATATAAAAAAGAACATACGCAAGTGATGCATGGACCCTACCAAAAACAGCAGAAAACCTTTTAAATACATGGGTGAGAAAAGTTATCCGAAAAATAAATGGGCCAACAAAGGATGAATTTGGATGGAGAATACGAATCAACCAGGAATTGTATAGTCTATAGTGGGATCTATGTATAGTCTATGGGCTGGACATTTAGAAAGAATGCCAAATGACAGAGGAGTGAAGAGGGTCTACCACACAAAACCCCAGAGGAAAACGGCTCAAAGGCAGACCTAGGCTCAGATGGATGGATGATGTGACGAGGAATCTACAGCAGCTGAGAATACAAGCATGGAAAAGAAAAGCATCAGTTGGAACTGAGTGGAAGGATGTGGTGAGGCAGGCCAAAGCCCCACATGGGCTGTAGGGCTACAGGGATGGATGGATCTAGTTTTTCATTCATCTAAATAGGATGCTGGAAAATAAAATGTTTGTAATGTTCCAACTTTTACAAAACAGTTGTTATCAAACTAAATCTATTTTTTTTTTAGTAAAGAGACAATTTTTTATCTGACAAGTTGGCTGCTATCTTCGGACTTCAGAGGTTGAAGTTTTTATGTATTGGTTAACTCCTCCCAAAAGAATAGATGCCTTATTTTGCTAAATAGTCCATTTCCCCCCCATCTACTTACCCAAACCTAGGAATAACGCTGTATGAATTCTAACCCACTACCCGTATGAGAGGCAGGCAACATTAACACTGTGCCACATAGCGGACAAATATTAGACAAGCGGTGTTTATTTTAAAAACAAAAAGTCCATCCAAAAGTATAAGTACAAATACCTCGCAAATAATCTTTAATGACAGTAGGTGTATCTCTCTCTGGATCAAGTGTTATAAACAGGGGCTGCAATGGAGGCACCTTTGGATTGTCATCTGAATAAATTTGAAAAGTAACTTTTTTCATAAATTTAATCTGTTCAATGATATCATATGTTTCATTACAAAAATTTTATGCTTTTGTACGTAATATGTATATAGTATCATCTACTTAAAAAAGTATCTTTATTTTATATTTATTCCACTGCCAATGTCCAAATTTTAAGAGGTTTATAAACTATAGTAGTTGAGAAAATTTTTCTTATTAAACATATTAATAACATAACATTTTGATATTAAAAACAGATGAGGATTGTGAAGTAAGGTTATTTAAAATTTAAGTTTTAAAATAACAAAATAATGTTAAATGGCAAGCATTTTTTTGAAACCTCTGAGGGATATGTACCCAATGAAAATAAATACCTCATTTATACCAAAACAACAAGATAGAGATTTTGCAGTGCAACTCACCAAAATTTTTTACAATCTGTCCCAGCTTTTCCATTTCTTCAGGGCAGATGTCTGGGCAATGTGTGAACCCCATGTACATGATAATCCATTGACCACGAAAATCTGTACTAGATCGTTTATTTCCATGGTGATCTGTCAATGTCCAGTCTCCTCCAAGTTGAATCTTATCAAATTCTTTGTATCTTAACTCCTCATTATCTGCAAATCATATCATATCAATAGTAAAATATGCCATACTTCTAAATGAATATAAATTTAAAAAAAAAAAAGGCAATATTTTAGAACTATTTATGAATACAAATACTTTTGAAGTACTTAATCTCTAGCTCCTGAAAGAATAATTAAGAGCTTAGAAATGTATTTTCTCTTCAAAAATTTAAACTATTTTACCTAATGCCTTTTCATTAACTGAACTTCTAAACATATAGTACATTGCTCCACCCACACAAGAGACAATGAGCAGCCTTGCCCAAAACGGCTGGAAAACAAGAATATAAATTTATCATGAGCATTTTTTAAATACTTGTAAAAACACCATTTTGCTGATTAAAAGTACGGTAAAATAAAAAACCAGAATGTTGTGGAAAACTTACAGACATTTGTCTACACATATAATTTTCATATATGAGTAGACATTTTGAAAACTAGTATAAAAAAGAAAATTTTAATATCTCTTGAACAAGCTATCTTTAGCTGGTAAAAATTAGGGATAAAAAAATTTAAGAAACAAACTTAAGCAATAAATTTGTTACATACTATGGGGACAGTTCCATCCGGTTTATTTTTAGAATTTGTTGAATCTGTTGCTAGTCTTTTTAATAGCAATGGTCGTTTAATCTCTAAAAGTTTTTGTGATAAAGGCTTTAATCCAATCTGAAATAATGGATACAATTTATTCAACAAAGGCAATAACAGAACAAACAAACAAAAAACCCACCAAACAATAAAATTATCTCATCGTAACATAAAAAGAAAAGAAAAATCACAGCTGATAGGTGTTATCATGAATTTTTGTATAATTATTTCGCTAAATAAGTTTCTATTTATAAGAGCAGTGCTGTCCAACCAGCGGACCCTGAGCTGGAATTAAATGGCCTGCCAGAGCTTGACAAATTCTTATGATGTATGTAAAAAATAAACATGTTAGGGTAAAAATATTTTCAAACCACATTGATTTAATTTTGTTGAGGAAGCGCATCAGAGCACAGAAGAAGTTGTAACATGGAAAAGGGCGAGGTCCCAAAAGCTAAGGCATCAAATGGCTTGACATGAAGCAGTAATGTTTAGCACATCTGCAGAGCCACCATTTGGAAACCTTGGCGACATAAAATTAAATATAATCTCCTTATATCTGTTGCTTGTACAGGGTAGGCATTGCGGAGTATCAGATAAAATTACTATTGGCAGTGGGAAGATGAATAGAGAAACAAAAAGTAACTTATAGTGTAGCTATTTTTTCATTTATTTAACTACTGCCAGGAAAGTCTTCGGTAATAGAAATGGGAGCTAGGGTACTAAAGAATGACTACAGTGGGTAATGTGAACCATTAATGGTACATTGTTATTGAAACAGATAGTCTATTGTTATTGAAATAGATAGTCTAGTGAGGTATAGGAGAGTGTGTCTCCTTCCTATATTGTAGTGATGTTGGGAACAAGTAAGTATCTGGTATTCAGAGATCAGAGTATGAGTAGAAAACAGGATACACTCTGTGATTGTTTGTAGTTAGTTCAATTCAGTCAGAGATGAAAGTATTTTTTTTATAAACAAACTTAAGAATACATGGCCAAATAAATTCTAGATGACGTCATGTTCCTTCTGATGAATTTCCACAACTATGGAAATATTGTAACAAAATTGTGACTATGTTTTTTTGGAAACACCTTACATCAGTGAAACTGGATTCTCTGTAATGAACAACATCCAAAAAATGTAACACTTTGACTGGTGAACATTTAAAGATCCAATGAGGGGAGGAATTATTCTGTAATTTACTGAAACTAAGTTTCAATAGTTAAAAAAAGAAAAGAAAATTAATTTAAAAAATCTCTCATAAAAGTAAAAGGCCTAATAATCTAATAACTAATGCAACAATGTAACTGTCTAGCTATCCTACTAGCTTATGCATACTACTACTAAGAAATAAGAAGCTTAACTAATTAGTGTTTAGTTTAGCAAATGATCATTTCTTATTGGCACTAGCCTGGGGCTAAGCAATTAAAAATTAGGATTTTTTCAACAGAAGCACCAGAAGACTGCTTCCAATAGCCAAAAGCCTGTTACAGCCACATAAGACTGATCCCAAGAAACACAGATAAATACTAAGAGAAAAGCAGATGAGATCATTAACCTACTACAATACACACGCCAAGGATTTACCACCCCTTGAAGAAGGGGATGAGGTGAGACTTAACGCATACTCACAAGGCAATAAGAAATGGGAGAAAAGAGTTGTCACTAAACAACTTGAATAAAAAGGTCGAAGTTGCATCGAGCGTTGGTATTTATCATCGCAACTGATCTCATCTAAGAAGGGTTGTACCAATGGATCATCTGACTGCTACAGCGCCCATAGAGTTTCAGAACCTGAGGACCACCTAGAGGCCTCTCTACCATATCTATGCACACCCTGATACACCCAAAATAAATTCTGAATTCCAGTATTATGACATCAGGCATCACGCATTACCAGATAAACCAGAACCTGAGCCACACCATACGAAGAACTCAATCAGGGCGGGAAATAAAGACTACACAAATGAAATACTTTTTTTATGTTGAGATGGGAGAGGCCATGTTGTTTTACATGTCACTAGTCATTAACCAATAACTTCCCATTGGCTTGACTACAAAATATCCATATTATCCCAAAGTAAGGTGAATAACTCTAAATTACAAATTGAGTTCTTTTACTTTTACAAAGTTCAACAAATCTTGCTAATTTAAAAACCAAATGGTGTGAAAAAATTTCATTACGCAGGGAAATGAATTATCTATCAGATGATACCAAATATGTATGGGTGTATTAAAAATGTACATACAAAAAAAAAATTTTTTTAGAAAATATGTAACAAATTCCATTTTCAAGGACAATTTCTTTAACTTTAGTGTTTAATAAATACCGGTACCGCATTTCAGCTTGGCATGAAACTGAGCAAAACAAAGCTCATCACAGAGGCAGAGGTGTGTGTTATACAAAACACACCCAAAAACAGTTTCAGGTCTTTTATTTGATTCGGTGCGAAAGTTTTTCTGCCGACACTGAAAATTTTGTTTTTTACGCCCTGGGAGCAGGGTTTCTTTCAGCCATTTCTCCGGGGGGGGGGCGCATTACTGAGTAGTAGTAGCTTCACTATGACTATCTGTATCACTATCGTCGTCAGAGCTCTTATTCTCATTTGCAATACTACTACCATTATTATAAACACTTTCATCTTGGAGTTTCACCAAATCCATTTTCAATGTCACATTAACTGGAAACACTATCACTATCTAACAATCGGAATGCTATGCTTTCAAATCAATGATTTAAAAAAATATGTAGCTCACGTGTTTCTCAATGTATTTCGTGTCCGTTAATAGGAAAAGGAAGTAGAACTTTTCTACTTTCCAACTATAGCTGGGTTATTATTGTAAACCAACATTTTCTGGTCCAATACATCGTTTATTTGATATGTTTATATAGCCAACGATGGCGGGCGATACGGTAAAAAATGCTAATGGGCGATGGCTACGGAAAGTATTCCTTGTGTTAGACATAGTAGGTACTTCGCCGAAGCAAGGGACACTCCTAGAAAATTTGTATCGGAAACGGAGGTCGGCGCAATGAAATCCGAGTTTTTAATTTTTTATGTGCATGTAATTAGAATAAATCAGGCGTCCTTCTGGTCCATAATTAAGGTCAAACTCCGCCCATTCACGTTAGGAGAAATGTTGACCTACATTGCTATTAAGTTATTTTTATCATTAAAACAACTTTAAGTGAGGAAAATCATATGTTAATATAAGGCATCTTTGCATTAAAAAATTCGGTCTAAATATTCAGGGTAGGTTTTTCATATTAAATGTAGGTCTGCATAATATATTGAAGTATATGTGTGCAAAATTTCATTGCGCTAGCTCACATCACATTTTCTCAATTCTCTCCAACGTTGACCTCATTATTCACAGGTCACCCAGGCCATTTTGGATTAGTGATCACGCCCCCTTTTAAATGGCGGAAGACGCCGATAGTTAGCTTAGGAAATATTCAATTATTACCACTATATACTTCAAAATATTTGATAACTTGTGTTTCAGAATGCATTTGAAAGAGATTTAAACTGGAAGGTTTTAATTTGAGTTTTAAAAACCCGGTAGAGTCCATATTATTAGCTATCAGAATTCTCCGTGTGCAAAAGGTCGTCATGGGCAACCATTCACAGCCCTTGCATAATGGCAGTACTACCTCAGAGTTTCATTCATAAGAGTTTGCCGTGTGCAAAACTATTCAACAATTGGTCAGAGAAAGTTTTAATTAATTAGTCATGTGCCAAAGTTGAAAGTTCAAAATAAGTAGATCCCAAACAGTATTTTAGGGGATGCATTGCCTTATATAGTATAGACTATATAGCTTGGCTTATACTTATAGTGGTATAATGGACGCTGTAGATTTGTTAAACAGAAAAGCCTTATATTAATACATTATATTAAATTTACTGGTATACAAAGTGCATAGTTAGATAAATTATAATTGTATAACATTATTTTTTAATACAGCATTAGTTCTGAAAATAAAAGTCGTATAAAATTATCATTAAAACGAGAGTTATTTAGCTCGTGACGCGAACAGCAGAATTGGGTCACAGAATGTGGTGATGCTGTCCATGTTAAAAAATGACAAACTAAGTCGTACTTTAAAAATTCATAACTTTAAAACTACAACAGCTAAAAATATGATTATGGTGTTATAATTCTGTTAAAAATTAGCTCTATTCAACTATGCCATTGGTTTATTTTACAAAAATTGTTGAATTTTTTACCAAAGTATCTAGACATAGCATTATTAAAACTAAATCTACTAACAATGATTACTAAAAGACTTATAAATGATGCATTCATGAGGACATGTTTATTTAGTTTTAAACTTTAATTTATATTTGTTAAGCCTGCAGCTTGTCAATACCTGTTCACACTGTTTGTAAGTATGAATCCAGAGGTAACGAGCATGTACATGAGAAGCCCTACTCGCTATACCTGTCAGTGAGAGTGTTGTATAAAATTTAAATGATATATTCAATTTTAAACCATTTGCCTTTGAAAAGGCCAAAGAATGACTTGATGAAGCAGCAATTGTTTTGGGCCGTTCTGTAAAAACATGATGAAGAGATCGACGAATCTGTACAAAGCATGTGCAACGTCTACACAGATTTAACTTATTAAATGATCGAGGAAAACGTTCCATAATTTAGGCCGTGGGGGTAAATATTATCGGTTCACTTATCAAGACAGTGAAATATAGAAATCGGAAATAGTATTTTAGATGTCTTTAACCTTTAGATAAAAAAGAGTTTCTCGTTAAATATTGACTCTGAACAAAAACGAGTAATAATTAATTATTACATAATTTATGTGTGCGCTCCGAACTTTGAAAAGTTGGTACATTATCATTATGCGAAAACAACTACATTCTTATATTAGCTTATTAGGTCCGCTTATTCAAAAACGAATATCCTTAATATTAATTTCTACGCTCTACTCCCCCACCCTATTAATTTATTTTACTTTTAAAGAAGAAGACTGGACCATAAAGAATCAATTTCTTGTTTCAATTTAAAAAGATTTATTTCATTTGCCTTTGGACCATAATCCTTTATATGGATCGTTGGTACTAATAGGTCTTACATTTTATACCATAAGTAATTCAAATTGACTTTGTGCACTTACTAACTCTGTGTGACTGAAAAGTTCATCAGTTGTCAGTTTGAGTGGTTAAGAGAGGACTGAGAAACCTGTCCCTGATTAAGACTTTCACTTTACTACCTAAGAGTAAAGAAAACTGAAGTCTATAACTATAAAAAGTGACTTCAATTTTTCTTTTTCATGTTTTTGGCCTTCACAGCAGCGGCCTTACACATTCAGCCAATCTGATTCTAAACCCTGAACTTGAAAAAATCTTGCAGCTTCTTTTCCAAGACCAAGCCGGCTATGCTATTGAACATCAGGTGGGTCTTCAGTCTTCTTAGCTTGATGAATTATTTATAATTAAATAGTCCTAGGTACGGATCGAGGATTGAATGGGCCTGGGATCCCGGGACCTGTTAACCATTTATATTCTGGGGAATGTTTTGAATTTTAATAGGCTCAGGTCTTAATTTATCCAAACAACTTTTTACAAATTTCAGTTTCTTTAAGTTATAATTTTTCAGTGTGCTTTTACTTTTGCTAAACCCGCAGAATGTATAATTCTAACAAGTACAAGCATTAATGAGTTTTCTAGTCATGTTTTGTCTGCAATATTTTGAATAAATGTTCTCAATAATTTAATAATCATTTTCTTCATCATTATATTTATAAACTACTTTCTAGACTAATGTCAGTATGTTCTGTTAGACCTTTCTTCAAATTTCAAAATTTAGAGGCAAAACCAAGAAGATGTTCTCAAATTCTGTTTGCTCTTGCTTCTTCATTGAATTGCAAAATCTTTGCGAAAATTTGTCAACTCGGTCTTAAAAACATGATAATTGGCTTCAAACACAATTTTTGAATTGGATCAAACAATGGCTCATCATCTGCATTTTTTCCATCAAGCATTTTTTTTTCTTAAGATGCAAATGCTGTAACTCTTTTTCAACTTTTAAGTTCCCATTTTCTTTATATAAATGAGCATTCATTGTTTGTTTACGTTTTATGTGTCTTTATTAACAACTGGGCATTTTTGTGAAATGTTATTTAATTTTTCAATTTGTCTTTTCATTCATCCTCTGGGGCTTGCAACAAATCAAGTTGAGGGGTTTTGAAAATTTGCATAAAGATTTGTTAAAAAATTTTGTAACATAACAAAGAACTCTAGAGATTATTACCTCTTTATTGTACTTGCCCATTTAATTTTTGTATTTCGTGCGATTTTTTAAATGTCCTTACTGTAACTATGAATGATAATCTACCATTTGGGTCATAAAAATTTCAGAAAGACTTATGTTAATAAAGCATCTTTCGTCCACCATCTAGTAGTTCCAATTGTTTTAAGGAGTGGACTATCTCCATTTTTTTCTCTCCATTATATCAGCCCAAAAATCCATGCCTGTACAATGAATACAGCATTTCTTAGTAAAACAGCGGTTCTCAACCTGTGGGTCGCGACCCCTTCTATGGGTCCAATGACCCTTTCACAGGGGTCGCCGAAGACCATCGGAAAACACATTTACTCTACGGTTATGAAGCATCAACGAAAATAATTTGGTGGTTGGGGGTTGCCATAACCTGAGGAACTGTATTGAAGGGTCATAGCATAAGGAAGGTTGACAACCACTGTAGTTAAAGGAGAGCAACATATTATTGTGAGGTCAAAACGACTTTAGTTTATGTTGTAGGGATAGGAGGATACCTAAATCCTCTATAATTTAATACCAAAAAATATCAACATTTTGTTTTCTTTTGTTCCAAAGCTTTCCTTTACTTTTACTGTTGCAGTGAAACTCTTTTTAAATTTGCTGGATTATCAGTTTCAGAGGCAATATTCAGGTGTGCCATGGCCGGAGAATCGGTACAATGGGATTCCTATTTAGTGGGAATGGATGTTTCTGTTCATTCCCTCACATGGAAACAAAAGTGGGGAAAAGGTCAGGACTTGCACTGTCTGTAAACTTCTAGCGAAAGGGTGGAAATTGGGCCTGCCTCAAGAAATATTTTGTCTGCATTATTGATAGTACATGTTATAGAAAAGGTAATGATATGGTACTAAGGTTACCATGCTTGACCGATATCTGCATTATTGATAGTACATGTTATAGAAAAGGTAATGATATGGTACTAAGGTTACCATGCTTGACCGATATCTGCATTATTGATAGTACATGTTATAGAAAAGGTAATGATATGGTACTAAGGTTACCATGGTTTACCGATATCTGCATTATTGATAGTACATGTTATAGAAGAGGTAATGATATGGTACTAAGGTTACCATGGTTGACTGATATCTGCATTTAAAGCTTCTTTAATCTCTAAAATGGAAACTGTATTTATTGAAATAATTTCATTACTTTGACGGTGGTACAATCAGCTCACCTAACACAATTTTTTTATACTCAATGTCTCATTTTTTTCTTATATCTTGTTTCCTCTTGTCTAAATTTTAACTGGACCCTGATGCCAGTGTTGTTCTCTACAGGCACTGATCACTGATACCAGGTGGGTCTTCTATCGGGTGACTTATTATGTAAAAATTTAGGAGCCAGCACCATTTTCTGATGAACCAGCATACTTTTTGTGCAAAGTCAGGCACCTTGGTGACAAGAAGATCCAGATTTGTCTACCCCTGATAATTAATTTTATAATCATATCATAGGTGGATAGAACACGTGACTTAGCTTAAGGACAACTTATTATACTAGACCTTGAAATTTTCATGAAGAATGAATTGAGAAATCCAATTGTGGAACGTCATGCAACTAATTTTTTTAATCTGCGTCGTTTATTTAAGAAAATTGATGTGTTCCGATTCTGTTAGATCCGTTCCTTGTTTCTTCTTCACACGGTATTGCACATACCGGTATATAGAATGTACAGTGACTTTTTGCAGCTAAACTAATATTTGACAATACATGTTATACAATGACTAAAATCAAGGAAAATTCTGTCAAGTTATTGTTAAAACAATTATGTTGTTAAAAAACATGACACATTTTCTCCCAGATACTGTTTAGAGGTTGTTTAGCGGCTGTTTATATGCTGCTTAGAGGCTCTTTATAGGCTGTTTAGAGCAGTGGTTCTCAACCTTGCTAATGCCGCCGACCCTTTAATATAGTTACTCATGTTGTGGCGACCCCCAACCATAAATTTATTTTCGTTGCTACTTCATAACTGTAGAGTATATGTGTTTGCCCGAGGTCTTTGGTGACCCCCGTGAAAGGGTCGTTCGACCTCCAAAGGGGTCGCGACCAACAGGTTGAGAACCGATGGTTTAGAGGCTGTAGAGAGACTGTTTTTAAAGAGACTTTTTAGAGACTGTCTGGAGGCTGTTAGGAGACTGTTTAGGCTTGATCAAGATATACGAAAGCTGCTTCAAAATATACATTTGTGATGGCGGGGGCAAAGAGTCTCAGTTGTTTCAATAAGTTATTATTGAGCCTCGGCTTACTTGGCAGAAATCTGGAGCTGTCTATGACTTTGACCTTTTGGCACTCTTTACTTTGCGCCTTTTTGGCTCAAAGGGTTCCCAAACTGTGATCCGCGTGCTTTATATATGCAGTGATAGCCGTTGTAAGGCCAAGAATTTAAGATAACATCACATGGTGATTATAGCTGGATACAATTCCCTTCTTTACCCCCCCCCCAAAAAAAAAAATCGCTGTATTATCTTTCTCTGGGACAAGGGTACAAAAACATGCGCGAATTTCCCCGGGGCATCTTTGGCGAAAATTCACCCTCAAACTCTATGGCTTGGGCAGAGGCTGTGTGTGATGAGCTTCGGTCACTACATTTTTTTCCTCCTACTTATTCTCATCACACCTAAACGTATCAAAGGATTATTTCAAACCTATATCAAACATCTGCAACAATTAATTAACAGTCTTCTGCATTCCAACCGATCTCATTTTCATGTACACTATAAATCATAGTTAGTACCGTTTGATAATGCTGTCTGGATTTAAAACTACATACGGTGAATGCTTTGACTTTCTCTCACGCAATCGACGTCCATTAGTCTGACTGACTGAGAGTCCCTGTCCCGATTCTAGACCAGAGATCGATAAACTTTTTTCGAGCGAAGCGCCATTTCATAAATTGTACCCTCAGAAATACTATTGTGAGCTACGGGCAGAAGCGGGCTGTTAAAATGTTGTTTAAATGCGATTGGTTTATTAATAACAAAAATAATTAACGTTTATTCATTTTAAAAAGCATTTGGGGGGTGGGGGGGGGTGGGGGGGTAGGTCGAAGGAGTCCGACTGCAGTTCTTCTAGTCTAGACCAAGGAAAAGAAATAATATTATTTTTATTATTATTAAAGTATATGCATTTTTTTTCTAACGAGAGGTGCTTAGTGTTACGAAAACTATAGACAGGGGACACATGTGTCGAAAGTTTGGGAAACACTGTTCTAGACCGACCAAACCCCCCCCCCCCCGGCACTCTTTAATCTGATAGAAGAACTAACTCGTGCTAACGTTTGTGCCAGACGGGCTAAAAATAGACTCGTTCGATCTAGCGCATGTCGAGATTTGTTGACTCTATTTTATTAGAACAGTCGTGGGTGTTAGGAAGTTATGGGGCTATTTTAGTGAACTGTGAGTTATGGGGATATTTTTAGTGAACTGTGAGTTATGGGGATATTTTTAGTGAACTGTGAGTTATGGGGATATTTTTAGTGAACTGTGAGTTATGGGGATATTTTTAGTGAACTGTGAGTTATGGGGATATTTTTAGTGAACTGTGAGTTATGGGGAGAATTTTAGTGAACTGTGAGTTATGGGGATATTTTTAGTGAACTGTGAGTTATGGGGATATTTTTAGTGAACTGAGTTATGGGGAGATTTTTAGTGAACTGTGAGTTATGGGGATATTTTTAGTGAACTGTGAGTTATGGGGAGATTTTTAGTGAACTGTGAGTTATGGGGAGATTTTTAGTGAACTGTGAGTTATGGGGATATTTTTAGTGAACTGTGAGTTATGGGGATAATTTAGTGAACTGTGAGTTATGGGGATATTTTTAGTGAACTGTGAGTTATGGGGATATTTTTAGTGAACTGTGAGTTATGGGGATATTTTTAGTGAACTGTGAGTTATGGGGATATTTTTAGTGAACTGTGAGTTATGGGGAGAATTTTAGTGAACTGTGAGTTATGGGGATATTTTTAGTGAACTGTGAGTTATGGGGATATTTTTAGTGAACTGAGTTATGGGGAGATTTTTAGTGAACTGTGAGTTATGGGGATATTTTTAGTGAACTGTGAGTTATGGGGAGAATTTTAGTGAACTGAGTTATGGGGAGATTTTTAGTGAACTGTGAGTTATGGGGATATTTTTAGTGAACTGTGAGTTATGGGGATAATTTAGTGAACTGTGAGTTATGGGGATATTTTATTAGTGAACTGTGAGTTATGGGGATATTTTATTAGTGAACTGTGAGTTATGGGGATATTTTATTAGTGAACTGTGAGTTATGGGGATATTTTATTAGTGAACTGTGAGTTATGGGGATATTTTATTAGTGAACTGTGAGTTATGGGGATATTTTATTAGTGAACTGTGAGTTATGGGGATAATTGGTGAACTATGATTGTTGGGGATATTAAGTGAACTGTGAGCTATGAGAATATTTTAGTGAACTGTGAGCTATGGGGAGATTTTAGTGACTGAGTTATGGGGATAATTTGTGAACTATGAGTGTTGGTGATATTAAGTGAACTATGAGCTATGAGGATATTTAGTGAACTTTAAATGTTGGGGACATGTGGAAAGAAAAGTTATATTGTGCATACATGTCCCGCTAGCCAGTGCACTAAGTGGAATGGGGTTTTAAATAAATTTCCCGCTAGTTAGTGCGATGTATGGAGTGGGTTGTCATATAAATTGCCAGCTAGCTAGTAAATTTCAAGCAAGTAAATGTCAGGCTAGTGAATGTCAGGCTAGTAAATGTCAAGCTAGTAAATATCAGGCTAGTAAATGTCAGGCTAGTAAATGTCAAGCTAGTAAATGTAAGGCTAGTAAATGTCAGGCTAGTAAATGTCAAGCTAGTAAATGTCAGGCTAGTAAATGTCAGGCTAGTAATTGTCAGGCTAGTAAATGTCAAGCTAGTAAATGTCAGGCTAGTAAATGTCAAGCTAGTAAATGTCAGGCTAGTAAATGTCAGGCTAGTAAATGTCAAGCTAGTAAATGTCAGGCTAGCTAAGGAAATAAGTGTGAGGGGTTGTTAGATAACATTTTACAGGGATTTCTATTTTTTTGTTGGTCTGTATGATATGACAGGAAGGCCTCCTCCTTCCCCCTCCCCCCAAACGCATCTCTACTCCCACTCACTCTCTGTGTATAATGAAAGTACACTCGCACTCTGTGTATTGTGAAAGTGCACTCGATCTGTGTATTGTGAAAGTGCACTCGATCTGTGTATAGTGAAAGTACACTCGCGCTCTGTGTATTGTGAAAGTACACTCGCATCTGTGTATAGTGAAAGTACACATAGTGAAAATACACTCGCATTTTGTGTATTGTGAAAGTACATTCGCATTCAGTGTATAGTGAAAGTGCACTCGCACTCTGTGTATAGTGAAAGTGCACTCGCACTCTGTGTACAGTGAAAGTACACTCACTCTTGGTGTATAGTGAAAGTACATGCTCACGCCTATAAATATATATCTAATAAATGTCCCCTTTAATCACCAACGGGCTGTCAAGTTCTGATGGTGACGACGAGTTGTCAAAAAACGAAAAAAACTGAGGATAAAACGAGTGGCCTGTGAAATGTTAATTGGACGTCATAAATCTCTCGTGTCAAGTAGCCGTCACCTTGTCTGCATAAAAAAAAAAACTGGATTCTCAATGGATATTAAAACTCAACAGGGGCGACTTGCGGGGCATTGCTGAAGTCTTTGAAACAACTCAACAGTGGGGCACGCGGTTCTCAATCTGGGCGAAAAATCGAACGATTTCAGTGGACAACGGTGGTAAAATTGCGCAACTAATCTATATTTTATTGTCAAAGGTGAAAAGGCCTTAAGAACGGAGTGCTAACTACTGCTAACATGCAGACCGCAAATGACGAACCAAAAAAAAAAAAAAAAAAAAAAGCAATGGCTGCTTTATCTGATATGTCTAGATGTCGCCTGGAGGCGGACAAGCTAAGAACTGAAGACTCTATGGAATTAGGAGAGCTAGCTTCGGGCTGATGCGGCTGTTCAGTTATGGGATTACCCATTCTCAATAATTGCCAGTCCGAAATCTATCGCTACCTAGACGAGTGACATGGACCATGAATATTAATTTGACACATCACTTTGATGTAAAAAGAATGTTAGTCAACGCCCAATTGTCGCCGCCTACCCCGTGGCTAAGTTAAGATTTTCCCCTTATGACGTAATGACAAACAAGCAAAAGTTAAAACCGTGCATGTTTATATATAATATGCCCTTTTAAGGGCCTCTAACTTTATTTTTAAGGGATGAAACTGAAGAAGGACCCACTGTCTAGATGGGGCCGCCACACGGTCTCGATGGGGCCGCCCCGCGGTCTAGATGGGGTCGCCCCACTGTCTAGATGGGGCCGTCCCACGGTCTAGATGGGGCCGTCCCACGGTCTAGATGGGGCCGCCCCACTGTCTAGATGGGGCCGCCCCACTGTCTAGATGGGGTGCCTCAGCACTTTTCCCACCTTCCAAAATTCTTACTCGTCCTCTGTGAGCCGATATATCATTATTACCTTAAAAAACTTGACATTCACTTTTTCGACCCCTCTGAAAATGCCGAGAAACCCGCCAAGGAGCCGACTTGACGAGAAAAAAAAAGGGGGGGGGGGAAATCAGGTATCGATCACTTATGCGCGTGAGACCTGCAGGTCTTGCCCATCCCGCCACGCACTACCTCCTCGGTTACCGCACGTGGTCCCACGCTCTAGCCGGCTGGTGGCGCGACACAGCAGTTCGGTCAGGCTCCTGTGTCACAGCGGACGCGGGCTGGATTACCATGGATACCTTTGGTTACACCGTATCGAATTTCTTGGACACACCGGGGGTGAGTTTTTAAGTTTTATTCACTACTTTTTGGGACGTGCTGTGTTCGTTGGAGGTTTTGGTATACCAGATTGAGTGCGGTGTACTGTATTTTTAGCCACTGAGTCATTCTCAAACTTGTTAGCGCCGATGTACGCGCATGACTCAGTGGGAAGTGCACATTTGTGCACAGTCGGTGGCGGAACTCATTAAGCCCTGAGCAGTGATGTCATTGTGTGTGTTTGCCATATTTGGGAGAAATGGAAAACCTCAAGTGATTTAAAAAAACTGTACAAGAGTGCTGCAGGAAGACCCATAGTGCAGGAAGACCCATAGTGCAGGAAGACCCATAGTGCAGGAAGACCCATAGTGCAGGAAGACCCCTAGTTATAGTGCTGGAAGACCCATAGTGCAGGAAGACCCCTATAGTTATAGTGCTGAAATACCCATAGTGCAGGAAGACTACTAGTGCAAGAAGACCCCTAGTTATAGTGCTGGAAGACCCATAGTGCAGGAAGACCCCTATAGTTATAGTGCTGGAAGACCTATAGTGCAGGAAGACCCCTAGTTATAGTGCTGAAATACCCATAGTGCAGGAAGACCCATAGTTATACTATAGCTATAGTGCAGGAAGACCCATAGTTATAGTGCAGGAAGACCCATTATAGTTATAGTGCAGGAAGACCCATAGTTATAGTGCAGTAAGACCCATTATAGTTATAGTGCAGGAAGACCCATTATAGTTATAGTGCAGGAAGACCCATTATAGTTATAGTGCAGGAAGACCCATTATAGTTATAGTGCAGGAAGACCCATTATAGTTATAGTGCAGGAAGACCCATTATAGTTATAGTGCAGGAAGACCCATTATAGTTATAGTGCAGGAAGACCCATTATAGTTATAGTGCAGGAAGACCCATTATAGTTATAGTGCAGGAAGACCCATTATAGTTATAGTGCAGGAAGACCCGTTATAGTTATAGTGCAGGAAGACCCACAGTGAGGCATAGTGCAGATACATTTTGGGAGGCAAAGAAAAACGAATAGGAAAAGGCGAAATTTAAAATGTAAAAAAAAAAGAAAAAAAGTTATAAATTGAACACTAATAATATATTTCATTAGCTTAGAGTTAGAGCAGAGCTGTTAACTCTTACGATTGTGGCGTACAATGCACGATTTTGAGGTGTATACATTATATATACCGGTACTGTATGTTTATTTTTTTACTATTAGGATAATGTAGTGAACTATTTTATGATGATATTGTACGATTTTATGAGTTTGAGGGTAAACAGGTCTGTTGGAGGTTATTTATATGTTTCACATCTGATTCATTTTGAATACATTTAAGAAACAAAACAAAAGAAAAGAACACGACCGGTGTATTATACAATCGTCTGCCATCTACAGTTTGAATATATTATTTTTATAGATACCGGTAATTTAGATCTATCGCAATTTAATGAAGAGAGAAACTAATCCTTGTTTTCACTAATCTGGCAACCGCTTAATAATCCGCTAAGGGGGTGAGAGGGGGTGCGGCGCTGAAAAAAAAGGTTTTAGAACCCCTGGGATACAACTATCTTTAACTATTTAGCCAAGTCTATTTTTTGAACCGCCGCATATATGTAATGAATTATGTATAACCGGTGTTTGAGACTTGGGGAGCCGTGATTGATGTTACACAATATGTAGGGAGGTTAACCACACGCCTACCATTGACGGTACTAACAATGTGTATTGTTAGCCCTGCATAAACTATACACAATAAAGCGATGTGCGCGCGACAGTGGGCACCAGCGGTTCTCAAACTTTTTTTTTAGTGCCGTGACCCCCATAAAAAATTGTTGCCGAATTGTTCTCCGTGTAGCTATAATGCAGTCATAGTGTAGTGACAATAAGAAACCCGCCCCCCCCCCGCCCCCATATAAATTATAAAATAAAATTAAAATGCATATTTCTACAAGGGCAGTGTCTGTGCCCTTTGCTTACCCCGATGTCCATGCAGAGATGCCGAGTATTACACAACAGGGAATTAGTTAAACAAAGTAAGGTTAAACCTGAAAAAAAGGAACGCAACAAAACAACGAACGTGTCGGCAGGGAGCCTTCGTCAGCGAACAAACAGAAACAACGAATAAAATAAAGAAAATAGCACTTAGCTGAGACGTGGTATCCAAGAGGGCAGCTAATGAGTTGTGTGGTAAATACGAGCATTACACACCCCGAAAATATCCTTACCCCATACGTGGCCAACGAAACGGAACCGGGTCAGTACTTTAAGGCATGGACACATTGAGTTCATTGCGAAGCTGTCCAGGGCCTCACGCTTCTAGTGGTATCAAATTGCCTTTGTCCAGGGCCTCACGCTTCTAATGGTATCAAATTGCCTTTGTCCAGGGCCTCACGCTTCTAATGGTATCGAATTGCCATTGTCCGGGGCCTCACGCTTCTAGTGGTATCAAATTGCCCGTGTCCGTGGCATCACGCTTCTAGTGGTATCAAATTGCCTACATTATTAATGAATGTTGAAAGATCTTCAGCCAATTTTGTTGACTTTCAAAGTGTAGTGGGAAGCACGTGTCCCAAGTTTTTGTGAACAATTTTCTCGATTTTTCAAATCAAGTGCATTTTTGTTTGTTTCTAGTTTTAGCAAATTTCTTTGATTAAAAAATATAATTTTTTTCTGGAATTAAAAAAAAATTGGGGGTGGGGGTGGGGTGGTGGTTTGAAATGTGTTAAATTGAATCAAATAATTTTACAAAAGGTGCCATAATTTCATTTATTGTTTTTTTATCTGAAGAAATTTGTAATAGTTTGAATTCCCCAACCTTTCAAATTTACTGAAATTTTGGGGGAATTTTATACTGTTTCAACTTAACCTCAGATTAGTCACCCATTTATAAATATATGATGCCATTTGGAAATAGGTCCTATCTTCTCTAGATAATTATGACATATCTTAAACATTTAAAAAAAAAACAAACAGGCTAGTTTTTTTAATAGAATTAAAAAACTCCAAATACCTGTTTACAAAACAGTGTTTGCACTTTTTTTTTTGTATCTGTAAAACTTAATAATATTTTAATTGAAATAGATGCAAGAAGTTAATTGTTATAGCAGACTTATCTTTTTCTTATTTTTCGTTCCACGTATGAGGATGTTAGCAGTGCCGTTTTGGACAACAACCTTTTTGCAGTACTTCGATTTCCATGGGAAGTGGTTTTTGTAAAGGTTTGTAAAGTAGTGGACATATGGAGTTTTAGGGGGAGGGGGGGTGGGGTGCAGAGGTTTGTGACGTTATATTTAGAATCCGTTTCCGTTTGTTACTACTTAC
Source organism: Omphiscola glabra (assembly GCA_964017045.1). Lineage (NCBI taxonomy): Eukaryota > Metazoa > Mollusca > Gastropoda > Lymnaeidae > Omphiscola > Omphiscola glabra. The sequence continues at coordinate 20,633,266 of OZ024805.1, forward strand.
AGCCAGGAGTGAAGTTTGCGTGCTGTATCCCTTGACAGGAAATGATGGCCACGCATCCGTGCCACTGTCACCTCAACAATCCATACCTGAAGGTCTGGGTTGGCGGGAGTGAACAAGCACGCATGCAAATACCCACCAGCCATTTCAATTTGATTGTGCGCGGGGGGGGGGGGGAATTATGTGACGTTAAAACAGGTAGAAATCCAGAAAGGTAATTAACACTGTGCCGTCGTGGGTCAGGGTCATGGGGTACAAAACTGCCACTGCAATGGACAGATGAACCTGACCTTTACATAAAATAGTCATGGGCTCCCTTCGATGTACACAAACCAACGCCGACAAATATTAACTTCTTTAAAAATGCCGGAAATAATGAAGGACGTGTCAGTATTGTATCTTTGAAAAGTAGGCAATTTGCTGGTACACTGCACGAAGTGACCGGACGGGATTGACAACCCCCCCCCCCCCCCGAGGTCAGCATGAGTTCAAGTTTGGAAGTTTAAGCCTAAAACTAAATGACTTGGCAAGATGCGTGCTTACACTTACACATCGGGAAGTCTTTTTTTTTTTAAAGCACCATCATATCTATGCTAATGCTATGCAGTCACGACGTCCCGTAGCTGCACATTGCCTCGTACAGCGATGGTCTACATTAATTTACTGCATACTGCATACACCCTACGTTTGTTTCACAGCATTACTGAATGCACATAGGATTTCTTTTGGATATCACGAGCGTCACTGAATGTCGACATGGTTTCACTATTCTACTACAGACATCGTTTCTACTGAATATATATTATATATATATATATATATATATATATATCGTATGGCATCCTTCCGTCTTCACGAGACGATGGAGTAGCTATATTGTAGTCCTACACTTCGACAAGTGGCTCACTAGGCCAATCCTGGAATGACAATATCGTCTGCATTTCACGCAGGAGAATGATGATTCCTGGTTAATTTTGGCCTTCCGTGCTGTTCTTTTTCTTGCAAGGGCTTTTCGTTCCGCACATCTTCTGCCTCTTTCACTCCTTCGTACACTGCCGTTCGCCAGCTGGAACGTTGTTCGGCAATTATCTCCCATTTGTATGTATATATTATTATAACAGCTATTTTTTTCCTTTTGGCTAAACAATTTCAATATTTTTTCTATTTTCCTATATTGCTGTAGACGTAGTTTGTCTATTTTTACTGCATGCGTATATGTCCATGTGACTGCAGACATCTTCTGGCTATATTATCACAGATATCTCGTCTGTAGCGCTACAGCCCGTGTGGGACTTTGGTCCGCCTCACCACTTCCTTCCACTCAGACCTGATTCTTTTCTTTTCCATGCTTGGATTGCCAGTTGCTGTAGATCTTTTCCCATACCAACCATCCATCTAAGCCTAGGTCTGCCTCTGAGCCGTTTTTGGCTGGGGCTGCTGTTTAGCTAAACAAGCTTAGTACGTTCCAAGTCGCAATCCAGTCATAAGTCGATTTCAATTAGAATTATTCCGGTCTTTATTTTATAATTGTGTTGCTTGGCTTTCGTGACGTTTATTGTTTTTACAACCATCTGCGGGGCCGCCCCTTACAGCTCTCTAGGCAGCTGCCTTCATTTTCGCGTGGATCATCCACTTCCTACAAGGCAGGGGGTTCTGATTTCGCTCCGCCCCGGGTATTTGATTCACCCAGTACCCGCCATAATCTGGTGTGCTTGTCCCTATCCGCCACCCGAGGAGGTGTTCGATGGAAGATCACTGTCTACGCACGAGCGCAGATATCTTATGGCTATTTTATCGCAGATAACTTACGGCTATATTACTCCAGATGGCCATGGATCATTAAAGCAGTTAATTCAAATGTAGTCTCACACCGAATGTTTAGTGGCTCAATTCTCCCCGACACATTTATTAACGCGACTTTGATTTGTCCCGTACTGTCATGAGTGACAGACGCTGACAGGCTTAATGTCTGATTTAGACAGGTGTGATTGACACGACATTAACCTAATTAGTGACGACATTAACCTGATTAGTGACGACATCAGCCTGATTCGTTACGCCGAGAAAATGTCGCATTTTATTAAGTAAAGTTTTGAATCGGACGACTTTACAATAAAATTTAAGACACATTTTAGATGCGGGTACCTGGAGGGTTATTTCACACAGCCGGCTCTGGATCGAGTCTTACACACCGTTAAACAAAGTTATCTCATTGATGCCACGATCATTTGACATGTAAAACTTAAACTGGCGAAAGTCCCCAAAAACCGAGCCAAATTGTATTGAACTTGACATTACTTGAAAAGGGTCGGCAGAAACTAGTGGAAGTGCAGAGAGTAAGAAGTAATCACAGTAAAAAGATTTTATATATATAGCTGTTTTAATGTTGTGCTTCGTATAACAGAAGTCCAATTTTCGCCATTGCTCTACTTCATGGAAGTTGTCGTCATGCAGTTTAGACCGTAACCGCGTGCAGTTTGAGAAGCACTGCTTTAAGTGACAAAAACGTTACCGACCACCAACTTAGCCGTCGCGTAACGTGAAGCGAAAGATGAGTTGTCTGCCTTTTGTTATTAACCCTTCTCTTGCATTTTCTCCGTTCTTCTCTGCCTTTAGGACCTTGTAAAGGAACCTACGTCATCCTTTCGCAAACAAAGCTTCGTTTACACACAACGTGTAATTAAGGTGTTTGAAATCAGCATTTCTGAACGCAGCCCCCCCCCCCCCCCCCCCAGCCGCAGGGCCACATCTTCTTGTGACCGAATACAATGTTTGAATATATAAGTTGTTTAAAAAAAGGTTATCGTTTCACGCCCGTGACTTTCCGTCAATTCGAATAAACGAACATATGGTCATGGCAACCAGGGTTTCTTTCAGGCATATCTCTGGGGTGCCACCCCCCCCCCCCCGGGAAAGTCAAGAGGCCCCCCCCCCCCCGGAACAAAATGTGTAAAGATTATAAATAAAAAAAAATTAAAAACAACTAAATGGTCTTTTTAAAACAAATTTTAAAAAGATTAATATCTGGTGCCTTTAACCGATTACAATGAGTGGAATCTATGAAATATCGCTACGCTATAGATATATTCGATGATCTGTATATTTAAGGCTAATCTTGTTAAAGGTGTAAAATATTCGATTATAAAAATCGCAGAGGCCGTTCCAAATTATAAGCCGATGTCTTACTTCGCGTAGTTCACATTTATCGGTATTTTTATTCATTTATTTTTTGCAACTTCACAAGTTTGAAGGTTAGCAATCAGACAGAAGCCTTCGTCAGCGAACAAACAACAGAAAACACGGAATAAAATTTTAAAAAGCACTTAGCTGAGAAGTATGATCTGAGCGGGCAGAAAAAGAATGGTCAATTCCTTTGCTGCCCGCTCGGATACTTCGCCGACGAAGGCTTCCTGCCGACACGTTCGTTGTTTTTGTTGCGTTCCTTTTTTTTCTCTTCAGGTTTGACCTTACTTTGTTTTACTCATTTCCCATTTTTCGGACCTCGCATATCTGCACTGATTCTCCAAGTGATCGTAGTTTAAAAATAACTATGACTGTTGTTAAATGCATTTAATTTAGGGTTGTTAAATACAATTCCTTACTATAATATTCTGCTTTTCACGTGACGCCACATTGCTTAAGCCCCCCTCCCCCTTATCACACATCGTCACAAAAATTTGACCCCCCCCCCCCTTTTTTTTTTTCTCTTTAGACGCGTGATGTCATTTATGGATGGCCCCTATGCCTCACGTATTTCCGCGGATTTTAAAAAATACACACACACACACACGTATATATATATATATATATAAATCTAGGTTTCATAAATCGCTTTGTACATTACTTTGAATAAGGCATTCAATGCGCATCGAATATGGATGTGTCACAGAGAAACTGAAAGCCCTCATTTTGATGGTCCACAGACCAGATAACAAACGACACACCTTTCATACATTCAGTGAGTGCAATTTAAACACATTCCGGGTTCTTTTTGTGGAAAAACTGTATTACAATCGCTTAGATTGTTGTCTAGAGAAACTTTATTGCGATCACTTAGATTGTTGTCTAGAAAAACTTTATTGCAATCACTTAGATTGTTGTCTAGAAAAACTTTATTGCAATCACTTAGATTGTTGTCTAGAGAAACTTTATTGCAATCACTTAGATTGTTGTCTAGAAAAACTTAATTGCAAACACTTAGATTGTCGTCTAGAGAAACTTAAGCAAAGAGTGAAGTGAGCGATTTCACCATGTCAGTACATGCAGACAGATATCAAGGTAGATGAAATGACAGCAGACAGATATCAAGGTAGTTGAAATGACAGCAGCCATATATCAAGGTAGTTGAAATGACAGCAGCCAGATACTAAGGTAGATGAAATGATGACAGCCAGATAGCAAGATGGATGAAATGACAGCAGACATAAATCAAGGTAAATGAAATGACATCAACCAGATACCAAGGTAGATGAAATGAATGCAGTCAGATACCATGGTGGATGAAATGACAGCAGCCAAATACCATGGTAAATGATATGACAGCAGCTAGATAGCAAGATGGATGAAATGCACAAATGACGTAGATTTTCGTTGGCATCGTATTCAGGATTCTCATGGAAGATCCTACCTTGTCAAGTCTGATGGAAGGAACTTCATTTGTGAGGAATTAAATACAAAGTCTTCAGTAGATCTTTTATTGTCGTTTTAAATAAGCACATTATCATGTAGCACACTTTTCTTTAATTAATTAATATAATGCTTCTTGCTTAAAAAATGACATATCTCAAAAAACTAGAGCTGATATGTGTAAAGCCGGGGCCATTTTTTTGGAATCAGTGGGTCAAATATACATATTAACAAGTCAAATATGCCCTGTAACACGTCAAATTTACCTGATAACACGTCTAACATTTGAGTCACAAGTGCTGACCAGTTTTAAACGTTCTCCTCCGCAAACTCAGTGGATGAGTTATCTATAGTTCTCTGAAGTACTATCCATACCCTTCTAGATCCTGGGTGGCCGATAGCAGTCAAACTCTTATGTCCGTTAAGCTACTACGCCATACGCATTCATTTCCTACAGTGATTCAGATATCTTCTGTGGACTTATAATCGGAGGATTCATTGTAGCGTAGTTGTAGTGATATCTTCTGTGGACTTATAATTGGAGGATTCATTGTAGTTGTAGTGAATTGTCGTGATTACAATGATAATATTTAAGAGTAATGGAGGGAGAGAAAAAAATCTTCAGAATAAAGCATAAGACTGTGACAATGACAGATGCAGTTCACACTCGGCTATGCGCATTGCCCATTGCAGCCCTAGATTTCCAGAAGTTCGCATAATCTTCACCTATCATTCATCAATCTCATGATCGAGACATAGTAGAATCTTAGATTTAACTAATTTGAGGAAATGCACAACCTTCCCACCTCCCCCCACTTTCAGCTGTTTTTGGACCCCCTGACCTAATCTCGTTATTGACCCGACCACGATGTCACGCCAACCTGGGAAAGAGTAGGATAAATTCACTCGTGATCAAATGGCCGGCGTGTGACTTTTTCAGACGTCTCTCTCTCCCCCTCTCTCCTCCCTCTCGCTCTCTCTTTCCCCCTCTCTCTCACTCCCCCCTCACTCCCCCTCTGTCTCTGATCTCTCCCCATCTCCCTCTTTCCCCCATATCCCCCTTTACCTCTCTCTCCAGTCTCCGCTCTCCATCTCCCCCACCCCCTCTCTCTTTCCCTCTCGCACTCATGAGATCCTCTGGATATTCGTTCCTTGGCAGCAGTAAGAAGTAACATTTTTTGGTAACTAGTGGTAGTAAATTCGGATAGATTGTACCGTGTTTTTTTTTTTTTTACCATGGCCGCCATCTTGGTTGCCTGAACCCTAAATTTATCCCTAAACCTAACCTGAACCCTAAATCTATCCCTAAACCTAATGATGAGGTACGATCTATCTGAATTAGCCCCAGTGGTGAATACAGCTTTCAACATAGTCATGCCTTGACACGGTGGAGGGGACAAAATGAAATTGTTATTTATGGTGGATCAGTGGGGTGGAAAGGAATAGTGCCGCCCGGGGCTGGCTAAGCTTTTTATGGCCCTCCCACTCCTTCCACGGAACAAAACCTTCAGTTGGCCGAAAATGACGCTCTCAATATAAAGATAAAAACTGCCCCCCTCCCCCGGGTGGATCACACCCTCCTCAGCCACTTCCTATGCCTTTGTGATGGAGCAAAATGAAATGGTTTCAAGTTACCATTTATTCTCTGGTTAGTTTGTCTTAATATTTTGTTGGCTGTGTCTAAAATTGGGCTTAGAATGCACAGTGAACAAAATTAATAAAGTGTAAAAATACGACACCAGAGTAAGGGTAACTGTGTAAATTATGGTAATGGTAGTTTTATAGAATAAGAAATAATGAAAGTTTTGCTTTGTCACGGCGGACTAGAGTGGTAGTATGTGGCGACAATGGCTGATCATTTGGTAGGTATCACAAAACAAGGGACTAATGTGGTAGTATGTGGCGACAATGGCTGATCATTTGGTAGGTATCACAAAACAAGGGACTAATGTGGTAGTATGTGGCGACAATGGCTGATCATTTGGTAGGTATCACAAAACAAGGGACTAATGTGGTAGTATGTGGCGACAATGGCTGATCATTTGGTAGGTATCACAAAACAAGGGACTAATGTGGTAGTATGTGGCGACAATGGCTGATCATTTGGTAGGTATCACAAAACAAGGGACTAATGTGGTAGTATGTGGCGACAATGGCTGATCATTTGGTAGGTATCACAAAACAAGAGACTAATGTGGTAGTATGTGGCGATAATGGCCGATCATGTTGTAGGTATCACAAAACAAGGGGTGGCATAATCCTTCCATCTTCGGGGCGTCATTCTCTTTTTGCTGGGTTGGGGTGTCAACGTCGCACTTACCCAAGACAGGATGTGCTATTTTGAAGACACCATCATTTTATCGTCCCTGTGTTTACGGGAGGGGGGGGGGGCAATAACTCTATCAGCGCGCTCTTGGTGTATGCAAATGGCCGTAAAAATCTCTGGATGACTTTATGGCGTTGTGTTCCATGGTCGCTGGTGTTGATGTGGAAATCGAGGATACATTTAGCTTTTAACGACAAGGTTTTGAACCGAGGGCGCTCTACTTGACCGCAATCATGTTTCTATTCTTGTCAATGATGTCATCCCCGGATGATGGGCGCCCGCAAGTAGTGGCAAGGTGGGGCACTTGCCCCCCCCCCCCCTGGATTGTTTGATTAAATTTTTTTTTAGACAAAAATAGACAAAAAAACTTATTAAATTAAAGAGAAAATAAAGAGAAAATATTTTGCCCCCCCCCCCCCCCTAGAAAATTTTCTGCGGGCGCCCATGCCCCGGTGTATGGATTGGAAATTAGGCGCTGTTTTTGGGAAATCCGAATGTTCGGATTCTTGAAACTCAACCTCCTGTATTTCAGTGGGTTTAATCCCATTATATAAAAAAAGAAGATAATTTGAAATTTTATTTTTGAGCCTGACACGGTGTAAAAGACATACTGATTCCGACATGGTGTAAAAGACAAACTGAATACGGCATGGTGTAAGACGTACTGATTCCGACACGGTGTAAAAGACATACTGATGGGAGGCAAGCCTAGAAATCTAGAAATGATCTCCCGTACCTTTCATACAGACCTTAGGAGTGGGGGAACATTGCTGGTCGGTACAGTCTATTTCAGGGATCATCTATACAAGGAGGCTTCAGGTAGTGCTACTTGACGACCGGTTTTCAAGTAAGCAGTTATTGCTCTGAACCGCCATCTTTCTGCCAGCTTTCTCCGCCATCTTTCTGCCAACTTTCACAACCAGCTTTCTGCTGACTTCTGCCGTCAGCTTCCTGCTAACGTTCACCACCAGCTTCCTTCTAACTTTCACCACCAGCTTCCTGCTAACTTTCACTCCCAGCTTCCTGCTAACTTTCACACCGCCAGCTTTCTGCTTACGTTCACCGCCATCTTTCTGCTAACTTTCACCACCAGCTTCCTGCTAACTTTCACACCGCCAGCTTTCTGCCCACTTTCACCACCAGCTTCCTGCTAACTTACACCGCCATCTTTCTGCTAACTTTCACCGCCAGCTTCCTGCTAACTTTCACCACCATCTTTCTGCTAACTTTCACCACCATCTTTCTGCTAACTTTCCCTGCCATCTTTCTGCTAACTTTCTCCACCAGCTTTCTGCTAACTTTCACCGCCATCTTTCTGCTAACTTTCACCACCAGCTTCCTGCAAACTTTCACCGCCATCTTTCTACTAACTTTCACCACCAGCTTCCTGCTAATTTTCACCGCCATCTTCCTGCTAACTTTCACCACCAGCTTCCTGCTAACTTTCACCGCCATCTTTCTGCTAACTTTCACCACCAGCTTCCTGCTAACTTTCACACCGCCATCTTTCTGCTAACTTTCACCACCAGCTTCCTGCTAACTTTCACACCGCCAGCTTTCTGCCCACTTTCACCGCCATCTTTCTGCTAACTTTCACCACCAGCTTCCTGCTAACTTTCACCGCCATCTTTCTGCTAACTTTCGCTACCAGCTTCCTGCTAACTTTCACCGCCATCTTTCTGCTAACTTTCACCACCAGCTTCCTGCTAACTTTCACCGCCATCTTTCTGCTAACTTTCACCGCCATCTTTCTGCTAACTTTCACCGCCATCTTTCTGCTGACTTTCACCGCCAGGTTTAAATAGTTGATCACACAAAAAAAATCTCGCTTGCTGTTCACTACTTCGGTATCCACGATGCAACGTGCTGTGTTCCGTTGTTTAAATTACTTTGTCTGCTAAGTAGTCCACAGGTCGGCCAGATAAACCCTAATATTCATGTGTGGCATTTCAGACTAAGAAACGGCGTGGACAGGACTTCAAGGTATCTCAATGTTCAGCAACTGAACAACAATGTGTGACCCACGAGACGCTACATTAGTGACTGAATCAAAGTGTTTATCTTCGCCACCAACGTACTTGCGGTTGTGTAAGAGTCTTTTGCCGACGCGCCCAGACTTAGCAATGTTTAATTTTTCAAGTCTTTCTATCATTGGTCTGGGGATACCGAGTACTATCTTTCAAATACCCCAAAAGGTAGCCGAGAGCAACTCATTGAGTGTCCAATTATCTTTGGTCGGTGGCCATGAGTTTTCAATTAGATCTTTGGTCCATGGCCGTTAAGTGTCTGATTAGATCTTTGGCCCAAAAGCCATAAACGTCTAATGTGATCTCTGGTCTGTGGCCATAAGTGGCCGTTTAGATCTTTGGCCTGTTTCCAGAATTGTCTAATTAGATATTTGGTCATTGGCCATAAGTGTCTAGTAAGATCTTATCTTTTGTCATTGGTCATCTTGGTATGTAGTCAGAAACGTCCAATTAGGTCTTTGGTATGTGACCAAATTAAACGGACTTGCCCTACCACCTTCTCTCCCCCCCCCCCCCCCCGTATACTTTGTAGTCGAAGTGTATAATTGGGTGAAGTAGTAAAATCACGCCCTTGCCATGAACGAATCGATGTGAAGGTACTAAGGACTAATGTTGATTAAATTTCTTAGTCTTCAAAGCTTTGTACCGCTCGCCAAAAAAAATGACAGTCGATAAAGAAGAACAGCCTGCAGTCAGAGGATGAAGTTTATTTTTAGAAATAGATCTTCGTGTTGCACTTGTCCTAGTTGGAGATAACTCGCGTATAGGAACGTGTGCAAAACGTAAGCAGCGAATTCCCGGCCGTTGTAAGACCGTAAGCCAAATGGAGCTATCGCTAATCGATATTATTAGTGCTCTTAGCTCCAAAAAAAAAAAGGTGTGGGGTGGGGGGGGGGGGGGGGGCAATGTGTTGCGTATCCGGAAATTTGATCGAAAGAAATTTGGTCGACGGAAAATTGATCGACGGAAATTTGATCGAATGGAAATTTGGTCGAATCGTTTTTTTAATTTATACGTTAAAATTTTGCGTCAAATTTCTTTCTGAACGCATTATTTTGTTTTACTATATAGTATAGTGCGTTCAAAAAGAAATTTGACGATAATTTTAACGTGTGAACTGAAAAAAAGATTCGACCAAATTTCCGTTCGACCAAATAACCGTCGATAAATTTTCCCTGCGACGAAATTTCTTTCGATCAAATTTCCGGTAACCAATGTGTTGTTGCGAATGTAAATACCCTCTCTATAATACTATCCCCAGTAAGTATGGCCTTACCTTGTAATTTACGACGTTCTCTTAAAAAAAGTTAATGGTTATCTTATTATAGATTTATATCTCGTTTACTTGACTGGTCGTAAATATATACAGTTGCCATTTTTTATGATTGCAGAGAAGGCTGAAATTTTGGGGTCAGCGAACATACTATATATTGAAGCATTATATTTTTGGGACTGGGTGGGGGAGGGGAGGGTTGTTCTTGGGGGATATTAAGCTACCCAATAACCCCTGTCTTTTGTCAGTCTTTGTGTATTCAGAAATCTCGCTTTGTCCAGACTTAAGATCTAGGTTATACATATTAGTGGTCCGGTACTCAACCAGGCCATAGACGCGGACAGTACGACCTAGTGTGCGGCAGTTGAACAGGCCACGAAAGATAATTGTGTTAGTTAGCAGTATATAGGAAAGATACGAACATACCGTGGTAACAACATGCACTGTTTCTGTTGGTTGAGTGATGACATGGGCACATCATTCAACTTGTACTGTTTCTGTTGGTTGAGTGATGACCTCGGCACATCATGGGCACATCATTCAATATGTATTGTTTCTTTTGGTTGATAAATGACATGGGCTCATCATTCAATATGTATTGTTTCTTTTGGTTGATAAATGACATGGGCACATCATTTAAATACATGAACTAACTTTGTTTGTGTCGAATAACTAATGAAATATGTCACTTTAAACAATTATACGTTTTTGAAACCGTGGTGTGTGTGAGAGTGTACGACAGTGGCGTGTGTGAGTGTACGACAGTGGCGTGTGTGAGTGTACGACAGTGGCGTGTGTGAGAGTGTACGACAGTGGCGTGTGTGAGAGTGTACGACAGTGGCGTGTGTGAGAGTGTACGACAGTGGCGTGTGTGAGTGTACGACAGTGGCGTGTGTGAGAGTGTACGACAGTGGCGTTTGTGAGAGTGTACGACAGTGGCGTGTGTGAGAGTGTACGACAGTGGCGTGTGTGAGAGTGTACGACAGTGGCGTGTGTGAGAGTGTACGACAGTGGCGTGTGTGAGTGTACGACAGTGGCGTGTGCGAGAGTGTACGACAGTGGCGTGTGTGAGAGTGTACGACAGATGCGTGTGTGAGAGTGTACGACAGTGGCGTGTGTGAGAGTGTACGACAGTGGTGTGTGTGAGAGTGTACGACAGTGGCGTGTGTGAGAGGTACGACAGGGGTGAGAGTGTACGACAGTGGCGTGTGTGAGAGTGTACGACAGTGGCGTGTGTGAGAGTGTACGACAGTGGCGTGTGTGAGAGTGTACGACAGTGGCGTGTGTGAGTGTACGACAGTGGCGTGTGTGAGAGTGTACGACAGTGGCGTGTGTGAGAGTGTACGACAGTGGCGTGTGTGAGAGTGTACGACAGTGGCGTGTGTGAGTGTACGACAGATGCGTGTGTGAGAGTGTACGACAGTGGCGTGTGTGAGAGTGTACGACAGTGGTGTGTGTGAGAGTGTACGACAGTGGCGTGTGTGAGAGGTACGACAGGGGTGAGAGTGTACGACAGTGGCGTGTGTGAGAGTGTACGACAGTGGCGTGTGTGAGAGTGTACGACAGTGGCGTGTGTGAGAGTGTACGACAGTGGCGTGTGTGAGAGTGTACGACAGTGGCGTGTGTGAGTGTACGACAGTGGCGTGTGTGAGAGTGTACGACAGTGGCGTGTGTGAGAGTGTAAGACAGTGGCGTGTGTGAGAGTGTACGACATTGGTGTATGTGAGAGTGTACGACAGTGGTGTATGTGAGAGTGTACGACAGTGGTGTGTGTGAGAGCATGAGACTATGGGATTATGAGACATTGGAGTGTGTGGGATCATGAGACAGTGGGGTGTGTGGGACAATGAGACAGTGTGGTGTGTGGGATTTTGAGACAGTGGGGTGTTTGGGACTCTGAGACAGTATGGTGTGTGGTACTATGAGGCATTGGAGTGTGTGGGACTATGAGTGTAGATTTAGAGACGTGGATGTGGGACATGAAAGAAAGACAAGTGGAGGTCTTCGTTTATTTCTGAAATAGCTGACTCATTAAGTTCCTTCCCTTGCGACACCTGTAGGATATATTTGAGGCTCCACTCCATACCCTTTCTCTGTTGATTTAACTACATGTTTGTCCACACACCTCTTAATTCTTACGTTCTCAACATCCCATACAAGGGCAGTTATAAAAGTTAAAGTGATTAGAAATGGATTTGTTATGGACAGTTCTGTGTGCTGATGCCCTTTTCACTCTAATCTTCGTTACTCACAGACGTACAATTACAAAGCAGACTGTCAGCCAATGAAATCTCTTACCCTACATGGCTCTCCCTACGTCACATGCCACTTCATTGTACACCTGATATCTACACGGCCCGTTTATTGGACGTTGAGTGTATCATAAATGTCTATAATTAGGTGGTTTACAGTGTTTCATCACCTAGTAAGTGAAAAATAGAATCTTTTGTTGAATGTATCACTTTGGTACATAAATCAAGCTTTGTTGGTTGAGCCCTATAAGTGAGCCCTATAAAAAGCCAGCTCCTAGCCTGTCAAAACTCCCATTTGACACCGCCTTGTCGCATCAGTTGACCTTACATCCAGCAAGATAACGGGTAAGATTATTTTTTTCTCCTCTATTGGTGTCGGTGTGCCATCACATCACGGTTAGGTTAACTTAAGCCTTCGTCAGTCAGCTGTAACCTCAGCATTCAGTCGTATTCAGCCAGCCGCTGCCTTGGTATCCTGTCAGCTTTAGCACACATAACATATAGTGGCAGTGTAGCGTGGACCACTAGGTAGTCGTGGACCAGTAAGTCATATACAGTTTGTAACAGTTTATTATTGTAAGCGTCTACTAGTTAGGGAACAGTTTATTGTAAGCGTCTAATAGTTAGGGAACACTTTATTGTAAGCGTCTACAAGAGGGAACAGTTTATTGTAAGCGTCTACTAGTTAGGGAACACTTTATCTACTAGTTAGGGAACACTTTATTGTAAGCGTCTACTAGTTATGGAACAGTTTATTGTAAGCGTCTACTAGTTAGGGAACACTTTATTGTAAGCGTCTACTAGTTAGGGAACAGTTTATTGTAAGCGTCTACTAGAGGTAACAGTTTATTGTAAGTGTCTACTAGAGGGAACAGTTTATTGTAAGTGTCTACTAGAGGGAACAGTTTATTTTAAGTGTCTACTAGTTAGGGAACAGTTTATTGTAAATGTCTACTAGTTAGGGAACAGTTTATTGTAAGTGTCTACTAGAGGGAACAGTTTATTGTAAGCATCTACAAGTTAGGGAACAGTTTATTGTAAGCGTCTACTAGTTAGGGAACACTTTATTGTAAGTATCTACTAGTTAGGGAACACTTTATTGTAAGCGTCTACTAGTAACTAGTAACTTAACAAAATAAGGATTTGAAAGTCAAGCAAACGTTGTTGTTTTTCTTGGTTTGTATTTTTAAATTTTATTATTTGTAAGTTTCATTAAAAAAAACAACATTTAGTTTCAGTCGCGTGGCATTTTCCCCATTGAAGCATTTTCCCATTGAAGCATTTTCCCATTGAAGCATTTTCCCATTGAAGCATTTTCCCATTGAAGCAAAGCCTCTGAAGCATTTTCCCCATTTAAGCATTTTCCCATTGAAGCATTTTCCAACTTGAAGCATTTTCCAACTTGAAGCATTTCCCCCCTTAAAAGCATTCCCCATTGATTAAATCGTAAATTAACACTATATTTTGAACATTGTCGTATACCGCCTTATTTAAGACAATCGGCAGGCATACGTCTGGCTAGTCCTTTCCTGAATTTTTTTGTTATGTTTTTTTAGATTGGGTTTCTAGGTCGCTGTCACACTGTGAGTTAGCTTGCTCCAAACACTTTGTGAGTTAGCTTGCTCCAAACACTTTGTGAGTTAGCTTGCTCCAAACACTTTGTGAGTTAGCTTGTTCCAATCACTTTGTGAGTTAGCTTGTTCCAAACACTTTGTGAGTTAGCTTGTTCCAAACACTTTGTGAGTTAGCTTGTTCCAAACACTTTGTGAGTTAGCTTGCTCCAAACACTTTGTGAGTTAGCTTGTTCCAAACACTTTGTGAGTTAGCTTGTTCCAAACACTTTGTGAGTTAGCTTGTTCCAATCACTTTGTGAGTTAGCTTGCTCCAAACACTTTGTGAGTTAGCTTGTTCCAATCACTTTGTGAGTTAGCTTGTTCCAAACACTTTGTGAGTTAGCTTGTTCCAAACACTTTGTGAGTTAGCTTGTTCCAAACACTTTGTGAGTTAGCTTGCTCCAAACACTTTGTGAGTTAGCTTGTTCCAAACACTTTGTGAGTTAGCTTGTTCCAAACACTTTGTGAGTTAGCTTGTTCCAATCACTTTGTGAGTTAGCTTGCTCCAAACACTTTGTGAGTTAGCTTGTTCCAATCACTTTGTGAGTTAGCTTGTTCCAAACACTTTGTGAGTTAGCTTGTTCCAAACACTTTGTGAGTTAGCTTGTTCCAAACACTTTGTGAGTTAGCTTGCTCCAAACACTTTGTGAGTTAGCTTGTTCCAAACACTTTGTGAGTTAGCTTGTTCCAAACACTTTGTGAGTTAGCTTGTTCCAATCACTTTGTGAGTTAGCTTGTTCCAAACACTTTGTGAGTTAGCTTGTTCCAAACACTTTGTGAGTTAGCTTGCTCCAAACACTTTGAGTTAGCTTGTTCCAAACACTTTGTGAGTTAGCTTGCTCCAAACACTTTGTGAGTTAGCTTGTTCCAAACACTTTGTGAGTTAGCTTGTTCCAATCACTTTGTGAGTTAGCTTGTTCCAAACACTTTGTGAGTTAGCTTGTTCCAAACACTTTGTGAGTTAGCTTGCTCCAAACACTTTGAGTTAGCTTGTTCCAAACACTTTGTGAGTTAGCTTGCTCCAAACACTTTGTGAGTTAGCTTGCTCCAAACACTTTGTGAGTTAGCTTGTTCCAAACACTTTGTGAGTTAGCTTGTTCCAAACACTTTGTGAGTTAGCTTGTTTCAAACACTTTGTGAGTTAGCTTGTTCCAAACACTTTGTGAGTTAGCTAGTTCCAAACACTTTGTGAGTTAGCTTGTTTCAAACACTTTGTGAGTTAGCTTGTTCCAAACACTTTGTGAGTTAGCTAGTTCCAAACACTTTGTGAGTTAGCTTGCTCCAAACACTTTGTGAGTTAGCTTGTTCCAAACACTTTGTGAGTTAGCTTGTTCCAATCACTTTGTGAGTTAGCTTGTTCCAAACACTTTGTGAGTTAGCTTGCTCCAAACACTTTGAGTTAGCTTGTTCCAAACACTTTGTGAGTTAGCTTGCTCCAAACACTTTGTGAGTTAGCTTGCTCCAAACACTTTGTGAGTTAGCTTGTTCCAAACACTTTGTGAGTTAGCTTGTTCCAAACACTTTGTGAGTTAGCTTGTTCCAAACACTTTGTGAGTTAGCTTGTTCCAAACACTTTGTGAGTTAGCTTGTTCCAAACACTTTGTGAGTTAGCTAGTTCCAAACACTTTGTGAGTTAGCTTGTTTCAAACACTTTGTGAGTTAGCTTGTTCCAAACACTTTGTGAGTTAGCTAGTTCCAAACACTTTGTGAGTTAGCTTGCTCCAAACACTTTGTGAGTTAGCTTGTTCCAAACACTTTGTGAGTTAGCTTGTTCCAATCACTTTGTGAGTTAGCTTGTTCCAAACACTTTGTGAGTTAGCTTGCTCCAAACACTTTGAGTTAGCTTGTTCCAAACACTTTGTGAGTTAGCTTGCTCCAAACACTTTGTGAGTTAGCTTGCTCCAAACACTTTGTGAGTTAGCTTGTTCCAAACACTTTGTGAGTTAGCTTGTTCCAAACACTTTGTGAGTTAGCTTGTTCCAAACACTTTGTGAGTTAGCTTGCTCCAAACACTTTGTGAGTTAGCTTGTTCCAAACACTTTGTGAGTTAGCTTGTTCCAAACACTTTGTGAGTTAGCTTGTTCCAAACACTTTGTGAGTTAGCTTGTTCCAAACACTTTGTGAGTTAGCTTGTTCCAAACACTTTGTGAGTTAGCTTGCTCCAAACACTTTCAGTTAGCTTGTTCCAAACACTTTGTGAGTTAGCTTGTTCCAAACACTTTGTGAGTTAGCTTGTTCCAATCACTTTGTGAGTTAGCTTGCTCCAAACACTTTGTGAGTTAGCTTGCTCCAAACACTTTGTGAGTTAGCTTGTTCCAAACACTTTGTGAGTTAGCTTGTTCCAAACACTTTGTGAGTTAGCTTGTTCCAAACACTTTGTGAATTAGCTTGTTCCAAACACTTTGTGAGTTAGCTTGTTCCAAACACTTTGTGAGTTAGCTTGCTCCAAACACTTTCAGTTAGCTTGTTCCAAACACTTTGTGAGTTAGCTTGCTCCAAACACTTTCAGTTAGCTTGTTCCAAACACTTTGTGAGTTAGCTTGTTCCAAACACTTTGTGAGTTAGCTTGCTCCAAACACTTTGTGAGTTAGCTTGTTTCAAAACACTTTGTGAGTTAGCTTGTTCCAAACACTTTGTGAGTTAGCTTGTTCCAAACACTTTGTGAGTTAGCTTGTTCCAAACACTTTGTGAGTTAGCTTGTTCCAAACACTTTGTGAGTTAGCTTGTTCCAAACACTTTCAGTTAGCTTGTTCCAAACACTTTGTGAGTTAGCTTGCTCCAAACACTTTGAGTTAGCTTGTTCCAAACACTTTGTGAGTTAGCTTGCTCCAAACACTTTGTGAGTTAGCTTGTTCCAAACACTTTCAGTTAGCTTGTTCCAAACACTTTGTGAGTTAGCTTGTTCCAAACACTTTCAGTTAGCTTGTTCCAAACACTTTGATTTGTAACTATTTAGGGAGTTTTAAAAAAAAATGCATTTCTACTACTTTAGTTTTAAATAAATAACTATAACTGGAATCACTAAATTTGATTCGCTGGCTGTTTGGGTGGGAACAAGTTTAATTGGTTTGTTTTGGTGTGGAACTTAACACATTATTCGAATACAGTGTATGGGCGTCACTTTATACCATATGTCTTGTAAACACTATGATGATACTTACTGTGTAACATGAATGGCTTGTTATTTATACCAGTCATGTGGGTACCAAGGATGGCCTGTGATATCATAAAAAGCTGTCTCACGGCTCTAAATAGAATTAATAATGCATGTTTGTCATAGTTTGTGTAACTTGTATGCTTAATGAGATTAGAGTAAATAACTGGGAAGACATTCTTGCAATATCTAACCATCCACATAATGACCTAGTATGTGTGTTTACCGCACATAATGACCACAATTGTGTGTATGTACTGCACATCTTTTTAGATGGGTCATTGCAAGTCTAAATGTTTGATGGTGGACTCAAAATGCTTAGAAAATATTCATAAAGGTCACTGGTGCCATCATGAGGGCGTTGAGGGGTATGGTGGTGTCAGGAAATGTTGTACCACAGGGTGAGGTTGTAGGACTAGGGCATATTTCTTAAGGTCTGGGGAGAGACTAATATATGTTCCCCAAGGTCTGGGGAGAGACCAATGTATGTTTCTCAAGTTCTATAAAGAGACTAATGTATGGTCCACAAGGTCTGGGGAGAGACCAATGTATGTTCCCCAAGGTATGGTAAGGGACCAGTGTATGTTCCTCAAGATCTGGGGAGAGACCAATGTATGTTCCCCCAGTATTGGTATGAAATAATGAAAAGTCTTGATGTTCCTATTTCGACACCTCATTTGTTCCACCACCCTCACCCCCAACACTCTCTGTTGGTGTGTGGTTCTTTCTAAGGCAAAGCTTTGCACTTTCTGGATTATGCTATGTTCAGAGTTGGACCACCGAGCTTGTACAATGTGAGAACCTTGGGTGATCTGTTATCTGTATCAGGCCTGATAGGGACAGGGGACAAGTGGTCATTGATAAATTGTTGAACAAAATACGGGTCACACATGACTTTTTAAGTCATGCTGCCAAAGGTCTTTTTATTCATCCATGGCTTTTAATTTCATTTTAGGACAACTTGCAAGGTGAAATGTTATGAACTTGCTATCTAAAGGTTGTGTTATCTCTTGGTTTGGTGTACAAAAACAGTGTGACATTGTTAACCTTTTGTTAGGGAGTATGGTGTTAGCACTGTTTCAAATATTCCTTGACATGATTCTATCATTTTATCCACCTGTCAGAGGGGGGGTGGTGACATGAGTCTATCATTATATCCACCTGTCAGAGGGGGGTGGTGACATGAGTCTACCATTATATCCACCTGTCAGAGGGGGGTGGTGACATGAGTCTACCATTATATCCACCTGTCAGAGGGGGGTGGTGACATGAGTCTACCATTATATCCACCTGTCAGAGGGGGTGGTGACATGAGTCTACCATTATATCCACCTGTCAGAGGGGGGTGGTGA
Source organism: Omphiscola glabra (assembly GCA_964017045.1). NCBI lineage: Eukaryota > Metazoa > Mollusca > Gastropoda > Lymnaeidae > Omphiscola > Omphiscola glabra. The sequence continues at coordinate 20,651,886 of OZ024805.1, forward strand.
CATGAGTCTACCATTATATCCACCTGTCAGAGGGGGGTGGTGACATGAGTCTATCATTATATCCACCTGTCAGAGGGGGTGGTGACATGAGTCTATCATTATATCCACCTGTCAGAGGGTGTGGTGACTTTTGAACACCATTTAGTGACATAACATCTGAAGACCTTAGATCAGCTTACCCCAACAATACTACTTCCATCAACAGCTGGATCAGTGTCACCCATTGAAGACTCCACAACCTGACCTGGGAGTTAAATATTGTAAGGAGAACTCTTTCAAAAAAATACATTAATGATATTTGAACAGAACACAGCAGAAGCAAGAAGAAAATTTTTGTGTTTATTTGTTTGATGTGCCACAGTGAAGCATGTATGAGAAGACACTGTGGTTATCACTCGGTTCTCATGTCTCTACTCAGTTGCTGGAATTTTCTTTTCTGAGACTTTCTTGTTACAAGATCAAGCAATCAGGGAGTGAGTTTTTATGGTACATGATGGTTTATTTTTAAAAAAAAATGAGATATACATTGGTTGTCATGTGTTTAAGTTGTTCTAGTTTTAAAAAAAATATTTCTGGTAAGAATATTTATCCATCATGTCCTGCAAATGAATATATCCAATGTGATCAAAGAACATCTCCGTTTATCTAGATCAATAAAATAAGCTTCTGATCTTTATTACCTGGTGCACACAGCTTTCTCTGTGCTCACAGCTGGAAGTGGGTTCTGATCTTTATTACCTGGTGCACACAGCTTTTTCTGTGCTCACAGCTGGAAGTGGGTTCTGATCTTTATTACCTGGTACACACGGCTTTTTCTGTGCTCACAGCTGGAAGTGGGTTCTGATCTTTTTACCTGGTACACACAGCTTTTTCTGTGCTCACAGCTGGAAGTGGGTTCTGATCTTTATTACCTGGTACATACAGCTGTTTCTGTGCTCACAGCTGGAAGTGGGTTCTGATCTTTATTACCTGGTACACACAGCTGTTTCTGTGCTCACAGCTGGAAGTGGGTTCTGATCTTTTTACCTGGTACACACATCTGTTTCTGTGCTCACAGCTGGAAGTGGGTTCTGATCTTTATTACCTGGTACACACATCTGTTCCTGTGCTCACAGCTGGAAGTGGGTTCTGATCTTTATTACCTGGTACACACATCTGTTTCTGTGATCACAGCTGGAAGTTGGTTCTGATCTTTATTACCTGGTACACACATCTGTTTCTGTGCTCACAGCTGGAAGTGGGTTCTGATCTTTATTTCCTGGTACACACATCTGTTTCTGTGCTCACAGCTGGAAGTGGGTTCTGATCTTTATTACCTGGTACACACATCTGTTTCTGTGCTCACAGCTGGAAGTGGGTTCTGATCTTTATTACCTGGTACACACATCTGTTCCTGTGCTCACAGCTGGAAGTGGGTTCTGATCTTTATTACCTGGTACACACATCTGTTCCTGTGATCACAGCTGGAAGTGGGTTCTGATCTTTATTACCTGGTACACACAGCTGGAATTGGGTTCTGATCTTTATTACCTGGTACTCACAGCTGGAAGTTGTTTCTGATCTTTATTACCTGGTACACACAGCTGTTTCTGTGATCACAGCTGGAAGTGGGTTCTGATCTTTATTACCTGGTACACACAGCTGGAAGTGGGTTCTGATCTTTATTACCTGGTACTCACAGCTGGAAGTGGGTTCTGATCTTTATTACCTGGTACTCACAGCTGGAAGTGGGTTCTGATCTTTATTACCTGGTACTCACAGCTGGAAGTGGGTTCTGATCTTTATTACCTGGTACAGACAGCTGTTTCTGTGCTCACAGCTGGAAGTGGGTTCTGATCTTTATTACCTGGTACTCACAGCTGGAAGTGGGTTCTGATCTTTATTACCTGGTACTCACAGCTGGAAGTGGGTTCTGATCTTTATTACCTGGTACACACAGCTGTTTCTGTGCTCACAGCTGGAAGTGGGATTGTTGGGCTTTTGTCGTTTTTATTTAATGGCTTGCTTGTTGCACGAATCAGGTCTGAATCTCATCCGTTACATCTGGTTTGTTCTTGACTCACTCTTGACTCTCTTCAATGTTAACTCATACATAAAAACGCCCAGAGTTCTGCTCTTCCACTGATGGCTTACATGCATTTTTTCAACTATGTTTTGTGAAGCAAGCCACATGGAAACTTGTATTTTTTCTATAATGACTCAAACCCAATCAGGGATGTTTGTTTGATTGTAAGTAAGATATACAGGCTTTAAGGGGGTGATTCCAATTCGTTTGATTGTAAGATGTACAGGCTTTAAGGAGTGATTCCAATTTGTTTAAATGTAAGATGTACAGGCTTTAGGCAGTCATTCCAATTTGTTTAAATGTAAGATGTACAGGCTTTAGAGAGTGATTCCAATTTGTTTAAATGTAAGATGAACAGGCTTTAGGGAGTGATTCCAATTTGTTTGATTGTAAGATGTGCAGGCTTTAGAGAGTGATTCTAAAATTCAGAGAGAAAATGATGGAAACTTGAGAAAGATAAAGATTTATAAAATATATTATTATGAAAGAATTACAGTGATGACCAAAAGTTTTATTTTTGTCCTGTCTTTGAACAGTTTGAAGTAGCGCAAGTGAAATCTTAGCACACCCAAAGTCTCTTCATTACAACAGTCTTGAGCTAGCGCATTTGTGACAGGTCAGCCATAACTCATCTGGAGGTTTTACTTTGGACAACTGGCAACCAGCAAACCTCATCGGCTCTGAGACCAGCTAGGGAGCTTGTCTTTTAAAACTTGATTTTAAGGTAAGTTCAAGATGACTGGAAGATGTTTGGTGGACTAACAAGTGTGTGTGTGTGTGTGTGTCAGATTCTGATTGGCGTATAAATAATAATTTGCATAATATAATACACCAATGATGATACAGAAATAGAATTGATGGTACAAAAATGACATTAATTCTCAGAATGCCAAGAGAACCCCCATGGACCGCTCTGGTCAAGTTAGTAAAAATGTGGCTTTGAAATATATTGCCTGTGTCTGTCCTAAATTAGGGGTGTCAATGTTGCAGACCTGTTTACCCTCAAACTCTTAATATCGTACAATATCACAAAATCATAATACATTATCTTAATAGTAAAAAATAAACATACAGTATATATAATGTACACACCTCAAAAATTGTACGCCAAAATCGTAAGAGTAAACAGGTCTGATGTTGTCAAGGATGTCTCCAATGAACCTACAGTTGACCCTGACATGTTTCAAATTAACATATTCAATAGGGAGAAAATTTGCTATTGGTCAACATCGGTGTGTCACTTTTGAGACCAATGTCTCATTTTTTAGACCCATGTGTCACTTTTGAGACCCACTTGTCACTTTTGAGACCCACATGTCACTTTTGAGACACATGTCGTTGATTGGTAACAATAATCTATTCTAAGGTTTTATTTTGTTTTTGATATCTTACGATACGATGACCTTGACAGAGATAAAGAGAAAGTTATTTGCACTTGATAGGCTGCTTAAGCAGGATGAAATTCAAAAACTATATCTAAGTTAAGTCTTACAGCAAATTTCATGTTGAACATGTTTTTACATTTTTTTTCAGAAATGATATGACAATTAGCCCCAGTTCGTGATCAAAAGCCTTGCACATCTTGTACACTAATATTCAGCCTAGCATCAAAATGTCAAAGACAGATCTCAACCATGTGGGCACTGCCTCCGAGGACGCATCTGAGGTGCCAGACATCATTACTTCTTCTGGAATCACCAAGAAGCGATCCAAATCAGTGGACCTGAATGACCCTGTCGTGTTGCTGAAAGTCACCCCAGTGAAGGATGGGAACCAGCGTCGCCTCAGCCAGGGAGACATACCGCTGAGGCTGGGAGACAAGGTAACCATCGAAGAAGGCAGTTTAATTTTCATTGTGCCTTAGCCATTAAACTATGCTTCTTTGTTTTTAATAAATCCTCATTAAATCATATTAAAAAGTAATTGCTCCCACTTCTATTCAATTTCAATTTATTCAACACAAACTCATCTACTGTAATTGTCTTCAATTTATTCAACACAAACCCATCTACTGTAATTGTCTTCAATTTATTCAACACACCCATCTACTGTAATTGTCTTCAATTTATTCCCTGTGATTTTCTATTAAATTTTATCCTCCAACGTTCCCGGTTCTATTCACAGCCTACAGAGGACGATGCACATGTTTCAAAAGAGGACATTAATTTCTTGTTGGGACGAGCTGTCCGATATCAGAAAGTCAGGTTGACTGAGGTGGCTCCTAGTCATTCAAGTATTCGTGGAGGTAAAGTCAAGTTTCCAGACTTCTGATTTTTAATAAAAAATATATCTTCTTACCAAAGGCTTCATTTATAAATATTGTAAGGAATGCTCTACCAAAAAAGTCTTTTGTTCAACCCTGACATAAATAGAATTGAATATGTGATATGTTTGAATGACCAGAGAACTATATGTGATATCTGAAATTGACCTAATAATTGTGACATGAACTGTTAAGTAGAGCTAAGTGCCTTGCTTTTGTTGTCTAATTTTCTTGTGGTTTGTATTATTGCATAAGAAGGCTTATCAGCATACATGTCCATTCTGTTTTGTTTGGCTATTTAAGCTTGCACATATCTCATTCTAAATATTTCTTTCACACGGCCTGAATGCAGTCAGTACTATTTTAACTTTCCATTGCCAGGTGATGAGGTTGGCAACTGGAAATTGCCACTAGAGCTGTTCACATCCAAGAAGCAGGCAGACAACAAGAAATGGCCTAAACGCCTGCGCTCCTACTACAAGGCACAGGATGAGCTCATCACAGCATTTGAAGACATCACCCTTGATGTGGAGGTAGAGATGCACCCAGCCAACCCCAACAACACCAGCATCAAGAAAGCGGCACTCTTTTCCAAGATAACATTTCTAGTGAACTTGTGTCTGCTGGCAGCCAAAGCCGTGGCCAGTGCATTGTCAGGATCAATTTCAATCATATCAAGTTTGGTGGACTCCTGCCTGGACCTCTTCAGTGGCATCATCATGTGGTGGGCCACGCGTGCCGTCAAGCACCGTGATCCATACACATACCCGCAAGGCCGCACAAAGCTGGAGCCGGTGGCCATCATCATCCTGGCTGTTGTCATGGCTTTGTGTTCAGTGCAACTTATCCGTGAGGCCATCGAGAAAATTGTTGACATCAGCGGCATGTCGTCTACCCTGCCCACAGTTGGCGCTGTGACTTTTGCCATTGCTGGGAGCACAGTTGTTATTAAATTTGTTCTCTGGATGGTCTGCCGAAAGGTCAACTCCCCGATAGTTCAGGCCCTGGCCCAGGATCACAGAAATGATGTCCTGTCTAATTCAGTAGCCATTGTGTGTGGCTACCTTGGATCCATAAACTTTTTTGAGATCTCTGAGATGTACGGCTTTGCATATCTAGACCCAGCAGGGGCCGTCATCATCTGTATGTACATAATATTCAACTGGTGGCAGACTGGCTCCGAGCAAATCAAACTACTCACGGGTCACACTGCTCGGCCAGACTTCTTGAGCAAGCTGACCTGGGTGTGTTTCAATCATCACCCGCTGATCCAGCAGATAGACACTGTCAGGGCCTTTCACTTTGGTAGCAACTTCCTCGTGGAGGTGGACATCATCCTGCCGAGTGAAATGGCCCTTAAGGAAGCCCATGACATCGGTGAGAGCCTGCAGCATCGGCTGGAGAGTATACCTGAAGTTGAACGTGCGTTTGTCCATTTAGATTACGAGTACACCCATCACCCTCGCTCTGAACATAAAATTGTGTAATCATATTCATGTATCATTATTGGCCTGTATTGTGACATACTATTGTTCGCTATCTCCTAATTTTTCCGAACATTTTTTTACCCCAACCCATACCACTGAAAAAGTCATTTCCCCCCTCATGTTTGTGCTATGCTGGCATGAGAAATACACATATTGTGACTACATGAGCTAGTAATAAATTTTACATGAATTATATTTTTTTATAAAGTGCTGTACGCAAGCTCATTAGAAATGTAGCAATCCGAAGTAAACATTGTAAATGTGAACAGTTACAATTATTGGAACTAGTGGGAGTAAAATTGGGAATCTAGCTCATGTTTTCTTAAAATATATAATGCACTATGCTCCCAAAACTTTTCAAGCATACTATATACAAAATTGTTTACAATGAATTGGTAAACATATCTATAATTGCCCCACTTCCAGTTATTCAGAGACTTGGAATCCTCTTGTTCCTGTTGTAAGAAGTGTTTGCAGCCACATTAAGTGTTATCATACTAATTATTTGAATCATTCATGACAAATTTTCTAATGTTATCCTTCATATCAAGCTTAAATAAAAATAAAAGCATTGTATTTAATATCTGGTCAACACTTATGAAATATATAAAGGGGAATACAAATAAGAAAATATGTTTTGCAAATAAGAACTATCCCCCATATTGTTTTGTGAATTCTGTAGTGTTTCAATCTAGACTTTTTACAAACCCATTCAGTACATATATAAATACTACTCACTAGTTATAGCCTGCCAACAATGGAGGAGGCAATGGGTGAACTTGAAAATTCAAGTAATGCACTTTACGAGAATCCCAATAAGTGCACCCCCCCCCCCAAATCGCCCCCAACCACTTTTTTTTCCCTGTACACCACTGCACACTTTAATCCATGCACCTGAACTATATTAATATTCTATTGTCCCACACCCTTTCACACAGCAGATTCATTACATCATATTTAAATTGAGACTATCTTGTAAAACAATAGAAAAATTACACACCAAACGCGCATGCTGTACTTTTAAGAATCTCTTTTTGGGCAGTTATCTGGAATTTTATTTTGCACACTATTGAACTCGCCATTACTCCATATTTTCTTTCATACATAAAGAATCATATTTATATGATAAGTAATACTCTACCATTTTTTGACATTCATACAAAAGCATATTCTGAAACTTCAATTTTGAAATTTAGTATTTTTTGTATCAGTAATTTCTCTTTAAAAATAAAAAAATATGAAGCTAATCAGAAAATATGACAAGTTAGCATAATTTTTTTCAAAATTTGAGTTGACGAAAGACCTTAAACAAACTTAAAAGTCATTGCTCATCTTATGTTTTACCCCAATTTATTTGAAGATTGTTGTTTAGGGGGCATATTAATTAAACTAAACATCATAATATTTTAAGACCTTTGTCTTCATGACTTCTCACGGTATGCCACCGGACATGTCTGTACATTTTTAGAGGATTAATTTAACTTTTTTCAAAACTGCTATAAACAAACCTGATGTTTCATGGTGACATCAAAAATTGATCAAAGTTATCATTCAAAAAGTGAAAAATCCGTTCCACTGAGATGAACATTTCATAGAAATCTGGTACAGAATGTAATTGATGTGTATGAATGCAACAGTAACTCTTTGAGTATTTCATTGGTTCCATTTTGACACTAACAGTACATTTCATTAATTGGTAAATAGATTGTGCACTCCTTCCCTGACAATAAAAATTAATTTTAAACAGTTTGTAAATATTTTTTAGGCTCAGTTTGAGCACACATTTTCACTTTAAAAACTTTCATTTACCTGGTACCTATGTCATACTTGATTATGTTAATTTCTTTCACCTGTTAATAATATTTAAAAAAAAAAAAAAAAATTAAACTTAAACACTTATTTGATTTATTATGCATTCTTTTATTGAGATTCTTTGGTTGTGTTCTCAATTATGTTTTTTTTAATAGACATAAATTCTGTAACTTTGAATTAATTTTGTTTAAAATAAATTATTAGATGCAGTTTATACATTAGTTTTATGTACCATTAATACAATTTTAAAATAATAGATCACCTATTTCAGGAGATTTTTTGTGTGTTGTCCAAGTACATTAATAGTTAAAATAAGATATGTACAATATATAATAAAGGAGATTTAAAAAAAAAATAATTACAAAAGCAAAGAATTATTGCCATCAATGAAAATTGTTTCTTGAATGCAACTTGTCAGTAATTCACAAGTATCTTTTCTCAGGCCATGATTAAGCAGCAAAGCCTTTAAATTTGTTAATAACATTGGGGGGGGGGGGGGGTTTAAAATTACACAGTACAAATACAAGCTTGATGTGTAAAAGGAATACAGGAAAAGCTTGCCACCAGGGCTCTCTGGTTTTTAACATTGGCCCAGAGCACAAATCCAACATTATTAGAATGATGGCGCAACCTCAGTAAAGTCATCTTTTCTGCTACACGGTGAAGTTCTACAGTAATCCAAATAATAGATCCTTCATCACTGTCATCCAACAGCAATTTGGGTACGTGACCCATGGGCTTTCAAGCCATGGTACAAAATGTGCTGGTCTCCATTAGTCAATGAAAGATCCTCCTGAAAGTAATGTATTGCTCCTCTATATTTCTGTCCAAAAAAAGCAACCCCAGCAGTTTCTATACTTGCTCACAGTGACATAAACTATAGAGTAACTTTTGGGCATTGATTAATTTTTTTGACTCTCGTTGTGTTCCGCAACATCTGATTGTGAATAATAATTGTTTATGTTGTATACTGCATATTTTATGTTACTGGAACATTTCCCAAAGGCTACTCCTGATAACCACAACCAGTCTTTCTGTACTTGACACACACAAGTGATATGTGCTTTGTAGCTATGTGATTTTATTATTTTTTTTACCCTGTTGTGGAGCAATTGATCATTCCATATTTTAGCAAAAAATTAGGTAGATTCTTTTTCTGGTTTGACCAAAGTGCAATAAAAGATCAGTTGTAGATTTGAAATGCTAAATAAAGTAGTCTTACTTAACATTGTGTGTTTCACATTTAAACATTGTGTTTCACATCTATTTCTGTTTCTATAGGATATTTATCGGATAATACACTTTTACGTTTCTTCTGTGATTGAAACAAATCTATTCTGGCTCTGGTAGTGCACTTTGCTGATCCATGTACTGGCATATTTGTGACATACTATTGTTCATTTTTACCCCAACTTCAAATGCTGCATGGCTGACTCACTTTTCCATGTCACAGGACTAAATCACAAAGTAAAATGAAATGCTGATCTACAGTTTCTGCAAATGGTTATCAGCTATTCACTGAACAGCGAGAATGGGAGATCTGTCATATGCAATCATTTCCTATTTATTGAAATGAAAATCACCTGCATCAGATGAAATATCAAATATTTAAGGTAGCCACACTTGCCAAATTTTTTATTTATTTTTCTATCAATAAGCTGAAAATGATCTTTTTCTTTTAAGTTGATCTCTGACTAATTCCTTTGCTAATGTCGTAAAATCCATTGAGTCTCTTAATGACCCTCACTTGTCTTTAACCTCTTTGTCATTGTGGTCCAAGTTGCAAACATTTATTGGTGTACAATGTACCAACGACAAAGAATTCAAAATGGCAAGTGTTCTCTTTCATGTTCAAACTTTTATTATATTTTTCATTCATTTATCAGTGCTGAAATGTGTTAGATACTAATTCTTCTGTTCATACCAAGTTTAACTCATTGTGATAATCCAATGGTTGATAAATGAATAAATATATATTTTGATATGTTTGTATGTTTCTTTTTAATTCAGAATGAAAGAGGGAAACTTTAATTTAATAGAATGAATTTAATGAGTGTAAATGAAATGGGGACAATCATGTCGAGTACTCTTATAGCTATGATTTTTAATTAAATTTAAAGCCATGATTTGTAATCGCCCATTTCTATATTCTGGTACTCCTACAACAAACATGTATTTTAAAATTGAATCACAAAGAAACTTAGAGTTAGAGTGGTCAACTTTGGGACCAATTACATAAAGTAAAATGTTAAAGGATAAATTTAAAATATATAAATATATCATAAATAATAAGTTAGTGGCCTAATGACTTATTCTTGCACCAAGCTGAGGTTGGGAAACCCTGCATGAGAACTTAGGATTCTGACTCCGCAAGCACGATAAATAAAAAAAACAACTTTGTTCATTCTCTTAATTGATATTTAATCAGAGGAAATTTCTGAATTAAATATAACAGCAAATTTAACTATTTTATTTTATATGATAAACAGTTTATAAAAATACTTGAATACATTCATTAAAAATGTACAAATATATTTAATAAATATTGCCTTAAACTTAAAAAGCTTTGAGAATAATACTTTGGAATACAATCAATTTAAAAACAAATTTATACATTTCACCATTTTATATTTAAATAGATTATCATTTGTTTAAAAGAAACTCAGTTTAAATTATATCAATGTATCATAAAATTATAATTGCATAAATATAAAACCAGTCATATATAATCATCAGTGGCGCTGTGTCCATGTAGGGCCCTGGCCTGCTCCACCACATCCTTTCATTCGGATCGATCCTTGGCTTATAATAAAAATAATTAATCAAAATTCATTCCACAATGTCACCAAAGCCGAGTAAGCTTTACCAAAGTGATTGCCATGATAATAACAATTCACAATAACGGCCATAGATATGTTTTTCTTTTTAAATCCCACTTTTTAAAGTGCTCAGTGCCTAATTACTTCAGGTAAAACTTTGTAGGGATTCATTATTCCTTTAGGGTCTATGGCCTTCTTTAGAGTAGCCATGAGGGCAACAGCAGGCAGAGTTTTGCTGTGGTAGATGTAATTTCTCTTTTTGAAACCAAGGCCATGTTCTGCACTGACACTTCCTCTGTGCTCAGCAACCCAATCAAAGACATAGGGTTCAATCAGTTCCATGGTTGTTTTGCTGTAATCTTTACTTGTGATGTTCAAGTGAAGGTTACCTGAGCAAAAAATTGAAAAAAAAAACCCCTTAAAAATGTCTTTCAAAAGAAGTTTGAATAGCGAAGTATAATATAACAAAGAGTAGATCTAAGCTATTTTAATAATGACATAATTATATTTATTAACTTTGGTACGTTCTAAATAAAATATAGTATAAATAACTTCATTGAAGAATAATAGAATCTATCAATTTTCAATTAGAAATGCTGTGCAAAATTAAGATTATTTTATTTTCAATTTCTTGTGATACCTACCATCGCCAACATGGCCGTATGCAACAACCCTGAGTGCATTCTCCCCTAATCTCACTCTCAGGTCCTCTACAAGTTGGTAGAACTTGGACAAAGGCAGGGACATATCATATTTATAGCAGTATCCATCTACCATCAGGGCTTCAGCACATCGTTCCCTCAGGCCCCAGATAGACTGTCGAGGATACAAACATTGTAAACGCTTGTGTTAAACTGTCAATAGATAGTACAGGTTCTACACTTCTTATTACAGAATGCAAATGGTAAATTTGGAATCCTTGTTTATCAAGTATTTTAGTATTTCATGAAAATAAAGATTATGAGATGATTGATTAGCTATCATAAATAATGCATGTTTTCATTTACAAACAAAGAACTAATGCTAATCTCTGAAGCCATTAGTTCAGATCTATGCTACCACAACACATATTTATAAACCAGCAGAAAAGATAAATTAAACTGTGCATAAGTTATACACATTATGGAGGGGCTATTCAAAGGATAAGTTTAAATAATCTAACATTAACATCTATTACTTCTAGCTACTAATGGCACATCTTCATTGCCACAAGGATTATAGGTATTAATAACATTGAAATAGTTTAATGAAAATTCATAGATACAGAGTGTTATTAACATATTATCTCCTGCTTCTATTTATACATCTACACACAGAAGGCATAGACTTAAATCTGAGCATTGGTTTAATTTACCCTTTCATTTTATATGGCAGAAAAAACATTAAAAACTATTATGCCGGGCCTCCATTTCGAATCCAAGTTAGAAAATTAAAATTTTAGCCAATGATACAAGCCAGTAAGAAAAAATATACATACTGATGCCACAGCCATATTCCTTTACCTTGATTTTGGTAGAATCGGTTGCGACACAGCCATCCAGAGCTTGTCCATTGTCCAAGACAGCCTGCAACAGGCTAGTCAACTTCTCCTCATCATGCTTGCCATTAGAGCCACTACACTCCACCAGCACATAGAACGGGTAGTCACTGATGGGACTTGTTAGGTTTAAATTTTCTTTCACTAAAGTCATTGACTGGGAGTCCATGAACTCAAAGGCAGACAAAATTTCAGCCAGATGTGATTTGCAGGATACAAAAAGATCAAGGACTGACTGGAATGTTTCACAAGCTGTGGAAACAGCAAGAAGAATAACAATCACCATTTATAATGAAATAACAAACAAATAATAAAACAATATGTTTTTTTTTTGTATCTCGACTGACTAAAAAAATGTAACATATTTGCATTGGATCATATTTCTTTGGTAAGAACCATTAATCTTTGTTTTGTCTTGCTTACCTCAGCAGTGGGGCATCTTTTTGGAATTTTGGAAAAATGAACTCAATTTATATTTTGCTTCTTAGCACCTGAAGCATTCTCAAATAAACTTTACCTACTACAGATTAATTATGAAATAATTTCTTTTTTAAAAATCCACTGACCCATCAAAGCTACACTAACAGATTTGGGTCGTTGCGGACAGATAATGGAAACTCCAGTAATAATTCCAAGAGTTCCCTCACAGCCAATAAATAATTGTTTCAGATCATATCCTGTGTTGTCTTTTCTAAGAGTTGTCAGGCAATCTACTATTTCTCCATTAGGTAAAACCTAAAAAACCAAACAAAAAGAGAATTACAATACAAGGTGAAACATCAACTTGTTACAAACAAATTGAAACAAATGAGACTATATGTAAAAAAAATCTGTTAAATCAATATACAATATTTCAACATAAAACACATATTAAAATAGAAAAATAGTTAAATATATATTGAAGAAATGGAACAACTAACTTTTCAAGATAAAAGCTTTTAAAAAATCTTATGAACCACAAAGAATTTGCCACAAAAAATGTATTTTCATATGAAAATGAATAACTTTTCAAGTATGCTTATAGATTTTAAAATGTATGCTCCTATTTTTTTCATAATATAAAAAAAATGAAGAATAATAAAAACTGAGAGCTATAAAAAAAACTTACAGTCTCTAAGCCGAGGACAGTTCCATGTAGAGATCCATATCTCAACAAACGAATTCCTCCAGCGTTTGTAGCAACATTTCCACCAATATGGCAACTGCCTTTGGCACCAAGATCTAGGGGCATTGTCAGATCATAATCTTGTAAGTATTGATCCAGAGTTTCTAGGATACATCCAGCCTGACAGACCAATGTACCTGTTGAACATACCTGTCTTAAATATTTGAACATTTCATTAATAAAATCCATGTATTTATGTTATCATAATTGACCTTATATGTTATTGGCATATGTCCAGCTCCAAGAGAAGATGGAAATGTCTCCAACAAAGCTTGGGTGAGGAATTTTGATGGAGAACTAACAACTGTGTCTTCCCATTGTAAGGAAACTTGAATAATAAATATCTTAAATCAGAGAAGTAGCTAGAGTGTTTGGTGCCCGGTGACAAGATTCATTTTAAAACGCCTCCCTTTCTTTTTTGAACTCTCAAACCCATTATTTTCATCAATAGAATAATATCAAGGCACATTTTGGCGCCCTAACTAGACTGGCGCCAAGGGACATCTGGCGCCAAGGGGCATCTGTCCCCCTCTGCCCCCCTTAGCTACGGCTCTGTCTTAAATTTAATTTATTTCAAAATATATTTTAAATTGCCCTTGGACATGTGACTTGAGAATTTCTTCACATAAGACAAATAATATGTAATACCTGAAACTTTATCCAAACTAATGATCTTGTTCATCAGCTGGGTGGAGATGATGACCTCATCAAACACTGGCACACTTCCACCTACCATGCCAGTGTTGCCACCTTGTGGATTGACAGCTAAATTATGATTATTGCAATACTGTAAAATCTCTGATACTTCTTGGGTAGTTTTTGGCCTAAGAACCACTTTGCTTGATCCTGTAATGAAGATGGGTTACAATGTAACTTGTTTGATAAAAGGCTACAAAGGTAAGAAAATAAAAGCAAGATCATTTAAATATTATGATTACATCTGTTTTTTGTTTTTTTACAATATTTATAAAATGTGCATCAATTTTTCTGCCCCAAGTTAATTTATAAATTAACAAATATAAATGAAATTATTTGTTGGATCCAAATTTTTCTAAAATTTTACCTCTGACCGTTTTCAGCCAATCAGTATTGTAGCCCAAAAGTTCATCTTCACCTGTGATAACTCGACCAGGGATGATCTTTTCAAAGTAACGAATGTCTTGGTCTGTTAAGACAGCAAATGGTCCTCTTCTTAGATTTGGGTACCTTGATGTTGTTAAGGCTACATTTGAATAAAATCTGACACTAATTCCTGGTAAGTATTTGAATGTATTCTTCTCCAGGACTTGAAAATAATTGGCTGCAGTTAAAGATTGCCGTGACAAATTGATATTAAAGTTTTGAAAATTTCTGTTTCGTTGACAGTGCAACATGCATTGCTTTGTCTTGCTGATAAAATGTCCTGCTCTTTGACAATATTCCATTGTCAATAAATTGAATAAATTGAGTAATTTTTTTAAAATATCAAACAACTAATGCTTGTAAGTTTCAAGCCTTCAAAATTTTAGAACTTATAATTTTTTAGACATTCTCCACAAATTTCAATTAAATTGTTGATACATCTCCATTCTAATTTCTATTCCTTTATGGAATGTTGCAGCAACAAATCAATCTTCCAACTGAAATTAAAAAAATAATGAGTCATTAATAAATAATAAGTAAGATCAAAATGCTTCAAGGTCTATTTTAAAACTGTATTATTTAAATTAATTCACAGTGTTTGATAACTTAAGTTTTGCTTAGTCTAAATTAGTAATCCAGATTACTATGTTTTTAACTAAATTCTCATAATTGAATAATATGTTTTAATTATTTCATCCTGTCACTGTTATTACTGTTAAAAAAGAAACTCGAAAAGTTTATAAATTAATGTTAGTGGCAACATTCATCATGTAGATTGTCATAAATTTTATAGGAATAAGGATGTTTATACAAGTTCAAACCAAGGCAAACAAAAGGAGCTACCACTTATCTTATCACTGTCTGTTATTATGTATTTAACAAGGAGTTGTGCAGGCCCAAGTGAATTGGGTGAAAGGTCAGAATATCCTTAAGCCTAAGCCTAGGCCTTAAGACTTAGACATTAACTTAAGATTTCAGAGAATTATTTGTCAGATAAAATTAGGGCAAAGTCAATGGCTAATAGTATATACTAATAAATTGACACAATAAGTGTTGCACTGATTATTGCCCAGTTTAAATTCAATAAAAATATAATTTTTTCGCTTTTTCCTTCATTACTAATGATTGTTCCAATTTTTCTATTCACTTTTTTCTTAACATACCTGCAAATAAAATTATCCAATATTTAAAGTCTTTATGTTATGTTAATGTTTTGTTGTTCGTTGGGAATGTCTCCTGAAAATTTGGTAGCATTATCTTTTAAAATAAAAAAGTTGTGGGAAAAATAAGGCAGAAATTTGGAAAGTCGGTCACAAGTTTTTACAGTTAAATACAGAGATAAAGAAGGGGGTTTAAAAAATTCAAAAAAAAAATCATAACTTCATTTCTATAAAATTTATTATAAAAGCTAGAAAGATGAAATTGGTATTTTTGCAAAGCTTATACTTATTAGTCTAGCCCTTTAAAATGATGTATCATTCATGGCAATAGGACAATATTAAAAATTTCTGTCAAAGTACCTAAATATATTGATAGAAGAGGGTTAGCCAATTTAATACTGGGTATCCTATTCATGATTCATATGTCATGTCCATAGTCCATGTCATATATAATAATAATGTGATACTATTTGTAGGTACTTTGAAGGTCTCACGCGCACGCGGTTTGCGCATCCGAAAAATGACGGAAAAACTGTTGTGGCCATTTTACATTCGGCTCGGGGAGGACTTCGTTGTTTTGCGTTTTACGTCACAGTTTTCTAAGAATAAATTGTTTTGTCATCAGTGACGTAGAGCGCATATTTTTCCAAACACGGCGATATATTTGCATCATGGTGAATTTTGAGACTGTCATCAAATTTATTATTTTGTATCGGTATATACTTTAATGGCTTAATACTTTTTTGTGTAAAGTCGTAGGACATAGTGGTTTTACCGTAGTAATGCTGTGATCCTTCACACAAAAGAATAACTTTACTTCGTTAAGAATGGTTCTTGCAAGAAAAAGTTATGAATTTTCAAACTTCAATGAAATTGTCAGTTGTCACCAGTTATCCCCCTTTACAAATAAAACTTGGGTTGTCGGAAATGGCTCTTCTCATCAATTTTATATAATGATATAAAAATATTTTTATTATTGTTCATATCGAAAAATCCGCTAAGCACTAACCAATTAATAAATGAGAAACAGTTTTACAATATTATTAGAAGTTAATACAACTGAATAATTCAAGAAGTTTATATAAATTTTAGTTTTTGTAATCTGTTGAATTTCTGACAAGTTTTGTCCCTTGACATAAATAGCTATTATACGGTATAATAGTAAATTAATACATAATATAGCATCAAATTACGTTAAAAACTGTAACTTTATTTAGTTAATGTCTAAACATTTTATCTGTTCTCCTTTACTGAACCAATAATAGGAATAATAATAATTTTATCCTTTCGCTAGGGATATTAAACAGAATATATTTACTACATTATACTAAATTTAACTATTACTAACTATTACAACCACACTTACATGCCTATTAGTATCTTTTTAATTTAATAAAATATTAAAATATAAATTTTAAATAATTGTTAAGTTAATGTAACATTCTAATACTTACCCTTCCTACTGTGTGTCCTTACCATTAGTCTTATGACTTATGGATGATTTTAATTTTTTTGAGTAATTTTTATTTATAATTATATTCATCAATTTTAGATATAAAAAAAGAATACTTACCTTTTTATAAATATGACAATTGATTTAAAATTTAACAATAGCTTAAGCTTAGTAAAATTAGTTTAAATTAAATAAACATATTATTTTCTGCTTTTTTTCTTCAGAAATAATGATTGTTCCAATTTTTCCATTCACTTTTTTTGTAACATACCCACAAATAAAATTATCCAAAATGCAAATTTTTGATGTTATGTAAAAGTTTTGTTGTTCATTGAGTTGTATATTGCATTGAGAATGTTTCCTGAAAATTTGGTTGCATTATCTTTTCAAATAAAAAAGTTGTTGGCAAAATAAGGCAGAAATTTGGAAAGTCGGTCACAAGTTTTTACAATTAAATACAAAGATAAAGAAGGGGGTTAAAAAAATTCACCAAAAAAATCATAACTTCATTTCTATAAAAGCTAGAAAGATGAAATTGGTATTTTTGCAAAGCTTATAGCTAGCCCTTTAAAATAATGTATCATTTATGGCAATAGGACAATATTGAAAATTTCTGTCAAAGTACCTACTATTTGGTTGTAGATGAGTTAAAGGCAACTTAAATTAAAGGATAGTTTTGTCAATTTTTGCCTATCACTATCAGGGACCCAGAATTAGTTTGGCTTTGCCTCTATCATTAAATTAATTATTAATTTATGATTTATGTAGTGATTAAATTATTTGGTAAATTAAGTGCTGGTGGGGCATGCCATGGCATAAAAATGCAACACTGATAAAAATTTACTAAAATTGAGTTATTGACAATTCGCGCCAGTTTTTGGACTCTTTACAGTATAATTATAATGAATAATAATGCACAACAATACATGTTAGTTAGTAAAATAATAGTATATGATATATATCACTGTCAGTGCAGATTGTCGATCAATTTGTCTTGAGACCAGAAAGTATGGTATAATTTCGTATATTATAAATCAAATTATAATTAATTACAAGTAACAGGTGCTTTGGCTTTGATAATGTAACATTTTATGACGCCAATCGTTTGAAGAATATGGCTAGTAAAAATGTTAACTAGACTTCAATTAGGCCTAACAGAAGTAAGTGATAGTAATTTGACTATTCCCAGCTCCATGTAAAAAAAAACAACAAACAAATAAGTTTAAAGTAAAGCTCATCTACTAAATGACCGAAATGGCAGTCCTCCCGGAAACACGCCCACAAATGAAATTTTGGGTATCGCATTTCAAAGTAAATTAGAATTTTAAGATCGTATTAGTCTTTTTTTTCCCCATGCATTATCTTTGTTAATCAGGCAAACTATACACATTAATTCAACGATTTCTTTAAATTGTTTGCATTATGGCATATAAGGAGAGATGCATGATTAGAAACAGTGGCGTAGCAAGAGTCAGTGCATCCTGGAGCGGGCCAAGAATTTTGCCGCAGTCCTTCCACCCTCAGTAGTTAGATTAGTCGAAAATGGCATTCCTTAAAATACTCAAATCAATATAAAGAAAAAGTAGGAACGCCCTATCTACCAATTCATATGTCACTTCGTAGAAAACTTCTTACTACGGTACTATTATTATTATTCTTATTCAGCCTGAGCATGGGATTCGTTAGCCTTGGATGACAATTCATCTAAGAGAAGAAGGCAAACTCTGAATTCAAACTAGGACTAGGAGCCAAAATGATCAATAAATTGATCGTGGGCCCTCAAGTATTAAAAAAATTTATTTAAGATATTTAACTACGTTACGTTATAGTTAATAATAATTTAAATTAATATTTATATTTAAAAGATAGAACTTTTTGTAAAAAATATTATTTTGTTAAACCTATAAATGGATAAAAAGTATTTTTTTTAAAGTTGTTAATTTTTACAAATGCCAATACTAGTACCGTCAATATGATTAATGTATTTAGAATCGCACAGAGGCGTAGCTAGAGTGTTTGGCGCCCGGGGACGAGATTCGCGCTCAGGGGAAAGATTCATTTTAAATCGCCCCTGTTGTCTTTTTTCAAACCTCAAACCCATTCTTTTCATAAATAAAATAATATCAAAGCACATTTTGGCGCCCGGGGAAATCTGTCTCCCCTGCTCCCCCTCTGGAATCGCCCCACCACATCGTATTTAATTTGGTATCAATTGGGAAGTTTTATTTGTCAGAATTTAGAGATAAATAGCTTCCTGTCACTTACGAAAGTTACTGAACACTTCAACCGGTGTTGAATCATGGTCAAAACGGTGTTTTTCTGACTTAATTATAGGGCCCCTCATTTCTGATGCATCAACTTTGAACTTTTGATAAAGCATGCATTTTGGATTAGTTACATGTGTGGAAGATTGACAGGTGATTTGTTATCCTTTTATGAAATTCGGTTAGACCGAGCAGTGTGTGCTGTTTAAATATGCAATTTTTCAATTTGGTGCCACCCCCTGGGATGGTGTCACCAGGTGCGGTCCGCACCCCCCTAACTATGCGACTGCTCTATACTATATATTTTAACAACATTCTTTATGTATATTGAGTAAGGTTGAGATTAATACCTTGCAAACTTAAATTCCCCATAACTGCGCCTGTATAAGTTGTATAATATTCTTAAAAATACAGCAACGGACAGTGTTTCTTTCAGGCATCGCTCCAGGGGGTTGACACTGCCCCCACCCCCAAGCAAGTCAAGTGCGCCCCCCCCCCCCCGACCATAGAAAAATGTGTACAACAATAAAACAAAAATATATTTTATAAAAAACAGCCAAATTGTCATTTTAAAACAATTTTTAAAAAGAACCCTAGCTGGTGCCTTTAACTTTAACCGATTAGGCTATAAATAATGGTCTCAGTGGAGCTTATGAAATATCGTTGTGCTCAATGTCAATATATTTCATGATCCGTATCTTAAAGGCTATTCTTGTTCATTGTTATAGAGACTTGCACTATACTATTCGACTATACATATCGTGATGTTCTGAACATTGGCCGCTCCCGATTATAAGGCATTCGCACATCATATCAGATTTGTTTTTTTTTGTGCAACTTTACAAGTTTAAAGGGTTTAATAACCATTACATTAATATAAATTATTATAAACGTAATTAAGTTCTTGCCATGCAATCTGTTTGCAAATTATATTTCATCATAAAAGCATGACTTTTTAAGTAGGGTTAGGTGTTTTTTAAAAGTTGTATGATAGCAATATGCACTTTAAACAGTTGGACCCACCGGGTATTTTTTACTGGGTATTTCAAAAATACCTAGACCCGGTGTAAAAAAAATTGCAACCGGTTAAGCCCTAGTATTTATAAAATTCCCAACTTCTATTCTCTTTTAAATTTCAGAATAATAAACAGGGACCTCTTTGCACACATTTGTAAAAACTTAATTTTTAAAGATGAGATTCCAGAAGCAGGCTAAACAAAAAATGTTCTTACAATATAAAAATAAAGTCAACTAAACAGAATTCCTATTTTAAAAGTAACCAGAGCCCTTTGATAAAATATATTATAATTTATATATTTTGGGATTAAGGTCAAACATTTTACATCTTCTGCTATTTACTTGTTCAATCAAAGTACAACCAATATATATTTCTTATCACCACACTAATCATAATTCATTACACTTGGATGCAAGATTCAAACTACATCACCTTCAAGCAACATAAAAAAACACCACACTTTGGTACTACCAATCATTGACTATCCTGGATTTGTCTATAGGCCTATGTTACATGGTCATGGCGTCACCTGTATCCAGCTCATCTTGGATCTTGGGTAATGCAATGTTAACTAAATCTGGAAAGGAAACTAATTACCAACACTAGATCCAGTATCAATGATCACTTAATACTCACATAAACTAAAAAGTCTTTGATATTATCAACTAGAAAAAGAGTTGTACTGAAATTTCTACACAGCCATTTTATTTATTTACATTGTTTCGAAATTGTAATGATACTAAAACAGAAACCGTTCATAATCAAATAATAAAATAAAATGAATGCATAGATAACATAATATACACACATTTGTTTTGTTAAAGATCAATGTAACACAAAATAATTATTTTGACATCCTTAAAGTAATATAGCAATCTACTACAAATACCTGACGCAAAAACGTCTTGGGAAATCTTTATTTGTGAACCTAGTCTTTTTAACAAAAATACAAAACAACCTACATTGCCATAGAAGGGCCAAAACTAAGAGACTGATGATTGACCTGATCAGATAATCTTCAAATAACATTACAATGTAAAATCTTTGAGACATTAGTTTCATTTATATTCAAGTTACCGTTATTTGAATTCGGCATATGGCAAACTCATTTGAAATATTTCATTTCTTTGTCATGCACTTCGAGTACAAGGCTACTTAATTGAATACATGTAGTCCTAACATTCAAATTAGTTTCAAATTTACGATTTAAAAGTAAACCTCAACCCATCTTTTAGTATATTAATACATTTTCTATGGATGACAGATGGAACATTTATATTGCTTTCCCATCCCCCCCCCCCCCTCCTTTTTCACTGTTTATTTAATGCCTCTCCATTGCAGTCAAAAATTCATTTTGTAGATGATTAAATTAAAACAGTGGAGCCATGAAAAATCACCACAAAAATGTGACTAGCTTGCTCTGAAGTTTTAAACAATTAGACTTAAGTAGCAATGGCAGTAAAACAACAATAATTCTTAGACTTAGACCAGTCTATTTTGTAAAATGCCGCTCAGCTAAAAATCAGCCCCAGTGAAATGTCAGGAATCACAAAGAATCAACACTTTATGGCATTGTATCCATTGTAAGTTTAAGGATATTGAAACATTAATAATAAAATATATTGCCATAGAAGTGAAAGAGAATATACTTTTATAAACTCTCCATTGTAAACAAAAATATTAGACATTAGTAACAGTGTCAATTATAAAACATCTTGAAAAAAAAAAATTAATAACTTTAACACAAACAAAATTATGTTTATTAAGTCTACCAATCATTTTGAGTACTATAAACATTATTGAAAATTATGGAGTTGTTTCTTATTAGAATTAGTAGGTAATCTCCAGTTTCAGCAGTGCTGAGGAAGAATTTTTGTTTCTATCCCAGAAATTCCAAGAACTGTCAATAGTGTCAATCATAGTATCCTATGGCCAACCACAGTCACTATCCTTATTGTCGTAATGTGATGTTGTTTGTCCCAAGTGGTGAGATGACAGTTATTATGAAGGATGTTGTGAAATATTTTTTGATGAATGTGTTACTGAGATTGTATAGGGTGGAAGAAACACATTATGGGCCATGGGAAATGCCTGAATCCGGATACCTGGGTGGTCCAAGGAAAGTGTCTGGGAACTTAAAAGGTTTAATGAAATGGTGCATGTTGTTTATACTGGGTATTCCGTTGGGAATCCACTGAGACACAACTTACACATCATTAGTCAGAATTTGGATGCACCATGGTGTGGCCCTGCATGAGACATGTGTCTGCTCTTACAAACGGGATATGGCTTGGATGTCAACTTTCCCTGACTGCTCTCAAAGGTTCTTATGTTGCCAACTTGATGCCCTGTGAGAGTAAATACTGCAAAGTCGACACCTCTGCTAGTTGAGTGATGATCCTTTCATGGTACAGGTGTGAGGCTCATCAATTACTGATGTCTTCAGGCCTGAAGAGTTGCCAATTAGAGATCATATATTTAATTCCTCAGGTCGTATGCCTTTTTGTGCAAACAATAATGATTCCCCATGGAAGCTGATGTGGCTAATTTACATCACTCACCATAATTTTCTATAATTTGTTTTTCTAAACTATGATATTTTTCTCACATCAACTATGATAAAATAAAATTTAATATCTTAATACTAAACAGTGAGAAGAGAAATGCCTTATAAACCATGATTAATTGACAAAATAATATTTTATAATAAAACATTATGAAAATGAAAATAACGGAACATACTGGCCACTTTTTAAATCACTTTTGAAGTGAAGTAAAAAAAAAATCAACATTTTGTGAATAAAAATTTAAGTATCAGATGAACACATAATATAGTTAATCATATATAAATATTCAATGTTGGCTGCAATGGGCATTAAAAAAGCAACTACTATAAATAAAACTATATCCATCAAAGGGACAGAAACCTCTTACAACTGCTGAGTCAGCATCAATTTAAGTCTCTTGTAAATATTCATGGGCTACTTAGTGAAACATTATATAAGAAAATAATATAGTTGTTATAAAAGTTCTGTAACATGATAATAATCAAAGAGACACAAACTGAATCAAAACTATGCCGAAACTACGCCTTCCAACACTAACCTGACTAGAAATGCTTACAATAACTTGTCACAAAATCACAAGTAAAATCATTTAAAAATGTGATATAAAATATTTCATTTCTTGTTAGTCAAATCTCCATTTCACAGTTGGTTTACCTTAGAAAGAAATATCTTCTTTAATAAGTTATATTTAGCCTTTAAAAGAAATAATCTTTCCTTAATAAGTTATATTTACCCTGTAGTGTTAAGAAATAGTATTTCTCAATAATTTATATTTTTCATGTAAAGAAGTAATCATTTAATAAGTTATTTACTCTGCAAAGAAATAATATTTCTTAACAAGCTTTGAATATTCTCTTAATACTGCATGGTGTGATAAATCCTTCATAATGTAATGAAGTTCTTGAAAAAATAATTTAAAAAATAAAATTAAAAAGGAAGCGATCCTGAATCATTGCCGCTATGAACTTCATTTCCTTTATCGTCCAAAATTTTTTCAGAATTGGACAAAGCTTTGAAAATTCTACGGAAACTCTCATAACCAATCTTATGACTTGCATGCTTGGCCTTATAGTCATCAAAGAGATCTTTCATCGTCAAACCATAAGGAATGGTAACGTTTCCTATATTTTTGTTTTTGGTCTGGTCTTCTGAATTATTGTCCCGCTTGCTGTCAAGCAAATCTCCTGCAACTTCAGGCCCGTGGTTGTACGGCGGCTCTGCTGTCTGTTGCATCGATTCAATGTACTGAATAACAGATTTCAAAATCTCATTTGACAGCTTGTGAGCTGGAGATTTCTTCCCTCTCATGTCTGGCCGGGTACTGGTCTCCCCTTTAGGAGTGGTCTTACGGATGGTATCAATAACGCTGTCCCATTTGTAACCAAGTGTTCTCAAAAAGAAATCTTTACAGACCTCGAGCTGGTGACCTTCTTCATTTGGAAGGTAGTACCAGCGGGATTCTGATTTCCTAGTAGACTCGGGCTGGTCCACTCGTCTCCTCTTGCAGTCCTCTCTTTTTATATTCTGAAGCATCCACTGTTTACGATCATTATAGTTATTCAGATGCCAGAACAAGTCATGGATCTGCTGTCTCCTGCTTTCTGTGAATTTCTCAGTGCATTTTTTTTTCTTACAGTTACAAGGTGGGAGTAATGGGTAGTGCTCACCATAGTTTCTAGCCGATTTGGGACGCATTTTTTTCTCTCTTTTGACTTTAGCTGCATCATTTTTTGCTTTCTTGGATGACCTGTTCTTTTTAGCAGACTTTTTACAATTTTCTCCAGAACTATCATTAGTCAGAACACAGTCTTGGTTACTGTTACTCTGCATGGGATCTTTGATGACACAGTAATTTTGGGAGTCTCCTGTGTCATTCAGAAAGCTGTTGTCATTTTCATCAGAGTATGGAGACAGAACCATATTGGGGACATTGGACTGACTGCTAGTGTGGGGAAGATTGCAGTGAAGGCTGTAAGATACAGGCATTGATGGAGCTTCATAGTTCTGGGAATGCTTGGGTGGGTTGTAAGGGTTAATATTGTCTCTTGGGTAGTCTGGTCGGTTGCTGAAGTGATACAGCTTCTCCTGTGCTGCCTGACATGTAGCCTCTGCTGGTGGGAAGCTGCCATAATTAAAAAATCTGCTGGACTCTGCTATGTGATGAAGAATAGTCTGATACTGAGATGCCATTTGGTGATAGGCCTGACATCGTAAGGGTTCAGCGCTGGGAATGAAGTACGAAGGAAATTGATTATGAGCCCCATTTGTAACAGGATCAGTGACATCTGGACAAGGGTTATTGCTTACTGTGTAACCCACTGGCTCCGACATTTGAGGAAAATGACCTGGTTGGACTGCCATGTTGGCTTGTGGACCATAAATGCTGTGTTTATATTTTAAAAATGTATCCTGTTCAGTTGTGTTGTATCGAAGTGACTCTGGTCCATTTTCTGGCAGTTGAAAGCTTTGTTGTTGTTGGGCTTCCAGCGGTAGGATGGCATACTGGTATAGACAACTTTTTCTCTCAATTGGGTTGTTAATTGTCATGGGTTGTTGCTGAGGCTGAGGATGTGGTGGTGATGGTGCATATTGATTCAAGTTAGGGACTATCTGGGTGTTAGCTACAGGGTGAGTTGGTTCCTTATGGAAATCTTGCTTTGTTTCGATGTTGGCTGGTGCTAAATAATTAAGCTCAAAAGATCTTGATGCAGAAGAAAACACTGGCTCTGATTCTTCTTCAGTTTCTAGGTTAGGCGGAAGGTTGGCCACTATCGAGGCATGAACACGCTTGAAAATTTTTCTAAAGCTCTCGTAACCAAATGTATGGTTGGGATGTTTAGATTTGTAATCTTCAAATAGTTGCTTCATAGTTAGACCATAAGGAATTAAACTGACAGTAGTTGTCTTGCTGCCTCCCTTGTGGCCAAGGTTCTTCTGCTGGTACAAAGGCTGGTAAGTCTGACAAGCAGATTCTATGTATAGTGTCATCGAGTTCACCGCCTCTTCAGAAATTTTGTGTGGCGGGGGTTTTCTTCCCCGTCTATCTGGGACAACATGTTTGTCTCCCTTGGGTGTTGTCTTGCCGATAGTATCAATGACACTGTCCCATTTATAGCCGAGAGTTCGCAGGAAAAATGCCTTACAAACATCAACCAAATTGCCCTTACCATCAGGCAGGTAGTACCAACGACTCTCTAGCTTTCGAGGAGGCCCTTCACGTGATGCTATCCGCCTTTTAATATCAGCCCGCTTTATATGTTCTAGAATCCACTGTTTACGTTCATTGTAACCATCTAGGCCCCAAAACATGTCATTGACGGCTTTCCTTTCAAGTTCAGGAAATTTCTCTGCACACTTACGTTTGGTACACTTACAAGGAGGTAGCACAGGGTAATTTTTTCCGTCATTCCTTTTGGACTTTGATCTTCGCTTTTTGTATTTGAGTTCTGTGGTGTAAGGATTCCCATTGTTATTTGAGCTTCCGCCAATAGGTCGTTTGAAGAATCCGCTACCAACATCTAGAATGCATTCTTCAGTTTCATTCATGTTCTTATTTTGACATACACTAAGTTCAGTTGCTTCTGTGGTGTCTTTTTCATTAGTTGTATTATCCTCTGAAGTCTGCTTTTCCAATTCTTCACATTCTAAATTATCAGATAAACTTTCTGAATTTTCGCTCCTTTTATATTTTTTATTTCTTTTCAAATCATATTTTCTTTTAATCTCTGTAAACTTAGGACCGGCCGTAAAACTGTTGGCAACTTGCTTTTTCACATCCTGTCCTGAAACTGAATTATTTCCATGTGTAAAACCTGTAGATGAACACAGCTTATAATCGGATGCTTTATCCATATTGATTGGGTCAACATCTGAGTCTGCTGAAGAACTTTCATTGTCCTGATCATCTTTATCTGAAGCATGAATATTTTCAGGCTCAACAAAGTTTAGGAAAATTCTACGGAAGCTATGATAGCCAAGATTAAATTTTAAGTGCTTATACTTCACTTTATAATCGGCAAAAAGGTTCTTAGATTTCAAGCCTGGCAAATTATCTGATTCTATTTTCTCAACAAGCTTGTCATGTTTTTCATTGACCTTAGACTTGACTGAAGTTTTGACAGACTCCAGATATTCAACAACAGAACTAATTATGTGCTCTGGAAGTTCATGAGCTGGTTTTTTCATTGTTCTCTCCTTACAGACAACTGATTGGATTGGTTTCTTGGTTTTGGCTATTGTGTCAACTACGCTGTCCCACCTAAATCCTAACGTGTGGAGAAAAAAAAGTCTGCACACTTCAATGACAGTCCCTTGGGTATTTGGGAGAAAATATTTTTTTGAGCCATGTTTTTTGTGAGGGAGTGGGATTAAAGTAACAGCCTTACATTTTGGTGCCCTGGTCTCAACATACACCATAAGCCATTTCTTGCGGTCTTTGTAGCTCTTCAAGTTCCAGAAAGAAGTGTGAATAGAGTGCCTTTGTTCCTCTGGGATTTTTTCAATGCACTTCCTTCTGGTGCAATCACATGAGGGCAGTATTGGATGCCTGTGTTTTTTCTTCAATGGGGCAAGTTTTAAATGCCTTTTGGTAAACTTTTTATCTCCTGTGTTAATATCGGTCCGAAATCTGTATTTTTCATATCTGGTTGTGAATTTCTTTTTCTGCTTGGCTCTCCACTTGGCTTTATTAGATTTCAGGCTAGTTTTAGGCAAGCTTTTACATAAGGGTTCACTAACCACAGTATCTATTGATACTTTATGATATTGTTGCCTCCCTTTTCTTTTTCGACTCTCTTTGTTGAAGACTTCTATTGATTCTTCCTTGCAGGAGGCTACAACAGAAGATTTTCCAGCCTGTGATGGCTCTTCATCACATCTATAAACAAGCTGTGAGTCTAGATTAGGTTTTGAATCATGATTTGTAATAAATCTAGACATCACATGTGAGTCTTCAATCATTTCTATCAAGTCATCTTCTGCCATACTGCCTTGCATTCTGGTCTGTCTGGATGATCTCCTAACCGATGATAGAGTTGCATCATGATCAGGTTTCTTTTTCATAACCTTATCTGTTTTTTTAAGGACTTTCATATGAGTTGAAACTGGAGAATGCTGCTTGACAGCCTTTGACCCCTTGCTTGTTTCAGGACAGCTGTGAAATTTTCTAATACTGTTAAAAATACATTTATATGTTTTATAACTCACACTGCTGATGTGGTTGCTCTTTAGGAAATCAGAATGCAACTTTTTAATGGATTGCCTGCTTTTGAATATATGTTGAGCATTTTCACCATCCGTCTTGAGACAATGCCATTTAACATGCCGTTCAATACAGCATTCTATAGGTAACTGCTGTGTATCTGAAGGGTGAGGCAAATGTTTGGAACCACATGGAGATTTCATGGTCTTACATGTACTTAACCCTAATGTCCTCTGAAAAAACAATGCACAAACAGGGACAGGTCTGCCTGTAGGATCATCAAAAAAAAAACTCACAGAAGTAGGATTATTCTGGCAACCGGTATTTGATGTGCCTGGTTTTTTAAGACGGTTCATTGTTTGAACATGATTTATTATCCATTTTTTCTGTATTCTATAATTTCCTATGGCCCAAAATAGAGTGTGAATTAGGGATCTGTTCTCCTCTGAAATTTTTCTAGAGCACTTCTGTTTACATCTGCATGGAGGTAACAACTTAGGATGCAGTGTGTGCATAGACTTTCTAGCCTCGACAGGCACTACTTGTTCACTTGAAAAGCAACTTCCAGTTTTATAAGGACTGTTGTCAGGTTCATTTTCATTATCACTATCACTTTCATTCTTTGTAATAATAACAGGGTCATCTTCTATGTCTAGCTGCATTATGACAGAATGGATTTTTTTCATGCATGGCTTATCAGATTTTCTATCAGACAAGTTTGAGCTCAGAGTTGAGTACGCTGTAGCATTTTGTGTTGGAAAGTTGCCCATAATTGTCTCTTTATTTGCAGATTTATCCTGCAAATAAACTTTTCTTAGAAGAGCGAGTCCTGATGATATTTTCAACTTTTGAAAATCATTTGCAATAGCTTGAACCCTAACTGAGTGAAACAAAGATTTGAATTCTTGATAGGAGATGTAACATCCATGACACCGTGCTCTGGAGTTTAAAAATGCCAGTTTTACAAGTACAGAGGCTAAAGAAATGTGTTTCTTTCCCTTGTAATTTTGTTTATATTTCTTAATGAAAGATTTGATAAAAAATCTGGCATCTTCTTTATGGTTTTCCTTTCTTTCCATCTGAATCACTTTTATTGATGTCCAAAGTTTATTTCCTTTACCCAAATTAAACAAAATCGAAGGGTTACATTTCAAACCAAGGGTCATAAGAAAAAATTTCCAGCAAACTTTGACCAACTTTCCAGTTGCATCTGGAATGAAGTAGTGCCCCTTTGTAACTAATTCTCTGACATTTGAAGGAGAAGAAGTACTTTTGTATTGTTTAACATGTCTCAAAATCCAATGCTTGCGATAACTATTGTTTCTTAGTTTCCAAAACATGCTTTGAATTTCTTGGCACCTAGCTTTAGAAAATTTATTTGTGCAATTGTATTTTTTACAACAAAAATTAAGACAAAGATGATGCTTCTGTGCCCCTGCAGCATTTGTATTTCTTGCTTCAACATTTTTAATATGATCCTGTGGGGGAGAAAATATTTGGCACTGATAATTTTTATCTGAAGAATGATTTCCATTTGACTGCTGGAAGACATTATCATTAATATCATCTACATTTCCATTATTAGTCAGATAGTTGCCTTCATAGGTCAATCTGACAGAGTGATCTTTTGAACTGTTGGGCTGCACAATAATGTCTCCAGATGAAACAATGCCAGCACTCGTAAATCTATTAATTTCACCCTTCTTATAAAAAACTTGATTATAATCCGCTCTTTGACATTCATCCTCATGAGAATATTTACCTTTAAAATTTTTCATACTAGAAGAGTCCGATTGGTTAGCTTTGTCCTCTGAAATTGGCTTATCTGTGCACATATTTGACTGATCTCCCTTATATAATTTTGATTCCACAAAAAAATTTGACCAGCTCAGTTCAAGATTTTTTACATCTGAGCCAGTTTCCATCTGACTGACTTGTATATCGGCAGGCAAACAATGGGCTTGATTGCAGGGTCCCAGACCAGATTATGGAATGGACATGTTATTATTTGGAGGAAAGACATCAAAGCTGAATGTACACAGAACTTAATTGCTCCCACAGAGATGTATTGCATCTGGCAGTGTGTTTGGAAATTATGAAGAATTCATACATTTTGCAGTGCATAACTGTTGTTATTGAAGGCCCTGTTTAAAAAAAAATAAGAAGGAAAATAACCATGTTTGTTCTAAATAATACAATAATATTAATTAGACAACCAGTTCTAAGAGTAAGTTCAGTAAGAGACTAACATAGCTAAGAAAACTTAGGCATATATGATATATATGCATACTGTGACCAGGAAATTTGACCCAAAGACATTTGTTCAAAGATAAATTGTTTGATGTAAGTGTGTTCAAAATTAAATTTGTTAAAAAAAGATTTACATTTTTATTTCCTTTAATGTTGAAATTAATTAAAGCAAGGGAGTGAGAAATGGGGAAGATAAAAACTTTTTACCAGTAATATATTTTTTTCCCCACATTGTTTCATTTTGAACAATATTCCAAGCTAACAAAGTTCAGTTTCGCACATTCTTTCGTTTAACTTTAACAATTAACTAATTTCTTTTGTACAAACTTCTGGTAACCATACATACCGCCCATACTTATTCATACAGTCATTACAGATCATAAGTCATAAGCCTAAGGCTATAGTTAGCTATATTATATTTTTATATTATTAATAAAACATCATCAATAACATAGAGGCCATCTATAAATGATGTCACTTATCTAAAGGGGAGCAAAGAGTGAGGGGTCATGAATTTGTGGCAATGTAAACTTATGATTATGTGTGTAAGTGTAGTGTAGTGTATACATTTTATGATGATGTGATTGGGGTAAAAAGGTGTGGGGTGTCCAAACTCTGTCAACATAGGGTGACGTCATTAATGATAATGAATGGCTGGATACCAAAGTTATTGGACCATATAAATAATTAAATTTAAATATACAGGTACAAGTTAACAAAAATAATACTGACTGACTGACATTAAAAAAACCCAGAGTGACAAAGAAAGAACTAAACTGTAAAGAGAATAATGAAGTGAATGAGTATGAGTGGGCCGTGGTCCACTTTATCCCAAATAATGACAATGACTTTACAATGATTGAATTTATTGACTTTAAAGTAGGGTCCTTACTATTTTTTTAAAAATTAATGAAACAAAAATGATCGATTTGAGCACTTGACGGCGAAACGGAATACACGGTAGGGGTAGAAGTATCGCTACATTCTATATTAATAATTTTGTCTTTGTTGTCAGTATCATCAGGCCTATTGAATTGAATATATTGTGATGCTGTTTGGTAAGGAAATACAGAAGTCAATTCCCCTTTGTTATTGAACTAGGAGATCTGATTAGATTTTTGTTTAAGCACTGCTGCTTTATGCAAAATTACCACTGATCGCAAATTACCTTAAAATATAAAGAAAAGCGAGATAACCTGTTTACTTGTAGCAGAACAGATGTCCAATGGCCAGGTTTTTATATTTGAAAACACTTTTAAAATCAGTCGCTGTGTAGCCTATAATAACAATTAACAAAAAAAAAACCAAAAAAAAAAAATGGTAGTAAATACGCATTACATTTCTACCCTTTTAGAAGAATAAATAAATATATATAGGTCTGAATATATATATAAAAAGAAAAAAAACCCCGAAAATTAAAATATCAAAATGTTTGAAAGTTTGACACGCGAATTGTAGACTGCTGACTATGACTTGAACTAACTGGCATAATAATAATTGTATAAAATTACCCCTTTTGTCTCCATTAACACTAGAATGTCATAAAATTTATCTATATATCTAAAATATTTTTTTTTAAATAGTCCTAACTCCTAACTGATGGCACTCACATTGCTTATTGTTACAATTATACTTTAAAAACAATTTTCATTAAAAAAATGATATATATATATATAAAGAGAGCGCAGAGAAAGGCCAGAAAACACCTCATTCGTGTGTGGGACATGCAAAAGAGACTGCCACTCGAGGATCGGTCTCACTAGCCACACCAAGAGCTGCAATCAGACAAGATAAATCTATCGTCTCTCGTAGACGGAAAGATGCCATACATATATAAATAAATATATATATATACTTATACATACACACACACACCCATTATATATATATATATATATATATATATATATATATATTATATTGCTGCTTACAATAACTTAACTCTAGTCTTTGAAAAAAGAAGTACAATTTATGCTATGTATATAACTATGAATAGCATCCAAATTAAAAACAAGAAAATAAAAAAGCTGGCAAATAAAAATAAAATAAAAATCCTTTTATTTTTGGCTTCGATTTGGAAATTATTTTGTTTGCAGCCATTTCCGTTTTAAACGTTTGAAGCCTTGAACTTCACCTTTGACATCTAATGTATTTGTTTCTGAAGTTCTATGAGTCTACAAGGTCGGTATCCCGAATTTTATAGATAACTTAACAATTGCACAGAATTAGAATATAAAAACTAGATTTATAAAAATACACACTATGTTGAAATGAAAATAAATCTAGGAATTAGTGGGAGGGGTGTATGAATTTCAAGAATCAATTGATTAAATAAAGACTTTCTTCTTATTTAATTTCAATACTTAATACTATGTATGACTATACTATACTTAAACACTATTCACTATACACTAAATTTAAAAGATACTACGTGACGGTCAATTTACTTATTTACTATGATTCTAATACTCCACATGACTTATTCATATACATATTTAGCCTAGAGCATACCTTTTTAAAAATATTTTGAGTTTGTGTACAGCTGTCTTTATTGTAAATCACACTACTCATCTCTACTTGACTACTTGGTGCTAGTGCTTTTCCTCTTTCTTTGATTACTCTTTACTTTCTTTTTAGTTTTGTAGTTGCTTGAACAAGACGCTAGACTAGGAGGAGGTAATCTCTCAGTGTATGATGCTTCACTAAAATATTATTTTATTATAAATTATACTGTATTTATACTAATATTTGTAACTAATACTAGCCTATACTACTATTTTACTAAACTTATAAATTGTAATTATAAAATAAAGTATAAAAGTTAAAGGTATAAAAAATAGGACAGGGACTAGTGAATATTAAGAAATAATTAAATTTAAGATACATTTTTCAGGACATCTATTGTCTGAGTATTGTCACTTCATTCATTATCATTCATTATGATTATGAAACAAGCACTTGACATCCCAAAATGCAAAAACCTAAATCCTCTTTCAATCACAGTGGAGTAGCTAGAGTTGGTGTCACCCAATGCGAGTGCAGTTAACTCATGGTGTGTGTCCCCCCCCCCCCCCCCCCCCCAAACGGCTTTCTTCTGGTAAAAAAGTCCATAGTATAACATTGACAAGAAAAAAAGCAGATTAATTGAAGGTCAGGAGGTAAATAGCATGTTCCATCAAGTGCAGAAACTATCTTAAGGCCTCTAGGTTGGTCACTTCTTTGTTCTGAAGTGTGTAAGATTAACTTCCTCAAGTAGATCAGCCCAAAGTTGAAGGTAGCAGATAAACATGATATCACAGACAGCATGTAAAAGACCTTGTGTTGTATGACAATCATGCTCAAATGTTAGGGGCAGTGCTAGTGATGAATCTGTGAAAATATTTATTTTTGAGTTTTTCTGGGTTTCAATATTTTGGTTTAAAAAACTTTTATTAAAAAAATATATAAAAAATTAACTAATTATTATAACATACTAGTTTAGTAATACTCGAAAATTTTGTAAAATATTAATTTGTTAACCCTATAAATGAGTAAAATGTAATTTTTGAAATAAAGCACGCATTTACGTGTGATCAGTTATCCTTTCATGAAATTTGGTGTCACTCCTGAGATGGTGTTCCCTGGTGCGGTTCGCACACCCCTAGCTGCGCCACTGTTCAATCATATTATATTACATTTACTGAAATAAGTGGCCTCAGACTTAGTGATAGTGGGCATAAGGTTGGGTTTCTCCTCTGTGCTCTGTTATAAGTTGCAGTAGTCTTCAGTAGTAGCAAAGACACTCTACAATTTACATTAAATCATTTAAATTTGACTATGTAAGGTATGTGAATGTGACAGCATAATATAATTGACAGTTACTAAAGACTAAGCCAAGCAAAGTCAAACTGAGAATCCAGGTTAAATAAATTTATATCATAAATTGGAAAAGTGTTTTTTTTTCTTCCAAAGTCATTTATTAATTGTCAGGGTGTGCAGCATAATTTATAAAATGTTCTAAAAATTAATATATAAAAAACTTTAAAGCCATTTTACTTGTTTGATTTTAAAATGTAATAGCTTTTTAAATTTAAAAAAAATTTAATCTGTTACTATTAAAGGGTATACATCTTGAAATCAATGTTTATTTCAGATGGCACATTTAGGAAATGGGAGAATGTGGATTTCTGGGGCAGTACAGCTCCTGAATAATCATTTTCGACAAAAGATCCCCAGTGTTGCCATGGCATCTGCAGCAACAGATGTAAAACCATTTCACTTTCAAGACATTTTGGAGCTGCAAAGTAAACATGATGTGAAATACAGAAAATTGACAAGTATGAACTGGCAAAAACAAGTGTTTTTTTTTCTAATTCTTTATTGAAGTGATTTTTTTTTTTTTAAATTGGTGGAAACTGTAACTTACTTTTTAGACTAGACAGTTATCAATTCAAGCTTTCCAGTATATTAAGCTTTCAGTGTTGAATTCTTTTAAAAAATAAGTTAGTAGTAAGCTAATAAATTTTAGGAAAAGAAAATAAACTATTGTAATATTAATTTAATATTATAAGTTATTTTTTTAATTATGAGTTGTAAAGTCAGAAATTAAATGTTAATTCTAGAAAAAATATCTTAAGTACAAAAAAAATATATTTCAAAAGTAGGGAATTTGAGCTACTGATAAAAATGAAACAAGCTTGTGAACATTTTTATTTTTGTTAATAGGTGACTTTGTGTCAACTTTTGATGTCAAGGGAAAGACAGTATTACAAGTGGAACCAGAGGCATTGACACTAATTTCAGAAAATGCTATGATTGATATAGCTCATTTGTTAAGGCCAGCTCATTTGCAGGTAAGAACAGACTCTTTGAACTTAATGTATATTGAGACTATATCCAAAATACACTTATTGAATAACTGTTTTAGCTAATTTTCTATTAAATGATATTTAATTAAAAAATATTTTAAAGAAATTAGTTAGACATCTTTAACTTAGAAAAAAATTAAACATTTCTTGTAAAAATTAGTACATAATATTTTACTTTTATTTTCTTTTAGCAATTGGCAAAAATTTTAAAAGATCCTGAAGCATCGTCAAATGACCGCTTTGTTGCTCTCGAGCTGTTGAAAAATGCTAATGTTGCCGCTGGCATGGTTCTCCCTGGATGTCAAGACACTGGAACAGCTATTTGCATGGGTTAGTTTTAAAAGGTGATTTAAGGGTTAGTATCTCTGGGTAATTATAGGGGTGAATTCCATGCGTTATTTTATGCATTATTTTCAGAAATTGATTTTATTGATTAGTTTTTATAGGTATTTGTAAGGCTATGCAAATGAGACTCTGTTATAACTATAGATTTTGTAACTATGCTATAAATATAGATTTTGTAACTAATTACAAATATGGTATTGCAGATGAATAATTATTGTCTTTTTTAAAATCAATTAAACCTTATGAAGCTCAGTAGTTTAAAAAAATATTTGCCTACTTCTGTGTTGATAATAAAAATTGAATTTTAACAAAATAATCAAAGTGATTTCTTACTTTAAGAATAAAAAATTGCAGTGATGCACATCTCCTTACATGTCTCAATAAACTAGGGAAAAAAGGTCAGTATGTTTGGACTACAGGAAACGACATGGAGGCTATTTCAAGGGGCATTTATAATACTTACACTCAGAAAAATCTGCGCTATTCTCAGGTAACTGCAATCAGTTTATAACTTTATTTTTACAGGACAAAAAAAAAAATCCAAAATTCTTTTATTATTTAAATTTTTTAAAATAAATCTGGAAAAAATCTGTTTTACATGTTATGTTAGATTTATAGAAATGTATGTTTTATTTTCTGTGTGTTTTCTAACAACATTTTTTTGCTATGGATAAAATAAAGGACACATTTACTTGTGTTTTCTAACAACATTTTTTTTGCTATGGATAAAATAAAGGACACATTTATTTGATCTGAGATGTTTTAGAGAATGACCTAGTTATTTTTCCTAATGCAGGTTGCTCCACTAGACATGTTCACAGAAGTGAACACAAGGACAAATTTACCAGCTCAAATTGAGATTTACGCCACAGGATCCAACCAGTATGACTTTCTTTTTATTGCTAAAGGTACTGTACATTGAATCTTTGAAATAATTGTTCGTTTTGATCCAGGTGTGTCAATTCGGCAAGCTGAATGTTTTATTTTTTCAACACCAATTACACCCCTCACCCCCTTTTTTTTTTGGTTGCAGTCACCAGGTGCGGTAAACGTATGGTGGTACATCCCCCCCCCCCCACCCCCACCCCTGACGGCTAACTTCTTGTTAAAATAAGTCCACAGTATAGCAATGACAAGAACAAAAGCAAATTAACTGAAGTTCAGGAGGTAAATGTATTTAAGAACTGCAAAAAAAATAAAAAGAGACGCTCAAACTTATAAAATACTTGTGCAGGTCACTGACCCGATGATCCCACTCTACTAGTTAGAATAGAAATCACTTGCCCTGCTTTCATCAAAAAAAAAAAAAAATTAAATGACTGTTTTTAAAATAATAGGGTCCTATGTCTTCAATCAGCTTTCCTTTCTCTTGAGTAAACTGTTTTTGTAAGTAACATTGTACTGAGCCTTCCATAACAAAAGTACTAATTAGCCTGAACTGATTGTCTTAAAAGGACTTGGTTAATAGGATAAAAACATGTACACATTGTTTGATAGCCATCCTAGAACCAACCAAGTAAATAAAATTGTTACAATGTAAGTTATGGTTGCATAACACTGTGTTTGATGGTTGCAGATGATGGTTACATACATGTGTTTGATGTATATAGAATATGATATTAATAAGACTGTGTTTGATGTATGTAGAATATAATATTAATAAGTCTGTATTTGATGTTTGTAGGTGGAGGTTCAGCCAACAAGACCTTCCTTTACCAACAAACAAAAGCTTTGCTCAATCCTGAAAAATTATTGGCATTTGTTAATGAGAAAATCAAGGTAGGAATCTGGTCTCTCACTCCAGAGTGTAGATGCTTTAATGAATTTTTAATAGTAGGCATGCGTGATTTAATGCCTATATTATCTATCTGTAAATACCAAACAAATGCATGTGGGGTATGCATTTATTTTGATTCTGCAAAATTATAAATTATCATTTGTATTCAAAATCAAAATACATAATCCTCTATGTAACAATTTAATATTCAACTAAAGTCACTGATGCTTTCCCTAAATAAAATTCCCCAAATGAAATTCTTAAAAACAACTGTAAGCGCAATAAGTACGTAATATTTTCTTTTGTTTTACGGATATAGTCTTAATTTGAATATGGTGTTATAAAAGGGGGTGGGACATAGTGCATCATAATTGTTCAAGGGCAGTGGTGTATAGTGGGGGTGGGAAGGGCACCAATCTGGCATCTTATAACGTGTGTAACTTGACTGTATGTTCAAAAGCATTAATAAACATTGATAGCTACTTTGAACTCTGCAGACATTAGGAACAGCTGCTTGTCCTCCATACCATCTTGCTTTTGTAGTTGGTGGCACTTCAGCTGAGTTCACATTGAAGACTGTGAAACTGGCATCAACAAAGTACCTGGACAATTTGGCAACCACTGGTAAGTATCTTGTGGGTTTTTTCCCAGCATGTTGCCATAGCTTATACACTGATCATTATATGATTATTTTTTTTTTAAATTACAGGGATTTGTTTATTTAGTTATTGTGCATAGGTTACTGGTATGTGAAGTTAAATACCTTGTAACTGAGTTTTTTAAATACTGTAGTTACATAGGGAACAAGACTGGTAAAGAAGATAGGTTTGAGATCTAATGGAATGATTAATTAAGAGCCTTTTCTGCGATCTGTACAGTTAATAAAGTGTGTAGGTTTCAGATCTGATGGCATGAATGATACAAATCTTGTCTGTGATCTGCAAAGATCCCTTAATACTCGTGGTGAACCAACCTGCTGTTGTGCCATTCTGGCACTCGTCCAGGGTGTGCAAGAGCACTCACAAATAAAAGTGTTGCCAACGCACTCGACAATTGTATTCAGATTTTCTTTGATCACGCCAAGGCAAATGCTACAAGCTCACAAAGTAAAGTAGTCTACTGAAGTTTACACTGGCAAACATTGCACCTTTTGACTACTGGACACTTGATGATCGCTATGAGACTTCTGCACTATCACAACTCTGAGAACTCGGAGCAACACTCGGAAGCACTGCTCAGCTGCCTGAACTACTGATAATGTTCCGCAACTATGGTCAACTCTGAGAACTAACTATCTAACTTCTGCTGGCGATACACAATATATGCCTCACAGATGTTTATTTTGATTTCCCTTTCATCCAATCACATTTTGACTTAAGAATACAGACTCAGACATTTGCACCCTAGACACTATGATTCTCATGCCTTGACTATAGTATATTTTAATATTTAATGTGATTAGATAGTAAGAAATAATGTTTTTTTTAGAGCTAACTAGTTAAAGTCTAGGCTCAATGCATTGCAGACACTTTACTAGCTGGGTGAGGAGAGCCAGCCACGTTGAATTAATTAAACAAACATTCTTTTATAGGAAATGAACATGGGCGAGCTTTTCGTGATTTGGATATGGAAAAGAAAATTTTGGAATTAACCCAGAAGATTGGAATTGGAGCTCAGTTTGGTGGAAAGTATTTTTGTCATGATGTACGTGTGGTTCGACTGCCCAGACACGGTGCCTCATGTCCTGTTGGCATCGGAGTTTCCTGCTCAGCAGATAGACAGGTAGATTTCTTTATGTAGTGTGCTCTATCACTTATAACTACATCAAACAATACACAATAC
The DNA here is from genome assembly GCA_964017045.1 of Omphiscola glabra. Classification (NCBI taxonomy): domain Eukaryota; kingdom Metazoa; phylum Mollusca; class Gastropoda; family Lymnaeidae; genus Omphiscola; species Omphiscola glabra. Next base: position 20,690,879 of record OZ024805.1, read on the forward strand.
ATTAACAATTTTTAAATTGAAATTTGAATACAGTTTTTTACTGAAATAAATGCTTTTTTTTTGTTTTGTTCCTTGTCTGGTGAGCTGGAATTTTCAGCAACATCGAAGACAAGTATTCAGTCTCTGTGGGATTCAAGTCCTGCCCAAATATATCTCCCCATGCTGTGGGATGAACAGGCTTTGGGACATTAGTAAAATTTTGGAAGTGGAGAATGCTCCCAGTAGAGACTAATCAAACTCACATTACTGAAATTATTTGAACACTTATCAACTTTGGGCAGAAAACTCCAAAATCGCATTCACTAGGTCAGCACACATGCTATAACAACATCATTACTTTTCAATGTCAGAAGTCAATCCATTATATATCCAAACAGAAAGAAAACAGAAACAATAAAACCTACTCCAAGAGCAACAACTCTAAATATTTTTATTTTCATTATTGGTAGTTTTCTGTAGCGTGGTACCACCTGGGGCTGGGCTCACCACGCTGTACATGCAGTTTAACAAACATAATCATGAACTTAAAAATTTAACACACATTAATTAAATAAAACAAAACAAATGTGTATTCGCTTGCAACTATTTCAGATTCTGGGTAAGATAACTTCAGAAGGTGTGTTTCTAGAACAGATGGAAACCAACCCAGGGCAGTATCTGCCTGAAGTGGAAAGCAAGGACTTGGGTGGAGAAGTGGTGCAAGTATGTTTGCATTTACCATCTTGCCAGAAGTTTTTTTTACAAAGTTACAGTAAGGGTACAATGTAATATTATGTAAGTTACACTTCTTCTTCTTCTATATATTAAGGGCCCATGATCAATTTATTGATCATTCTGGTTCCTATGAATGTAGAGGGGATATACAATGTTTCTGCGCCTGGTGTTGATGAGGATATTTCACGGGTTGATAGAGTTACTTAGTGAGGGTATCATTCACTGGAGGTTGGAAGGCCTGAGGCAATAGACGCAAATGAGTCAAGTATTGTCGCCTCAACTATTCCTTTTAAAAGCTTGTTCCAGTCCCTGATTGTCTTTTGACCATCTTGCCAGGAGTTTATACAAAGTTACAGTTATGTTATCATGTAATGATATTATGTATTGTACAGTCCTGCAATTTATAAAAATAAAAAAATGTTTGCAGCCTGCTTTCAGATAAGTCAACTGTAATGTAAACTTTTCTCAGGTGAACATCAGCCAGGGTATGAACGAGGTCCTCAAACAGCTGGACAAGTACCCCATCAAAACTCGCCTCAGCCTGACCGGAACGCTGGTCGTTGCCAGAGACATTGCTCATGCCAAGCTAAAGGAGAGGCTGGACAAAGGAGAGGGACTACCACAGTACTTCAAAGATCACCCTGTTTACTATGCCGGACCTGCTAAGACACCTGAGGTCTGTTTGAGAGGGCCATATCAGTTTTTTTAATACATATAACCCAACAGCGTATGAGCCAGAAATCAGACCTGTATGTTTTTATCTGAGTGATCAACATAAGATATCAGAAATTTGAATGTTTTTTAAAAAGAGTTTAGAAATCTTATTTTTCTATTCTTCAAATTTAAATAAAATTATAAAAAATGTGATGGTCACTAGTTTCTGTTAGAAATTATAGAGTAAAATTTTGACTGATTTGAATGTAAATTGAAATGTCATAATATCTTTTGGTCCCGCAAATGATAATGTGAATTGTCTGTAACTTTGAAACAACACTCTACTAAATTGCCTTTTCATTAAAGAACACTGAAATTTCTAAATAGATTGATGTAAATCTAAGCAAAGTTGAAGTTGGAGAAACCTGAAAAAGCGCAACTCCTAACACCAATGTAAGAAAATGTGATCTTATTCACTTGGTCACTTACAATGTTTAAAGTATATCCAAATGTATTGCAGGGCTACGCCAGCGGTTCTTTTGGCCCAACCACAGCCGGGCGCATGGACTCTTATGTTGCAGAGTTTCAGAAGGCTGGAGGCAGTATGATCATGCTGGCCAAGGGCAACAGGAGCAAACAAGTGAGGATTATGAGATATGCACGGGGAAGTGGCATTGTCTAGTGGTATTGAGTTATTTGGTGGGGAAATGGCTTTGTCTGGTGGTATTGAATTATTTGGTGGGGAAATGGCCTTGTCTGGTGGTATTGAATTATTTGGTGAGGAAATGGCTTTGCCTGGTGGTATTGAATCATTTGGTGGGGAAATGGCTTTGTCTGGTGGTATTGAATTATTTGGTGGGGAAATGGCTTTGTCTGGTGGTATTGAGTTATTTGGTGGGGAAATGGCTTTGTCTAGTGGTATTGAATTATTTGGTGGGGAAATGGCTTTGTCTGGTGGTATTGAATCATTTGGTGGGGAAATGGCTTTGTCTGGTGGTATCATGTTATTTGATGGGTAAATATTTTTCTTTGGTGGCATTGATTAATTTGATGAGATTTGATGGGTAAATATTTTTCTTTGGTGGCATTGATTAATTTGATGAGATTTGATGGGTAAATATTTTTCTTTGGTGGCATTGATTAATTTGATGAGATTTGATGGGGAAATATTTTTCTTTGGTGGCATTGATTAATTTGATGAGATTTGATGGGGAAATATTTTTCTTTGGTGGTATTGAGTAATCTCAAGGTTTATGTCCCTCAATAAAAGAGAATATTTTAACCCTTTGAACCCTTGGCTCCTGGGCCTAAAATACCCATGCCCCTGGGCTCCTGGGGGAAAATGTCCACACACTGACACACAAGCAAACAATTCAAATGATTATAAAATTAAATACATTTTATTTATTTCAATCTAAATGTGTCTGTTAGTAGTCCATTAGTATTATAAAATGTATCACATAAATAAAATTGTCTTAGAAATGTTGTAAAATGGCATGGTAAAAGGCCATTTATACGACCCTGATTTTTTCATAAAAGCAAAAGCTAGAACTAGGGGGTAGATCTTGTTTATTTTATTCCGAAGCACACATCGATAGCACTAGAGAAGTTGAAGTCAGTCGACAATCGATCGTCACTATCATTATCTATTTGTTTATTTCAATCATGTTTGAAAAGAAAATAATAATCCCCTGAATTATTTAGATTATTATAAAACTACTCTAGTTTTGTGTCTTTTGGAAAAGCTATTTTTGTATTTTCGTCACCTCTATACATCGAAAAACATTACTAAAACATAACAAAAACAATACATTCATGGGCGCGGCCATTACTGTGACCTTTCGCAAGTCACGTGATAAACCATGAACTCGGTATTTACAACACATTTTACATACGGACTGTCGATCTATGGTAAGGTATGGGAGACCGATAATATCGGTCTGGCGGGGTGTGGATTTTTAAGGCGCAGACCGATAAAGCGGGTTCAAAGGGTTAAATATAACTTTCTTAAAGTACATGCATTTTCTGCAGCATAATTTTTGTTTTGTTTTTGATCTTCTTTCAATAATTTATAACAATAAGTTTGGTGTTTCTTTCAAGTAAATAAATTATATCAATTGCCATCTGTAAAAAAAAAAAAAAGAAGATAATTAGTCATAATCACCATATGGAGGCATTTCTGTAATTTGGATGGCCTTCAGACAAAACACACATTTCACATACACAGACTGTGTGAATATATTGTTGCTATCAATGAACCCCCCCCCCCCCCCCCCCCCCAGGTGACAGACGCATGTAAGAAATATGGTGGCTTCTACCTCGGTTCGATTGGTGGCCCAGCGGCCATTCTGGCACAGAACTGTATCAAGAAAGTTGAAGTGCTGGAGTTTCCTGAGCTAGGTATGTTGTTGGTTGTCAGTCAAAGGAGAAAGCTGTATCTACACCATGAACCTGCAAACTGTCATAACGGCTGATGACGTTATGGCTGATTCTGTGGTGTAATGGCCGAATCAATTGCCTGTACTAAAATTATAAATGCGAATCAGAAGTTTTACGCTTATTTTAAAAGGGGGATAACTCTAAGAAACTAGATTTACTTCCTTTATAAAGCTAAGTTAAATAAATATTTGATGTGTTCATATTTTTAAAAAAAATTTGAAGAGAGCTGAAATTTTCGTAAGTTATTTTGTGAGAACTCAGTTGTCAGCCCTCCAAAACAAAAGTCTAATTTATTTGAATTATTTCTTTATGAATGTGATTTTGAAGACAGCTGTGTTTGCAATACTCGAAAGCTGTGTTTGCATTTCTTGACAGCTGTGTTTGCATTTCTTGACAGCTGTGTTTGCATTACTCGACAGCTGTGTTTGCATTACTCGACAGCTGTGTTTGTATTACTCGACAGCTGTGTTTGCATTACTCGTGGTAGTGATAATTTTATAGTTGAGCAAACACTAGCAGCAGTTCAAGTCATAGTGGAAAATAGGGTGCTATGAATGTGATAGGCATTATAAAGAGAAATATGTAGGTCACCAGTGACTGTTTTAAAATAATATTTCTAGTAATCTAAATATTTTCTGAACTGAAGGATAATGACATCTTATCCTTAGGACTTAGAAGAAAAAACTTACTTAGATGATAAAGAGGACCCAACAGTCAGTGTTAGGACTAGTCCTCAACAGTCAGTGTTAGGACTTAGAAAAAACTTACTTAGATGATAAGAAGGACCCAACAGTGACTTAGAAAAAACTTACTTAGATGATAAAAAGGACCCAACAGTCAGTGGTAGGACTAGAAAAAACTTACTTAGATGATAAAAAGGACCCAACAGTCAGTGGTAGGACTTAGAAAAAACTTACTTAGATGATAAAAAGGACCCAACAGTCAGTGTGGGTGTGAGTTGAGAAAAGATATAATGTACAGTGGCACAATTAAACTCACTGTTGAAACGTCGAGATCATATTCATTTCAGATAGCTCACAGAATTCCAATATTCATAACTTATGATTCCATGTCCATTTCACTCTAAGAATATCGATACATATATGGGTACTTGGGAGAAAAATAACTGTTATTGCCCTCTCATCCATACATTATCTGATTATTTCCCCTTTGACAAAACTATCCAATCTCTGTGGATTACTAGATTCACCACATCGAAATATAGAGGATTTTTAAAATATTTTTGTATATGGGGATAGTGTCATGTTTATTTCAAGACTTTCAAATTGTCCCCAGGAATGGAGGCAGTGTGGAAAGTTGAAGTGGAGAACTTCCCAGCATTCATCATTGTTGACAACAAGGGAAATGACTTCTTTCAGAAGTGGCAGGTGGATCACTAAACAAACCTGTTGAGAGCTCAGCGATTTCCGGGCCCGGGTTGGCTGTGTCCAGCTCAGTCAATGCCTGCTGTAGATTGTATCCACAGTGTATGCTTATGTGTGGTTGTGGCAGAAGTTGATGTTCCAAAAAAAAAAATATGTTAACAATTACTGTATGAAAGTAGGCAAGACCGCATGCTCCATCTACTGACATGATACAAAACTATGGCATTCAAAGATTATATAATGTATTAAATCATCATTGAGATATAATAAAAAAAATCCAAGTGTTGCCGAGCTGGGTCTGTCCTATCTTTGATGTAATAGTGTGGCTTGTAAGGCTAACTTGATTGTATGGGGCAGCTTGTCAAGTGTGGCCATGGATGTGCTCAGCAGACCCAATGGAAATTCTCAGTGCCACTATACAGATGTTTCCTGATTGTATGAGGCAGCTTGTCGAGTGTGGCCATGGATGTGCTCAGACCCAATGGAAGTTCTCAGTGCCACTATACAGATGTTTCCTGTGAGTCATGAAATAGAAGCATGCAAAAAATGGACCACTGCCAGTAGTTTTCGTCTGTTGAAATCTGAAAAAAAAAAAAAAAACTGTTTTGATGATTGTGATTTAGCCATCTCTTACACCCAAGTGGTCCTGTATAAATTCTGTGATGTACGCATTGGCTTTAAAAGATGGAACGATTTCTCCCGCTGCTATCAACATTAGGCAGATATCTAAACCAAATTTAAAAAAAAAAAAAATTTAATTTGAGTATTGATAGGTCTTTGTCTAAATAACATGATGGCGCACCTTGCCATGTAAGTAAACATAAAACAAAGAAAAAATTCTTTACTCATTTTGTGATTATACAAATACAATGATCCTTGTGCCCATGTTCAGTCGTGTCTTGAGTTTCATGTTGATTTGATGGGACTGGATGTACAAAGATAGATGTGGATGGACTTTGACAGCTGCATATATCCGGACATAGACAAATGTGACTGGACATAGACAGTTGTGACTGGACATAGACAGGTGTGACTGGACATAAACATGTGTGACTGGACATAGACAGGTGTGACTGGACGTAGACAGATCTGACGACTTGGTTGTGACTGGACATAGGCAGATGTGAGTGGACATACACAGATGTTACTGGACATAGCTATGCAGATGTGTCTAAACATAGAAAGGCATATTATTGAATGACTGGGCATAGTTGGGTGTAATTGTACAAAGACAGATGTGACTGGACATAGATATAAATGGAAATAGGTGGATTTTAACTGAACCCATAAAGGCCTATATGACTGGGCATAGTTAGGTTAAACTAGACAAAGACAGATGTGACTGGAAATAGACAGATGCGACCCACCTGCCCCCTTTGGTTAATCACATTCAGTTACCTAAAATGAGTACAATAAACGCCAACCTGCCCCCTTTGGTTAATTACATTCAGTTACCTAAAATGAGCACAATAAACGTCAGCCTGGCAACTCACTTGTAGTTGATTATTTCTTGAATCTCATCGAGTAAAACAATCTGGCCGTTGGTGGAATACAAGGCATAAGTATTGAGTTTGTATGTAGCTGGTACCATATTCATTATGTCCAAACACACAGTTGGCATTAAATTATATCTGCGTATAACATTTCTGTGTTTCTTATTCATTATATGTCTGTTCATGTTTTTATGTGGTACCGGTTTATATAGTTAATAAATGGGACACTTGCGTCCCTTCACTGGAACAAGCCTCAGAAATAAAGTGAGTGCTACATACTGTCTAGGAAACAAGTAAGTTTGTGTGTGATTTCATCCAATTGTAGATTCACGCCCCCCGTCCGCCTGACACAGTACACCCTGTTCAGAAACTACGTTTTTTCATGTAGGCCTCCTTTCAACTGTGTACAACATTTAACTTTCATTCGGTGTACAATGATCATAGCTGAAGTAAAAGAAGGTACTATGTGAACTACTAGGTACATCTCAGAGATAAGGAATGATAGAACTCGATGCTTTTTAAACAGACTTCGTGGCCAGTGTCCGTGTTCCCACGGTATCGCTACACAGTGACTTCTGCACAGAGCTCCGGAAGAACTTCGTTGTCCAGCGGTTTGTAGATCTTGTTTATAACACAATCTCGATCATTTCCATTTATAGAGAACGTGCCGTGTGGCGTGTGTAAATTGTGCAATACATCGTACGTGCGTTATTTGGTTAAATTTATTTTTAAACGGTAGCTTTTAAAACGAAGTTATTTGTTCTTGTATATAAGGGGTGGCAATTAGTGTATATACAGGAGTAAATGGTTTTGGAAAAAGTGGGCAAGTGGGGTGGGGGGGGGGGGGGTGGGTAGAAAAAACTGGAGGAGAAAAAGAAGGTCACGTGCAAAGAAAATGCGCATATTTTTGCGCGAAACTAAACTGACGATTACGCTGATGTAATACAAAGGTGCAGATGAAAGAAAAAAAATTAATTAAAATAATTTTCCAGTGCACATTTATCAATAATGTTACATGGCTTGACATGTGCATAGTTATGGAATGTTTGGAGTTATTTAATTAAGGTATGTTAATTGTTAAGTTCATGATTATGTTTCTTAAATTTTTTGTTAAATTGTATGTACAGCGTGGTGAGCCCAGCCCTAGGCTGGGGGTACCACGCTGTGTAACTACTACTTCTACTACTACTACTAATTATAACACAACCACTTTTTTTTTTAACTGCCCTTAGTGAATACTATCTGATGTCAGAAATCAGAATCTATAAATAAAGAAAACAATGACTTACATACAGGGCCGGCCTTAGGCCATTGCAAACCATGCGGCCGCAATGGGCCCCGCACTTTCATAGGCCCCGCCCCGAATTTATTTTCTAATACAAAATCTTAATTTTCACTTATTATCCTTATCCTCTACCCAGAATGGGCCCCGCGCAGTCCGTTTCGCATAGGGCCCCGCAATTGTTAGGGTCGGCCCTTCTTACATACCAAGGACCTTCCTACTGGCGTTGACATATTCGTAACAAACGTTTTTTTTTTTAAAAATTCCCCATAGAGGGAGCTTACTCAATGTTACCAAGCTAGAAGAGTTGTCGATTCATGTCAATGACATTAGCTGCACGTTAATGACGTGTCTCAAACCATTGGGTCGCCGACTCATGATTTTAATACCCCATTACAAGTCTCGTGTGAAAGGAAGGAAAAGAAGAAGAGGTAGAGAAAAAAAAATAAGTAGTTCATTGAGGAGTTTATTATTTCATTGAAAAACTTCCATGAGAATTTCCCACAAGTAGGCCCCCTACCTTCACTATTGTGTGTCAGCTCACCCTCACCGGAAGTCTCATTAAGGGGCCGATCACCCTGGGAAATGGAACAAACCTGAATATTTAATTACTTTTTAAAAAAATATTTAAAAAATCAATATAGCGATTGACAGAAATAATGTTTTTATGAGGATAGGGCAGTATGCCCGGGAAAGTGGGTCAATTTTCCTAATCAGAAATTGGCTCTGAAAACAATTGTTTTTAATGAGGTTTTTTTTTCTATTACCCAGACATTCTATGACTGTCATTGTTAAAAAATATAATTATCAACTGTCATTATATTTACGGTACTAGATTCGTTCTTATTATATCGAAATGCCAATTTCTCTCTTAAGTAAATTTTGGAATATCAAATAAAAAAAAAATATATTTACAGATGGGTATTTAATTTTAATTAGGCTTGTATAAATAAATCCAATTTCAATGTGCTTAAAAAAGTCAGTTTGAATTTGTTTAGTACAAATAATTTATTGCAATTTTTCTCTGCTTATATCATCACAAGACAAAAAAGATTAAACAATTATTGAACTTGCTGAAAGCCAACGCTCTGAGAAGGTTTTCGTGTGAATTAAACCAAAATGCCTCTGCTGAAAAGTAAAAATCTTCAAGAATCTACGAATAGCGCAACCAGTGAAGGTCAGGGTAATCGATTTAGCCGACTGGATACCCCGCGAAGAAAGCTGTCTTCCGGATCTAACGGCTATTTCTCAGAGAACGATACATCGAACGATAGCACGACATTGTCGTCCGGCGCCAACCAACTGCATCAGGGGAAAGCATCGGCGCGTGCAATGATGTCACCACCGTTTCCGGCATGTCCCGACCTCACACACCCGCCGCCTTCCGTAAATAACACGATGAGCAGCCCGTCTGGCAGGGGCGCAAACGGCGGTGGTAGGGGCGTATTCCTGTGGCAACACGTCCTCCCAGTGTCGGCGAGTCTCAAGCAAATTGGATGTCCTCCAATATCGGTGGGTCTCAAGCTGCCTGGACGTCTTTTTGCCCTTACTCCAGCCACCACGCATGTGGCCATAAAGGATCTGAATCTGGGTCACGCTGTTAGCCCACCTCCCCTTCTAGGACGTGGACATCTGGGTCACGCTGTAAACCCACCTCACCTTTTAGGACTAGGACATCTGGGTCACGATGTAAACCCGTCTCACCCTCTAGGACATCTGGGTCATTCAGCAAATCCGTCTCGCCCTCTAGGGCTAGGGCGATTGGACGAGCACGACAAAGCCCAGGACTACGCGGTGACGCCAGACATGCTGCTGATGTCCCCGTGTTTGAGGTCAGCCTGGTCGCCGTGCGCAGACGACCTCGGAAATTACGCCATGCACGTGAGTCAGTGAGTACCACTAATGCTATCTATTACAACAAAAGCTCCCTACATCACTAGGGGCCAGGTTTACAAAACAAAACAAAACAACTCTGTTACATGTTCCACCAAAGTTCGTAGAGCAGTAGTTCTCAACCTTCCCAATACAGTTCCTCATGTTGTGTTTAACCCAAGCCATAAAATTATTTTCGTTTCTTGCCCATAAACATGTGTTTTCCGATGGTCTTAGGCGACCCCTGTGTAAGGGTCGTTCGACCCCCACCCCACCCCCAATTAGTCGCAACCCAGATGCTGAGAACCGCTATTGCAGATAATTAAACTTCTAGAGAACCTTATTATTATAACCTTTGCGTTTGTGAACCTTTGTGTTTTTGATAAAGGACTTCTCGTCATATGACGGGGTTAAATTATTTTACAAAATGAATATTGCCATATCTTTCCTTTTGGAGGAGAGGTTTTCAACAAAAGAAAAAAATAATATAAAATAACATAACACCCCCCCCCCCCGCATTTCTACAGCTACATTAAAAAAAAAGCAACCACAACTAAACATGTCTCAAAATAATCAGCTGATTCTGACGTCAACACGTACGATAGCAATGCGTTCGTCGTGATGCTCTCAGTAAGAATGAATGATGCGGCTCTTCAGAGGCGTAGCTATAGAGTGTTTGGCGCCCGGGGAGAAGATTCATTTTAAAGAGCCTGCTTTTCTTTTTTTTCAACTCTCGAACCCATAATTTTCATCAATAAAATAATATCAAAGCACATTTTGGCGCCCCTAACTAGTCTGCGGCGCCCAGGGACACCTGTCCTCCTCTGCCCCTCCCTTAGCTTCGCCTCTGCGCCTCTTGAACGCACCGTAAGACTTAGGTTTGTTACTTTCAAAACTTTCAATGTTTAAAAAAAACCATCACCTCCCCCCCCCCCCCCCCATTTGTCTTCAACATGCTTGAACTATTATCATACTAAGGTGTTGGTGTAAATCAAAGAGACATGTCTACCACAGGAACGCCTGGGATAACTTCCTTTGAGCTGTAAGGGATGGGCGCCACGATGAAATGACCCCACACCCCCCACCCTTCGATTCGGGTGCCTATGTCCTTTCCTTTTTTTCCAACATCCCTGGAGCAAAGCAGTTACCTTAATTAAGTTGCTGGTAGTTCCGAAGCAGACGGTGGGATTTTCAACGGCAGCCTCTGACGAAGATCCTGGTAATGGTTGGACTGGCGCTGTCTGTCACAGTGATCCTAGTAATGTTTGGGCTGGGGGCCTGGGGCTGACGACCACAGTGATCCTAGTAATGTTTAGACTGGCGCTGTCTGTCACAGCGATCCTAGTACTGTTTGGGCTGGGGCTGACGACCACAGTGATCCTAGTAATGCTTGGGCTGGGGCTGACGACCACAGTGATCCTAGTAATGCTTGGGCTGGGGCTGACGATTACAGTGATCCTATTAATGTTTGGGCTGGGGCTGACGACCACATTGATCCTGGTAATGTTTAGACTGGCGCTGTCTGTCACAGCGATCCTAGAACTGTTTTGGCTGGGGCTGACGACCACAGTGATCCTAGTAATGCTTGGGCTGGGGCTGACGACCACAGTGATCCTAGTACTGTTTGGGCTGGGGCTGACGACCACAGTGATCCTACTAATGTTTAGGCTGGATCACTCCTATGAAAAAATTACGTTAAAAATACCAGATAGTGAAAAGGCGAAACGGCTGCCTATCAGACCCGCCCTCAACGGGGGTTGTCATCTACGTCATTGGTAGAACCTTTCTGTTACCCTACGATCCTTTTTCAGCGGCTGTAATCAGTGGCGTAGCTAGATCTAGTGCCGCCGAGAGGGTCAAGATTTGTGCCCCCCCCCCCAAGAAAATATTTCCATTTGGCAGAAAATGACGCCCCTGTACATAAAGAAAAAGTCCAGCCCGGGACTGTCATTTGGACAACTTACTGTCCGTAGTCTGTCATTGGGACAACCTAATGTCCATAGGCTGTCATTTGGACAACCTACTGTCCTCGGGCTGTCATTGGGACAACCTATTGTCCTCGGGCTGTCATTGGGACAACCTATTGTCCTCGGACTGTCATTGGAACAACCTACTGTCCTCGGGCTGTCATTGGGACAACCTACTGTCGTCGGGCTGTCATTGGGACAACCTAATGTCCTCGGGCTGTCATTGGGACAACCTACTGTCCTCGGGCTGTCATTGGGACAACCTAATGTCCGCAGGCTGTCATTAGGACAACTTACTTACTGCCCGTAAGCTGTCATTGCGGCAACCTACTGACTTCCCGTGGGCTGACATTGGGAAAACCTACTTACTGCCCGTAAGCTGTCATTGCGACAACCTACTGACTGCCCGTGAGCTGTCAATGGGACAAACTACTGCCTGGTCTTCGGGAGAGCCAAAGCAAAAATTTAGCAAGCCGCCCTGACATAACTCAGGTTTCTGTAACAAACTCTTAATTCAAGCAATACTAAGCGAAACCCTAATTCAAGCAATACTAAGCGAAACCCTAATTCAAGCAATGCTAAGCGAAACCCTAATTCAAGCAATACCAAGCGATACCCTAATTCAAGCAATACCAAGCGATACCCTAATTCAAGCAATACTAAACGAAACCCTAATTCAATCAATACTAAGCGAAACCCTAATTCTAGCAATATTAACTAACCCATCTTTTTAGCAAGTTAAGCAAACCCCTCTTTCTTTCAACCCATAGAAACCGACCGGGAGCACAATATCCTGGAAACTTTGGAACTTTTTTGATGACATCTGCCACCACCCTTACGTCTGGAGGGAACTCTATATTTTAAAATTCATAGGAGTCACATTCTAATTTTGATAACCGCTGAAGTGTCTGGGAGCAAGTGTCTTGTTTTCTCTATTGAAGTCAATTTTTATAAGTTTTGTTTTTTGTGTGTCTCGCGTGAATCGTAGGAGCCGTCGCGCGCCAACTTTCAGCAGCAATTGTTTCAGGCGCCGCCACCCGAATGTTGCCTTTCAGTAGAGTCAAACTTTGGGGCGCCCGCAGATTCGTGATGTGGACCTCGACCACTCAATAGGGTTTTTGTGTTGGACTTAATAGAACATGGTGCAGCAGTAAGCAATGAATAGCTCCGCCCTTAATAATGAATAGCTCCGTCCTTCTGCACTAACGTCAACAACACGAACAATAATATTTTGAACAATAATTTATTTTTTTTTGGGTGGGGTGGGGACAACAAATGGTTATTGGGGGGGTGGGTGTGGGGGATAACAAAAGGTTAATTCTGAACTAATTATAGTTTAGAGATTTAAGCTATCTTAAAGGATTAGCTTATAAATTCTAACATAGGCTACTAAACTACAATGCCAGGGAGCCGATAGATGTGTGCCTTGTTATAGTTTTGACACGTTTACCTGCCGAGGGCTCCACCATACAAACTCAACACAAAGCAAGTAGTATAAGTGATAAGGATCTACAACGTTGTAGATGTGTTTGGAGCAGGGATGTGTATAGACGCAAGGCATTCACGGACTGAAAGGCTGGGATGAGACGACACGAGCAGTTCTCAAAGGCAGGCAGTCGATTCAAATATTTGAGCTTATTCACTAAGATTTCATACGTTTCATTAAAAAAATTGTTTTAAAATAAAAAAAAAACGAATTTTTTATCGCCTCGAGGGCTGAAGTGTTGCAAAATTCACAGATGCATAACGAATGAGGCGCCCCCCCCCCCACATCCTTTTTTCCCACCCTTGCATCACCTCGCTGTAGAGTGTAACACCAGAAACAGTTGCTGTGCCAGTGATTTGAAAGACACGAGGTCTCCCGTTGTTGACGGTGAAGTCAAGTGACTCACTCTACAGGAAGGATTGAATCCAATAACATGAACAGTTACGTAGTAACGCGTAGTTTTGGTGTTTGTGTTTTTTTTCCCCTCACATATCACCCCCCCACCCCACCCCCACCCCCGGGGGCCATTCACAACGTTCTTTTTACAGACACGTTTGTGAAGATTTTTTTTTTTACGGGATCGTTTTATGGTCTCCCGCAATTCTCCTGAGTCATATTTCTAATTGTACGACCACAGAAGTACTCTTAGTTTCCTTTCAAAAGTCTCCTTTCTCGTCTGCTGTTTTCACCTTTTTTTTACAAAAAAAAATAAAATGTTTGATTCCTTCAAAACATTTTCTAGGTCACGCATCCGCGCAGCTGTTACCTAGGGCGTTCCAGAGATTGAACTCATGACTTCAGATGTAAACAAATCAGTTTGTTCTCATGACACTTCCTGGTGACTCGGAGAAGGGGGGGGTGGGGTGGGGAAGAGACCGTAAGACAGGAGATACACATTCATGGCGGTCCAGTGGTTCCAATCCAGGAACCTATCTATAGTAAAAAGTCCACATCATTTATCACTAAGGGCGCTGAGAGCCAGGCGCTATCACTAAGGGCGCTGAGAGCCAGGCGCTATCCCCAAGGGCGCTGAGAGCCAGGAGCCCATTAAGACAGGAGATACACATTCATGGCGGTCCAGTGGTTCCAATCCAGGAACCTATCTATAGTAAATAGTCCACATCATTTATCACTAAGGGCGCTGAGAGCCAGGCGCTATCACTAAGGGCGCTGAGAGCCAGGCGCTATCCCCAAGGGCGCTGAGAGCCAGGAGCCCATTATTTTACACACGTCTTACAAAACATTACGCCTTCTAGGAAAGAAAGGGGGTCTTAAACCATGCATGCCCGCGTCCTTTGGGGTGGGGGTGGGATGCAGTGTCAAAGGGGTGCCACACCGATGAATAGATTTTTAGTCAGAGAATAATTGTAAAGCGTACGATAGCAACATTTTTGGCATGAATGTCAAGCGTCCAGCTGGCAATCGTGAGACAATTACTTAGGCGTGGAATTAGCGGCCTATTTCATTTCGGCGGATTCTTTGATGTACACAATTTTTGTCCTTGTCTTTTGCTCGAGAATCTTGCACCCACGGCCTTTGCCTTGTCTATTTTGTCGGCCCTTGGATTAAGGCTTAAAGTTGTGTAGGACATTATGGGGGTCCCTTTAAACGTGAGTAGTTTATACAGAGTTGTAGTCAGCATCGGGTTTATTGTTAGAGTTTTTTTTTTTATACTCCCAACAGAACTGAGTTTACCCCCCCCCCCCCCCCCCCCCGAAACAATGAATTTTACTTTTTTTTTTAAACCGCCACCCCCTTGTGTATATCTTCATACTTTCTATGCTTACCCTTCATTAAATCTCTCTCTCTCTCTTTCTCTCGCTCTCTCTCCAATCACATCTAGCGTTTCTCCCTCCTCTTGCTTCTAGCACAATTCCTCTCTCTATATATCCTCTCTCATTCCGCTATCTCTATCTTGCTGCTTTTCCTCCCCACTCTACGACACAAATGTCACAATGTCGTCTGTGTGTTTGGCTCTGTGGAGCTATAAAACAAAATTAAAAATGCTCTCGAGTCTTCCACGGTACTGGTATTCTATAAATAGATTGGCACAGCCCGCCCGAAATCAGCTACACTTGTAGCCTCAAACAAATAAACGTATTTTTATTACAGAAAGTAACGCGTTATTCTACCCTTTATATTCTTAGCTCGGTCCCATTTTGGGACTTAAATATAACCCCATTGACGCAGGCGCTTCGAGTGTTCCTTAATTGAGAACGCTTAATAATGTATAATAAACATTTCTTCTTGTTTTGTTGTTATGTCTCTTTCGTTAATATTTTTATGTACAACGCGGTGAGCCCAAGCCCTACTATGCTGGGGTACCGCGCAATATAAGATCTCTAATAATAATAATAATAATAATAATAATAATAATAATAATAATAATAAAAATAATAGTATTCGGAATACAATCTCAAAAAGCGTGATAAGCAAACTTGCCGCCACAAACACTTGGTCAAAGTTACTACTAAACTATTCAAATTTAAATTTTCTCCATAAAAGTTCCAGATTTATCATAATTCTTGTAAACTGATTTTGGGGCTTGTCCCG
This sequence comes from Omphiscola glabra, assembly GCA_964017045.1. Lineage (NCBI taxonomy): Eukaryota > Metazoa > Mollusca > Gastropoda > Lymnaeidae > Omphiscola > Omphiscola glabra. The sequence goes on from OZ024805.1 coordinate 20,706,724, forward strand.
ATTCCATTAATATTCCTGAAACGGGAGTGCCATGCCATTGTACGGAGTGTCATGCCATTGTACGGAGTGTCATGCCATTGTACGAAGTGTCATGCCATTGTACGGAGTGCCTGCCATTGTACGGAGTGCTTGCAATTGTATGGAGTGCTTGCCATTGTACGGAGTGCTTGCCATTGTACGGAGTGCCTGCCATTGTACGGAGTGCTTGCCATTGTACGGAGTGCTTGCCATTGTACGCAGTGCCATGCCATTGTACGGAGTGCCTGCCATTGTACGGAGTGCTTGCCATTGTACCGAGTGCCATGCCATTGTACGGAGTGCCATGCCATTGTACGGAGTGTCATGCCATTGTACGGAGTGCTTGCCATTGTACGGAGTGCCATGGCATTGTACGGAGTGCCTGTCATTGTACAGATTGCCTACCATTGTACGGAGTGCCTGCAATTGTACGGATTGCCTGCCATTGTACGGAGTGCCATGGCATTGTACTTGTGAAATGCTGGTTGATCGACAGCCACAATGATCAAGCGTCCAAACCAATAATTAATGTGTTGTTAGCCATATTCTGGCTGATAGGGACGGCATCGGCTATTGCGTTTATTTCCTGGTTCCGAATGTGGAACCTCCTTGTTTATGCCAGCAGCTCACAATAAGTATTAAGCATCTCTATCTCGCTGATGACTATTTCTCTCGCGAGACTTTTATTAGGTACTTCGTCGACAGAAAATTGATCGACGGAAATTTGATCGAATCTTTTTTAAGTTCACACGTTAAAATTTTCGTCCTATTTCTTTTTGAACGCACTATACTATACAGTAAAACAAAATAACGCGTTCAAAAAGAAATTTGACGCAAAATTTTAACGTGTTAACTAAAAATAAGATTCGACCAATTGTCCGTTCGATCAAATTTCCGTCTAACAATTTTCCGTCAACGAATTTTCTTTCGATCAATTTCCGGATACGCTTCGCCGAAGCAAGGGACACGCCTAGAAAATTTGTATCGGAAATTAGCATCGGCGCAATGGAATCCGAGTTTTTAATTTTTTATGTGCATGTAATTAGAACAAATTAGGCGTCATTATGATCCATAAATTAAGGTCTGACTCCATCCATCTGACTCCGCCCATCTGACTCCGCCCATTCACGTTAGGAGAAATGTTGACCTACATTCCCATTCAGTTATTTTGTTCATTATATCAACTTTAAGTGAGGAAAATCGTATGTCAATATAAGGCATCTTTGCATTAAAAAAATTTGGTCTAAATTTTATTCATAGCCCAGATTTGACATTGTGACACTGCCGAGGGCTTATCGGATGTCAATTGTAAAATAGAGAAAAAAAACACTCACAGTATTTTATCTGGTATTTAAGAAGCTATATAATAAATGTACACACTTTAAATAAGTTACGTAAAAAAGTGTCATCTAATATGGACCGAAATTGTTCCGTGTGTAACTAATGAGGCCTTTGACGACATTGCTATCCTCATAATATGCACAAACCCATATTTTGAATAAATGCAGACTTGGGGGGCTAAATCTCAAACTTGTGATTCTCCCCTTCCCAACACACATATTATAGAAATGTTGCAATCAAAATTAAAAGGGTACCCGTTGGTAGGTCGGTAAATCCATAAGTACACTAAAGCACTATCTACGCCCGCCACTGAACTATGTGATACGTGTAATAATTTGCACCCCCCCACACACCATATACAGCGCGATGAACTGTAGTTTATTACTATGGTACAGCGTTTATTTCCGTGTATTAAAAGAACATGGCTGCAGCAGAGAATCTTTGCCCGGGGAAATGTTTGGAATAAAAAAAAAACTTTCTTAAAACTCCGACTCGTTATCGGTGTACACGTAAATTTAGGGACCTGTCAAGTACGCTTCGCAAAGTGTGGCCTAGATGAAACATTGTACATAGAATCTTAAAATCGTAACCTATGCCTTCTTGTACATCTTACACTGTAACCTAAGCCTTCTTTTACATGTTACAATTGTAACCTAAGCCTTCTTGTACAGCCTACATTGTAACCTAAGCCTTCTTGTATAGCTTACATTGTAACATAAGCCTTCTTGTACAGCCTACATTGTAACCTAAGCCTTCTTGTACAGCTTACATTTTAACCTAAGCCTTCTTGTACAGCCTACATTGTAACCTAAGCCTTCTTGTACAGCCTACATTGTAACCTAAGCCTTCTTGTACAGCCTACATTGTAACCTAAGCCTTCTTGTACAGCTTACATTGTAACCTAAGCCTTCTTGTACAGCTCTGGTTATTATTAGGAAAATACATTTTGAACCCCCTAACCTTATTCGGAACTTTCTAAAAAAACTTCAAAAATATCTTTAAATCTATTTTATAACATTTCGAGGACAATCATAGACAATCATAAACAATCATGGACAATCATAGAAAAATCATAGACAATAATAGACAATCATAGACAATCATGGACAATCATAGACAATCATAGACAATCATGGACAATCATAGACAATCATAGACAATCATAGACAATCATGGACAATCATTGACGATCATAGACAATCATAGACAATCATAGACAATCATAGACAATCATAGACAATCATGGACAATCATAGACAATCATAGACATTCATAGACAATCATGGACGATCATAGACAATCATAGACAATCATAGACAATCATGGAAAATCATAGACAATCATAGACAATCATGGACAATCATTGACGATCATGGACAATCATAGACATTCATAGACAATCATGGACAATCATAGACAATCATAGACAATCATAGACAATCATATACAATCATAGACGATCATGGACAATCATTGACAATCATAGACAATCATAGACAATCATATACAATCATAGACGATCATGGACAATCATAGACAATCATAGACAATCATAGACAATCATAGACAATCATGGACAATCATGGACAATCATGGACAATCATGGACAATCATAGACAATCATGGACAAGCATTGACGATCATGGACAATCATAGACAATCATAGACATTCATGGACAATCATGGACAATCATAGACAATCATAGACAATCATATACAATCATAGACGATCATGGACAATCATTGACAATCATTGACAATCATTGACAATCATAGACAATCATAGACAATCATATACAATCATAGACGATCATGGACAATCATTGACAATCATTGACAATCATAGACACTTATAGAAGCACAAGAAACATGAAAAGGACATTTACATAACCCCCAAACCCTTTTAAGTAAAACCAAACGTTCTATTATAAGAAGCTTCGAGAAACTTTATTTAAAAAAAAAAAAAAAAAAGATTTATTAACTGAGACCAGGAACTTCCCAAGAAACTATATGCGTCTATGAAAGTAAACTACAATTTCAATACATTTTTAGATCCCATCAACATTTTCATAATCTTTATAATTACGTTGACCAATATGGAACTTGCTAAAGAATTCTTTTTTTTTTTTAAATGACTATTTTATGACGTCATAGGTGGAGACGAAAAATATATGACACAAAATGTATTAACATAGATTTTTCATTAAAGTTTTATTTTAAAAAGTAAGACAGTCGGGACCCATTTTATAATGTGACATTTGAATCATCCTAAGACGGGTATGTTAAAACATTCATCAGATAGCTAGCACAGAAAAATATGTACACGTTGTCTCATTAAAATCGGTTGAGAAATGTAAGAGGTACAGCGTATGTAAGGAAAATGATATTCGTAAAACCTTGGCCCCGGACAGTTTAAAATTAATTAAATAAAGATTTTTCAAAATTAGAACATTTTAGATTTAAAAAAAAAAAGTGATGCCACAAATTCTCGACCCCCCTCGAGCGTGACGTATTTTGCGAACGACCCCTTAATATAAACTATTTTTCTAATAACTTGAAACAAAAGTTATTTTTCGAAGAAAAAAAACAATTAGGGATGTTAATAAAGGTAAAGTATATTTCTAAATGTTTTACTGTTGATTTTAGGACCCCCCCCCCCCCCCCCTTTTTTACTATATAAATGTTGTTTGACCCACAAGTCTTGGATTTGAGATAATCAAGTTGCTAGATCACAAGTTTCCAGCCCAAGGGTGGAGTCCTCAAATGGGGTTGCGAAGGGATCTATCTGGGGTCGCCGTCTGAAACAACAGACAATCATGGTGATTTTTAAAAATAGATTTTAAAAAAAAAATGTGTGTCTTAAAGTTTGAGTTACAAATTGAAATCATGACATTGAATATGTCACCAATTACTTGACATACAATATGTCGCCAATTACATGACATACAATATGTCGCCAATTAAGTGACATTAAATATGTCGCCAATTAAGTGACATTAAATTTGTCGCCAATTACATGACATATAACATGTCACCGATTACATGACATATCACATGACATTAAACATGTCACCAATTGCGTGACATTACATACGGCGCCAATTACATGGCATTAAATATGTCGTCAATTACACGACATATAATATGTCACCAATTACATGACATTAAATACGTCGCCAATTAGTTGATACTGGGAAATTAAGTTTTTTGACATGTTTTCCTTTCCTAGATCTTATCCTACTGAAAGGACCTTTTTTTCTCCAATTATATTTTTGTAAGGGTAAATTTGCTTATAAAAGAATGTGATCGTGACTTGAAATTGAAAGCGCGTGAGAACCTTTGCACTAGAGCTACTGAGCTCGGTAGTTCAGCGCTGTTAACTTTATTTTACAGGTATTGGATAATAGCGACAATTTGTGACAATCTGTGACTTGCTGATTAAAAAAATAAATACATTGTATGCTGTAAGTGAGTACCCGGGACTACCCGAGATGGGAAAATTTTCCGGCGAGTTTTCGCCTACTAAAAATCGTGCGGGATCCCGTGATCCCCGGAGAGAAATCCTACTCCACACGTGACTGAAAGGAAATCGCTGATGTGTTCCGGTCCTTGGTCTACAAACTCTGGTGATCACGTGCTCGAGTGACGTAAAAGGCTTGCACGTGACCTGTGTTTTGTTACGTCGAGCGTGACGGGCGTTACGCCTCGAGCGCAAACCCGGAGGGCCGCATCAGTGCTAGCAGAAGTGAGGACACGGATGTGGGGCGTCGTATGCAGTAGTGAGCGTGGGGTTTGTTTGGTCTGGGATGTAAGCAGAGCCCACAGAGGTCAGTGACGTCAGACCTTGTGGTTAAGGTGGTCCATGGGTCAAAAATAATTTTTCTATGTTTCTTAAGTTAGAAAAAAAAAATACTACATACAAAACATACACAAACAGACAGACAAAAACCACTGAAGATTATTTAAAAATATTTTTTTTTGACTTTTATTGCAAAAAATTGATTTTTTAAAACCAATTTTGACAGTTACGCAAAATGATTAAAAAAAAAATTGTATTGCAATATCATAATGAAACTTTGCATACACATTAAGAAAGACATTGATAAAAAGTTTAAAGAAGCTTTTTACACTGCAGTTATTGGAACACGCGTGGCGTCAGGTAATCAAAAGAATCATAATCTGAACCGCGTCAAATCAACAATTCATTTACATTAATTTACAATGTATATTTAAAGTAATTTACATGGGGAGAATGAAGCTCTGTTTTTATTTGGTATATTAGAACGATGGCCAAGGAATACATTTCCTGTAACCTATGCATATATGCATGCGGAGTCTGTTGGTCTCTGTAGCGAGGCTTGTGGAAGGTTTCTTGGCCGCAACGTCCTCTTCTTTTGTAATGTCCCTCTTTAGGCTTTCCTCTTCTTCTTCTTCTTATGCCTTTTTACCCCGCCTGGGGCATAGTCCGCCCACAAGTCCTTTCTGGTATATCTCTGTTAGTGATGGTATTTGGCCAGTTGATGTTCAGGATCTTTCTAAGGCATCTATATATCTTCTATTTGGTTCGCGTCTACTTCACAACCAACATAACGAGACATCTTATAATTCAGATGTAATGTACTTTTTTTTAAAGTTATTTACAATTACGTCCCTTACTCCATTTTAAAAGAAGCCATTAAAAAAAAACACTAACAGGTGTAAATATTACCAAACCGATTACCGGTGCAAATAGTACCTCATAGGTAACAGATGTAAATGTTGCCTTATAAATTACAGTGTACAATATTACCAAATAGATTCTGGGTGCAAATATTTTCTCCCGCATTACAGATGTAAATATTACCTGGCAACACATGTATATTGTATACATTACCTCACCCCCATCTAGGTGTAAATATTACCTGAAAAAATCCAGGTGTAAATATAGCCATGTGTGAAACATTCTCAAAAATGCATGTGATGGATTGATTGACGTGAAATGACACGACCTTGACGACCGTTGGAGTACTGTCCATTGTCAGAGGGTGAAAGGATCCACACCAATGACGAACACGGCTGACGTCAGAGTTCAGCCACAAATGGGGTGATTTTATTTTTTTTTTATATTTGTCCAAAAATGCGCGTAGTTAACGTCATCGCGGTGATGGCGGTGGAAATTTCTTGATTGAATAATACATTTGATATTGGGAAGTGCCCCATATTAATGTTAACTATAGTAGGATTATGATAGTTTGAACTAAACGCGTTACAGCTCACTGAAACGGTGCTAGGCCATTAATCATATAAAGAACCATAAACCCAAATGTCTAATGACGGGTGAATAAGACGTATGTCTGCCCACATTTCCTATATGTAGAATGTAATTTTTAAAAAAATAATTAAAAATCCAACCTAGGAATTATTTATTGAGATTGAGATATGATGAAAATATTTATTATAAATTTTTACATAGCATAGAATACGTATGTTTTGACATAACATAGAAATTACTTTTTGACATAACATAGAAATTACTTTTTGACATAACATAGAAAATACTTACGTTTTGACATAACATAGAAATTACTTTTTGACATAACATAGAAATTACGTTTTGGCATAACATAGGGATGTTTATAAAGGTAATGTATATTTCTAAATGTTTTCAAAAAGCATAGAATACTTATGACTTACCTTTTGTCTCAGTTCAGTGTGTGTGTGTTTAGTGCATTTTTGTGGACATTTGGTGTTAGGTGAAGCGAGCAGAAGTAATGTGGACATTTGGTGTTAGGTGAAGCGAGCAGGAGTAATGTGGACATTTGGTGTTAGGTACGGCTGACAGGAGTAATGTGGACATTTGGTGTTAGGTGAAGCGAGCAGGAGTAATGTGGACATTTGGTGTTAGGTGAAGCGAACAGGAGTAATGTGGACATTTGGTGTTAGGTGAAGCGAGCAGGAGTAATGTGGACATTTGGTGTTAGGTGAAGCGAACAGGAGTAATGTGGGCATTTGGTGTTAGGTGAAGCGAACAGGAGTAATGTGGACATTTGGTGTTAGTTGAAGCGAGCAGGAGTAATGTTGACATTTGGTGTTAGGTGAAGCGAGCAGAAGTAATGTGGACATGAAGCGAGCAGGAGTAATGTGGACATTTGGTGTTAGGTGAAGCGAGCAGGAGTAATGTCTATATTTGGTGTTAGGTGAAGCGAGCAGAAGTAATGTGGACATTTGGTGTTAGGTGAAGCGAGCAGGAGTAATGTGGACATTTGGTGTTAGGTGCAGCGAAAAGGAGTAATGTGGACATTTGGTGTTAGGTGAAGCGAGCAGGAGTAATGTAGACATTTGGAATTAGGTACGGCGGACAGGAGTAATGTGGACATTTGATGTTATGTATAGCGGACAGGAGTAATGTGGACATTTGGTGTTAGGTATAGCGGACAGGAGTAATGTGGACATTTGATGTTAGGTATAGCGGACAGGAGTAATGTGGACATTTGGTGTTAGGTATAGCGGACATGAGTACTTTGTAACAATTAAAAAAAATATTTTTATTTAACACATGGGTCGACAACATAATTTTTTTAAATTGAAGAGCCCTTTTATAAATCTATCTGCTAAGAAATTCTTATGCAGTGCCAGCAGAGGTGGGATGTGGGGGGTTGAGGGGGTACAAAGAAAAAGACATTACTGAGTGGTTAAACCAGACTTTGTATGTGGGGAGGGGGTTGTTAAATAGGGTGGTTAAACAAGGTTATATTACTTCCAATATCAGACACACTTATTTCTTCAAATAATTTTAGGAATGCATATACAAAATTTTGGAAGCCGTGACACGACTGTGTTGTATCAGAATTTGGGTTACAGTGGCGTTATAGGTGGTTGGGGGGGGGGGGGGGTCAAATGTGGGGTTATACAGGGTTATGCGGGGTTAAAGTTGATTTTATTAGTGGTATAAATAATTTTTGTAAGGACCGTTGGTATTTCATGATAATTAATGCATAACGTAAGCATAGATTCAATGGTGCCGTCTGGGTATGGTCCAATAGGTTAGGCACCCCATACAGGAAAAAACTCTTCGGATGATCGAAAATGCCTCCCCCTTAATATACAGAAAAACAATTCTTTATATGGAGGGGCGGCCTTTTTTTGGACAACCGTAGAGTTTTTGTCGTGGAAGGTGGCGGCAAAATCCTTTCTTGGCCCACCCCGGTTGACACGAACCTCAGCTACCCCACTGTTTCTACTCGTTCTGCCGCCCCTGCCATCTGCTTGTACGTGGTACATGGATGGCCCATTCAAACACCGATTATCTACTGTAATATATGTACATTCACTCCATGGAAATTGCTACATCATGCTCGCCTTTACCCCGACCCGCCGGGGCCAAACACCACCCCCTTGATTATTTTTAATAGTAATTATATTAATTTAACGGCACACAGAGAATGGCCATTTACGTCAAAAGTTTTTGCTTGCATCATCATCGGTAACTATGGTGAACGAAAGACGTCACTTCCTTTATGCGCCAACATAACGTGGATATTAAGGGAAAAAATACTTGTTATTATTTCTTATTTCTTTAAAGACTTTCCCATACCAAGAATCAATAACAAGATCTAACACCTGAATTCATTCAACCGTAAATCTCAACCAAAAGGCAGTGTCCACCAGGCGCCCCCATCACCTATGTCCGTCACTACCTCCTCCCTTCGCTATCACTAGCTCTTAAACCGAGACGGCGGAAACTACGACAGAAGTGCCGGCAGCACGTCACAGTTCTCTGCCCTTGAGAAAAAAAATGTTGGAGCTTGCTGACGCTGACCTTTGACTTTTGACGAACCTGCTAAATGGTAAAATACATAACAGTGTGGAGGTAAATTAAAAGTTCAGAGGATAAAAAATAGGTAGCCTCAAGAAAGGCTGTGCGCACGGTCTCGTTCCTTTGTTCCAGAAAATGTCAACAATGATCACGTGATCAAGTCTCCGGATGACATGGAGCCCTTTTAAATTTTACACACGTTCATTTCAAATTACGATCTTAAAGCACTATTATGTAGCTTTCTATTTATTGAAATAACTTTTATTTGCAAAATGTTTTTTCTCTCTGTATCTAGCACGGTGAGAGTAAATATGGGTGGGGGAATAGACGGAGGGGTGGGGGGTTAATTTAAAAGGGTAATAAGAGGAGAGACTGCAATCAGGTTAGCACAATAGGAAATTAGTAAAAAAAGTAAGGTTAAACCTGAAAAAAGGAACGAAAAAAAAAAAAAATCAACGAACGTGTCGGCAGGAAGCCTTCGACAAAAAGAAAAAAAAAATTAAATTAAAACATAGCACTTAGCTGAGAAGTAGTATCCAAGAGGGCAGCAAATGTTCTTGGATACTACTTTTCAGTTAAGTGTTATTTTTTAAATCTTATTCTGTTTTTTTTCTGTTTGTTCGCTGAAGAAGGCTTCCTGCCGACACGTTAGCTTTTTTTTTTTTTTTCGTTCCCTTTTTTCAGGCTTAACCTTACTTTGTTTTACTAATTTCATATTTTTTAAAAATGTAGATGGCTTTTCAATTTGTTTGTTTTGGTGTTTGTTTTGCTTTTCATTATTAAACTCAACAAACAAATACATTTCTTTAGGACAACCCGTCCAAAAAAGACTGAAAGACGGACGGAGCTTTCCGACGCTGTAAAGAATTATTTAAATTTTTTTTTTTTTTTTTTTACTAATCTGTAGACATAGACATCAGCTCTCTAATTAAGGGGAGACAATGACTACATTCATTTTCCCAGGTTTGATATAAATGATTTCCCCTGCGGATTATGTCTCCTCAATTTGCTATCTTATTTCTATACACATTTAAATCCGTTTGAGCAAGAAGGATGATAACATGAGAGGTTTCTAATGGTGTTCTGTCTAGTTAAATTTCGTGACCACCGTGACTATCACCAATGTTTGGTCATATGTTGTTATGTAAATAAATAAATAAACAAATAAATAAATAAATATATATATATATATATATTATTGGAATGCTCAATACAGATGTAAATAATAGAGAAAGTAATCGTATGACTCAATGTTTATGTTAGCGAGCCTGGCGCAACCACTCGGTGATCTGATTCGATCGGCAAACCCAAAATTGGCCGGTGGCACCGGTTTCTTTCCCTGGGAGCACGGAGCTTTACAGCAGTCTAAGCTTTTCCGGCAGTCCGAGTTACGCCGGGCGGCCTCGGTTTGACCGGCAACCTGAGTTTTGCCGGGCGGCCTCGGTTTGACGGGCAGCCCGAGTTTTGCCGGGCGGCCTCGGTTTGACCGGCAGCCCGAGTTTTGCCGGGCGGCCTCGGTTTGACCGGCAGCCCGAGTTTTTCCGGGCGGCCTCGGTTTGACCGGCAGCCTGAGTTTTTCCGGGCGGCCTCGGTTTGACCGGCAGCCCGAGTTTTGCATCATGCCCTTTGTTGTATTCTAGAACCGCTGTAAGGACCTCAACTCATCCTTAAATTTTGATCCGACATCAGCAGGGACTGCTTGGCGGAGATGAAAGAGCTGTCTCAATTTGTGGAAGAGTTTTACCGTAATTGCTGGCCAGCTATTTCTGTCTCGCTCTGTATTTAAAAAAAAAAACAACAACTAATGCTATTGTATGATTTTGATTGTGTAATAATCTATAACCGAAATAACAAAACTCCAATACATAATCAAATTGAAGAACTGGTGTACATAAATAAACTTCGTTTCTTTTATATGAACGAAGAACACAACCTAAGAATAGACGATTGAATTTAAAAAAAAGAAAATTATTATCATCGCTCTTGAGCAATTCAATCATTTCTATTGTACACGTTCAAAATGGCTGATTCTCAATTCACAAGAGGTGTTTAACACTTAAATAATCAAATAATAATAAAACATATATAATACATTAATACAGTCAACTTTATCCTGTGTGTATTTGATTGACAATGTCTCTCTCTCTCTCTGTGTGTGTTAGAGAAAGAGAGATAGAGATAAAGAGAGAGAGAGAGAGAGTACCTGTGTGACCAAGGCGAATAAACGTTTTCTTGTTTTCTTTAAAGAATATGTCAGCTTAGATTTTGTTGGATTTATTTGCAAGGTAAAAAGCTTGGCTGCGTGTCTGGTAATCTTTGAACTTGGCTGTGTGTCTGGTAATCTTTGAATTTGGCTGTGTCTGGTAATCTTTGTACTTGGATGTGTGTCTGGTAATCTTTAAACTTGGCTGTGTGTCTGGTAATCTTTGAACTTGGCTGTGTGTCTGGTAATCTCTGTACTTGGCTGTGTGTCTGGTACTCTTTGCATTGTAGTTTTTTCTCGACAGTTTCTGAAAGAGTCTTGAAGGCAAAGTTCGTAGAATCGATCGCTTTCAATTATTATGAAGATGAAAAACAAAAGGCACAACCTTTGAACCGCTGGCTCTTAAGATGGTTGGTCCAAATATGTAATATATATTTTATTTTTAAAAAAATCAGTGTTTGGTTCAGTCCTTATTTAAACCAAAAGCAAATAGAGCTAAGGTCATTATCATGATTTCATTAACTGATATAAACCACTGGGATCAAGACACAATACGTTTTGAGTGTGGGAAATGAACCAACGCCGCCCCCCCCCCCCCCACTCTTTTCACTCTCATATCAAACTCACTCCAACGAAGACCTCGCCGTAGCCTCGGTTGTTTTGTAAGTTAATCCTCGCGTGATTTGTGCATTTGTTATCGGGTAGATTGTAAAAACAACGCAGGATTGAAAGTCTCCCCCCCCCCCCACCTTTGTAAACTTGATTAGCGTTCCCGTTCCCTGGCGAAGCGGTGTGTCCTGGTAAAATACTAAAACTCATTACCTAGAAATCTTCAATGTGTAAGCCGTGTGGATAGACAGAAGAGCACCCCAGACTGTCAGCTCAACCCCTTACAGAGTTCAACTTATGCAGGATGGGACGCAGACACTGAAAGACCATGGACTCCTCCATGGGCCCCGCCCCCCCCCCCCCCAATAGAATAAAAAAAATTATTGGGCCACCTCTGACTTCAGCCAGAAACCACCTATGACTTCAGACAGAAACCAACTCTGACTTCAGCCAGAAACCAACTCTGACTTCAGCCAGAAACCACCTATGACTTCAGCCAGAAGCCAACTCTGACTTCAGCCAGAAACCAACTCTGACTTCAGCCAGAAACCAACTCTGAATTCAGCCAGAAACCACCTCTGACGTCAGCCAGAAACCACCTCTGACTTCAGCCAGAAACCACCTCTGACTTCAGCCAGAAACCAACTCTGACTTCAGCCAGAAACCAACTCTGACTTCAGCCAGAAACCAACTCTGACTTCAGCCAGAAACCAACTCTGACTTCAGCCAGAAACCTCCTCTGACTTCAGCCAGAAACCACCTATGACTTCAGCCAGAAACCAACTCTAACTTCAGCCAGAAACCAACTCTGACTTCAGCCAGAAACCAACTCTGACTTCAGCCAGAAACCACCTCTGACGTCAGCCAGAAACCACCTCTGACTTCAGCCAGAAACCAACTCTGACTTCAGCCAGAAACCACCTCTGACTTCAGCCAGAAACCAACTCTGACTTCAGCCAGAAACCTCCTCTGACTTCAGCCAGAAACCAACTCTGACGTCAGCCAGAAACCACCCCTGACGTCAGCCAGAAACCACATCTGACTTTATTAAAGACCACCTAAGTTAATATAGGATGAGAGAAGATACACTGCAATTTTCATCAGATTCGCTGAAAAACATGATGAGGACCACTGGCAAGTGAACATTTAGGTAAATATTTTCTGTATCCGTCGTAAAGTAACAACTATTTTTTTAAAAAAGCATCGTCCCTTTTTGACGATACTAGAAACACGAGGGTTCCCCTCCCCCATACCCCCCCCCCCCAACAAATCCCTGTCACACTTTCTTCATTAAAGAAACACATTGTTGACGCAGATTGCAATAGAACTTAGTCTCCGCTATCGACCAGAAAACGTGTGAGATTTCGACCCACATGATGGGGACCGCTGATTTTTTTCCTTTTTATGTACTGGTGGCTGTCATAGGATTCCTTTTAAGACGTGATTTTACAATTATAAACCATATAGGTTTAAAAATGAAAGAATGCTTTTTTTCAACACATGAAATTGTTAACAAAAAGATTGTTTAAAGCTTCAATAGAATCCAGAGGCGTAGCGAAGGGGGCAGGGGGACAGATGTCCCCGGACGCCATCTTCTTAGGGGCGCCAAAATATGCTTTTATATTATTTTATTGATGAAAATAATGGGTTTGAGAGTTGAAAAAAGAAAAGGTTGGGGGGGGGGGGGCGCTGAATATTGTCCCCGGGTGCGAATCTTGTCCCTGTGTGCCAAACACTCTAGCTGCGCCTCTGACAGAACCACGCATCTCCCAAGAGGGATCTCTTTAATTTGAGAACTGCTGTTTCTTAAAGACATGTATATTTCTTTAAACGTGCACAACATGGCAACATTACGACGCTGAATTCTCCAAACAAGTGACATCAACGAAAACTATTGCAATCAGCTGATTCTCGTGTCCTCTGTGCTAAACGGAAGTTGTAATTAAAATAAAAAAACATGCAAGGTTTAGATTTTATTGCTGTGAAGGGGTTGGTTTGGGGGGGGGGGGGCGCAGAAATCAAGAAGAAATACATCTTTTTTTTTCTATGGCATTATATTTTTTCTCTGCGCTCGCTTACATTCACAACACACATACAAATTACCTGGTACACCCCCACCCGTCTGCACCATTAATTCAGTAGCCCTCCCCCACCCCTACGTTTCCCCCCAGATATTATGCCCTATTGTGGAGGACATATAGGACGTTCAGGCGAGTTGACAATCTTAGTTTAACCTTCATTCGTTACTGCCGAGTGGTACAGCGTGGAAGAAATCGTCCCTTCATTTCTCTCCTTGGCTGATACCTGTGTCTGAGATTGTCAGTGATAGAACAAGTCTCACTGCCAACTGACGGTTTAAAAAAAAAAAATTCTGTGATAATTTCTTCGGAATTTTGTTTGTTCGTTCCTAATTTGATCTGAGACTTCACAGAAACCTGGACAGCTGTGCTCAATACTGCCAATTTGGGCTTTTACTGCTTGATTTTTTTAATGTTTATTTAGAAATTTTCGCTCAAAAGGTAAATTAATTATTTCTCTTTTAAATACTTGGCAATGTGCGTCAAACAAACTTATCAAATAAGAACGACATTAAAAAACTGTAAAATTATAAGCAAAATTAAAAAAAAATATATAAATTCAACTATTGATGTAAGCCATATAAGTTAATTTTTTTTAACTGCGAGGAGTGCTGTGAGTGGCGCATTTATCTTAAAGGCGCACCAGGGCGCAGTCCTAGTACTATTTTTTTTAACGGCTACGCCACTGGGTGTTTTCAATATATTGTATTATAATTGAATTAACATTGATATTAGGTAGTTTTATGTCTCCTTAATGTGCAGTCTTATTTCTATACACATTTAAATCCGTTTGAGCAAGAAGGGTGATAACATGAGAAGTTTCTAATGGTGTTTTGTCTAGTTAAATTTCGTGACCATCGTGACTATCACTAATGGGTGTGAAGCTATAAATCACCCTCAGATTCGCCATAAAGCGGTGAGATGGCGTTCGCACGGAAATAAATCTTAGCGCACATACTTTTTTTTTCTTTTCTTCTGGTATCAAAATTTTGATTCACCGGTCTGTCTCTTGGTATTTAATCTCGGTGTTACCAATCTTAGAATATTTTTTTCCGTTTACTTCAAACCAGCCAGAACATTAAAACTGTATATATATATATATATATATATATATATATATATATATATATATATATATATATATATATATTTGCTCACGATAATGTGAATAGTCTTGCAACCTTTTGGTAGAGATTAAAACGATTAAGTTATTTTAAATGAATCGGAAAACAACCATGGCGAGTGAACACTGACTTGTGACGCTCCACCTGTTGCACTCGGATGTGTGGTCTACTTGACGAGATATTGCAATAAAAATAAAAGCGTGCGGATTCTGTGGCTTTAATCGAAGTTTTAATTGTTAGCTTGGCGTGAAATGGTATATTTTTTTTAAAAAGTTGTAGACTCCTTAATTACGATACTCTACGTGTGACTTGTTTTGTTTATTCTAGCCGGTGAACCCGGTAATCGATTTCGTCAAGAAAGCTTAGGGCCACATTCCGTCATCCATTTGTTATACACGTAAAGGGAAAGTCCTGCTGTTTGATTATACAAAAGCGGCCCTGGCAGTATTAATGTCATATATTTGCTAACTGTGCGTTTTGAAGAAGCAGAGCTCCACGGGGCCCGTTTTCTTGGAATTTCGAGGTCACGGACTACGACCCGGAAAGCATGTGAAGCCGAACGTGGTTATCGCGAGATCTAGGAGTTCGGCATGTCAACAAGACTCGCGTTGTATACGATCTGGTTAAAAAAAAAATTATTCATATGGATTATCCTATATTAAAGAATCTATTTATGCCAAACGAGAAACACGTGTTTTTTTTGGGGCTTTTTTAGCACAAGAAGTGGAGTTGAATAAACATGAATTCTTTTCGGACATTTTCTAGTGCAGCGTTTCCCAACACTTAAGGCTTCGCGTGCGTTTTTCAGGGGATCTGCGGCCGCTCCGGGAAATAATATAAAACGTAACTTATTGTGAACCTCTGGAGTAGAGATTTCTATGATTAACACAACCTCAGCAACCCCTCTCATCTCTAGTCACCATTTTGTAAGACCATTTTTTCCTTTTTGCCTCACTCATCAACTAAAATAAAAAGCACTGGTTTTTCCGAAAATCGAAAAGTCTCAACCCTGACCGTACTGAAACACCCAATAATCATATCAGAACACCATTGATCACAAAACACCTTTACGTTTACAAAACTACTGGCTTGCAAATAAATGTTCACAGTTTTTTTGTCCATAGTTCTCGGTCCAAAATGTAACTTGTTCCATTTCAAACGAAGCATACCCAGGGGGGGGGGGGGGGGGGGTCATTGCCATCCCTACACGCGTGTAGCTGTGTATTTAAAAAATCAAAATGGGACGCATCATAGCGCGAGAATTGTGTATGTTAATCTGCACACCTTCTTTCATGTCATTGCACTGAAAAGCGGTGTGTTAATCTTCACACCTTCTTTCATGACATTACACTGAAAAGCGGTGTGTTAATCTGCACCTTCTTTCATGCCATTACACTCAAAAGCGGTGTGTTAATCTGCACACATTCTTTCATGACATTACACTCAAAAGCTATTGGGGGGGGGGGGGGGGGATTGAATCCACACACCTTAACCCCATCCGCTAATTATGTTTCTTTTTATAATCTTAATTTAAAATAAAATATTATATGGCCCCGGGGAGGGAGGAGGAGGGAGGGGGTGGAGGGGTATAGTGTGGGGTGGCGTGAGTCCTCAATTTGTCTTGTAAGATGTTTTGTGCTTATCTTTAATTATCAAAGAGTTAAGCGACCGAAAAATAGTTGAACAGGTCAAACAACGGGCCGTGGTGTCTGGTTAGATGTATCGCATAAATATACTGTAAATGATTCCATTAAACATATCGCATAAATATACCATCATACCTGTCCCTTCAGAAACAGTGTTAGATGAATGCCCAATGTTGAGCAAGTTGCTCTTGCTGCCTGGAAAGTTGCACTACAAACATCGGTTATCCGGACGCCCGAAGCTATGAACCCTTGAAGGTGACATGAACCATGGCCTCGTTCTGAGGTTAAATCTGCCGCGGCCCCCCCCCCCCCCCCCGAAGTACGCTGTCGTGTTATGTATAATCATGAGCTCAACCCCAGTAGACGCCCCTTCTCCCCTCCCTTCCTAGATTATTTATTGCGGACGTACGCCGTGCCGGGAACACGCCCCACCCCCCCCCCCTTTTCTCCGCCGAGCACATCTTGAGAACCATCCGTCCTAAAATTAAAGAGCTGCTTCATCAGTGTTGTGGCGACGGTCCACCTTCGGTTTGGACGTGTCTATGAAAACAACGAGGAATTACCTCAACACTAATTTACTTACCGTTAATCTGGAGGGAAAAAACAACGAAGCACTTTAAAGGAAGACGATCAATATCGAAGGCGTAACCTTTTGACGAATCGTTTGGAAAAATAAAGTTACGGGGACGATAAGAAACCGACACCCAGGGTTTGAGGTGGTTCAGCTCTGGTTTATCTACCAGCAGTGTTGGTTAAATGTCCGACACGGTTGGCCGCCGTCGCACAAGAGACGACTTACGGAAAACGGTCATTAGTTGCCAGCTTGACATCATTAATTTCCCCCGTCGCTCCCCCGGTGAACCTGTGTAGTGTAGACTCTCTCTCTCTCTCGTGGCTTGTGTGTAAGTTATATATTACATTGTAACAAATTCAAACGCGGATGTCCATATGCCAACGGTTCTCAACCTTCCCAAATGCCGCGACCCTTTAATACAGTTCCTCATGGTGTGGCGACGCCCCCCCCCCCCCAGCCACAAACTTATTTTCGTTGCTACTTCATAACTGTAGGGCACGTGTGTTTTCAGGTGGTCTTAGGTGACCCCCAGGGAAAGGGTCGTGCGACCCCCCCAAAAGGGTTCGCGACCCACATTTTGAGAACCGCTGCCCTATGCCCTATTGTATTTATTTTGTCAGTAGTCGTGGAGTCTGGTTAGCTCTGAGATCTGTCTCAATATCATGCATTCAGTATCAGAATGTGACGTACGGGAAACGTACGGGGAAGAGGATATAGTATGACTCCGGGGTCAAGAGTACGGAATGAACTTTTATGCTACTAGGACGCGTTGTTAGTCAAAATATGTTTTAGCAAAAAAAAAAAAGAAAAACAAACAAACAAACAAACAAACAAGGCAAACAAACAAACAAACAAACAGACAGACAAACAAACAGACAAACAAACAAACAAGGCAAACAAACAAACAAACAAACAAGGCAAACGAACAAACAAACAAACGAACGAACAAACAAACAAACAAACAAGGCAAACAAACAAACAAACAAACAAACAAACAAGGCAAACAAACAAACAAACAAGGCAAACCTTTCAAGAAGGGACCATAAATACAAAAGCGCCAATAGATTTGTTGGGAGTCTTTCGTGTCGTCACAGTGTTGCATTGTCACTGACTGGTAAGGGGATACAACAATGGCTCACCTGTACGGGTTGGAGCCCTTGACGAGACCTTTGTTCTAACGGTAGCAAGATATACGGAATGACGCCCTCCCCCCCCCCCTCCTCTTTCATTAACCCGGGCGTGGTTAGACCTGGACGTCTTCACAATTTTAGACCATTTTTTGGTGGGTGTGATCTTGATGCGTGGTCTAAATTGTCAGTGCAGGGCAGCCTCGTTATGGCTGTGACCCCACCGAAGAAGCATTTTAACTCGGAGAATTCCCCCCCCCCCCCCCAATGTAATAAAAGAACGGATTAATCCCTTTCAGAGGGGTCGCCAGTAACCCCAAGGCTTCACAAGAGTTTTTGTTTTATTGGTTATATGAAGAGAAAACGAGTAGACGTCTGCTTCTCTGTCACGTGACTATTCGCTCCATGATTTATCTCTATTGGTTGCCTCGATGTCTGAAACACCTGCCCGCACAGTTGGACTTAGCGGCCCCCCCCCCCAAACTTTTCACACAAATACGCCCTAAAAGAACTGCAGTTGTTCGAAAAATGCCGCCCCCTCCATATAAATAAAAAAGTGCCACCCGGGGCGCAACGTCCCTCCACCTTCCTTTTTTTCCGGGGCCGCTGTAAATAGAGCATCTAGGCACTTTACATCTAAAATGCCCAAGTGCACACATATGGCATATATGCACTATCCATCCTCGCGTCATTGACTCCTATGACCTGTGTGATCAGCACAAGAGAAGGGGTGGGGGGAGCTCCTTCACGTCGCACCACGCGGGTAACCTCCACAGGGCATTGCTCTCGGGCACATCGTAGAGGCTTGAGGTGATTGCTATCTGTTCGGCGATGTTTTGGAATGAGAGGTGGAGGGGGTGTTGCAAAGAGAGGGTGCCGCTTCGGAGTGATGGACGCGACGAGCACCAGATCATGGAGAGAAATCGGCGAAGCGCGTCACGTGACGTTGACTTCTAGATATATGAAACTCAAGCAGTCCCAGCATCAAAATCTACTGTCATGAGGACCGTTTTCTAAATTTTCTAGTTTCAGTGGGGACATTGTCCCCTTTCTTAGGACACTTTTCTTTTTCTAGTAACTACATTTTAAACCCTATTTAGTTTCATTCATAACTCAAGGGTTTCTTGCTCCAATTTTTTAATGCATTTTTTTGTGGGTTTTTCTCTCTTTTTTTTTTTTGAGCAGTGGGATAGAATTTGGGGATTGGGGGGGGGGAGTAATATCCTATTGATGTAACAGCAATTCTGCACCCCGAGCATCAAATAAAGTCGGTCGCTTATTTTTAGCAGCTGTTAATATCTAATGTAACAGTACCCGTGCCGTAGCACAGAGTGTCACTGCTGATGGCTCAGAGACAGACGACGTCGGCTCGTGTTACACACCCGTATTGCTGACTCTTTGACAAGCTGCTGTTGCTGAAAGACGGGAGAGATGGCTTTATCGCCAAGATCTGCGCCGCACGTTTGAATTAGGAGCGCCCCCCCCTCCCCCCAAACTCAAATGTTCAAATTCATCTGACGTACGCAGAGAGCGTATCATTGGAAAGAGCTTTCCAGCCAAACGGCTCTGGCATTCTGTTTAGCAATGGTAGTGTTATAATCAAGACACATGGGAACGAGACCAGATTTGCAAGCATCTATTTGGGGGGTCGAACGACTGTTTCCCAGGGGTCGCCTTAGACCATCGGAAAACACATATACCCTACAGTTATAAAGTAGTAAAGTAGCAACGAAAATAATTTTGTGGTTGGGGGTCGCCACAACACAGGGAACTGCATTGAAGGGTCGCGGCATTAGGAAGGTTGAGAATCACTGTCTTATTATCTTTCCTTGAACTTCTTTCCTTGCACTTCTTTAATTGAACTTCTTTTCTTGAACTTCTTTACTTGAACTTCTTTCCTTGCACTTCTTTAATTGAACTTCTTTTCTTGAACTTCTTTACTTGAACTTCTTTTCTTGAACTTCTTTTCTTGAACTTCTTTCCTTGCACTTCTTTAATTGAACTTCTTTTCTTGAACTTCTTTACTTGAACTTCTTTTCTTGAACTTCTTTCCTTGCACTTCTTTAATTGAACTTCTTTTCTTGAACTTCTTTACTTGAACTTCTTTTCTTGAACTTCTTTCTTTGAATATATTACATTGGCGCTTCTTACTTGAACTTGATCTTCTCATTGTTATGAGAGTATGTACTTGGGAGAATACGTCTATTTCATTGAGCTAAATAATTAATGAAAATGGTATCACGAGGCGCTGGTCTCTCTATGGTCCACGGGAATACTTCTCTACGACCTGTCTTTCTAACGTCCAGCGCACTACCCCATGTACCGACCCAGGAGCACAAACGGTCAGAGAGGCTTTGAACACCGATCCCACCCACAGAGGATAGTAGCAAGGGCAGAGCAACAATGTACACACGTGTAGTGCGTCATAATCGGTACATTTTTTTTTTTTAAAAGTCGTAGTGTCGGCAAAACGCCTTCGTCTGAAATGTGTACTCATATTTTGGTCGGATCTGATCATCCTGCGGGCGTTTTCACCACAACTCTAACACTGGGTGAGCTGCACCCCTATTTGATGCGCGACGACACTCCGGTGTGCCGCTGTTGAAAGTGAGGAGATCCACTGTGATGCAAGAAGTGTGCTGTGAGATGTGTAGCGGAGAGTACATCTAAAATTTTTAGAGAGTACACTAACCGAGTGTGCCGTGCGAGATTAACACGTTGTTTCGTTCGACTTTATATTTCAAAATTTGAGACACGTTGCTCTAGTCTGAGAATGTATTTTGATTGCACCGCTGGTGGTCGGGTAATATATACATTTTTACAATACCACCCCCTCCCCCCAAACCGTTATGAGAGTCCCTGTAAATCAGCATGACGAGGGTTGAGTAAACTCCACCAATTATTTTCACATGAACATAAAGACATTAGTTTTAAGTCCGCAAAGTTTCAAAGATTCCCCTATAGAGGGATTAAGCCGCGCTTTCAACCAACGTCTTCTTACAACGGGGCCGAGTTTTATTTTTAAACGGCACTTTTCGGAGGTTAAAGTGCTCCTCTCTCTCTCTCTCTCTCTCTCTATCTCTCTCTCTCTGCATTCTCGGTACCCGAATAAAAATTGCGAGGAATAGATATTTCTCAAATTCTTGGCAACGTCTATGACTTTATGATGGTGTGACCAATACAAAATGTTACCCACCGGTTTTTTTATGGCAGCCACGGTAGACGGCGGTAGGCTTTGTGCGAGACGAAACCGTTCATAGGTCATAAGCCACTGCTTTACCAGTAACGACTTTGTGATCAAATGTGACCTTGATTTAACACCAATATGTGGCATAAAATAATTAAAAAAACGTGGGGGGGGGGGGGGGGGGCGAAGACGTGTCTGTACTTTTAATATAATATGGTCTCAGATTTTTGTGTGTGTGATGTCCAGCGAGGAGTGTAAAGAGCAGTAATCGATTATGTGCAGTCAGTGATGAAAACCAGTGTCGGCAAATCCGCATAAAAGATCCAAATGGATGTTGGATTCAAACCTTAAATGGTGGATAAGTTATCCATGCGTTTCATACTTAATTACACGCATACATAGAGGCGATTCGAAATGTTAAACTAGCACATGCCCCCATAGGCTCGCGCCACAATAGTCTCGCAACCCCCATAGTCTCGCGTCCTGATAGGTTCGCACCCCATAGGCTCGCATTCACCATAGGCTCGCGCCCCCATAGGCACACGCTCCCATAACCTCGCATCCCCCATAGGCTCGCAACCCCATAGGCTCGCATCCCCATAGGCTCGCGCCACAATAGTCTCGCAACCCCCATAGTCTCGCGTCCGTATAGGTTCGCACCCCCATAGGCTCGCATTCACCATAGGCTCGCGCCCCGATAGGCACACGCTCCCATAACCTCGCATCCCCCATGGGCTCGAAACCCCATAGGCTCGCATCCCTATAGGCTCGCATCCCCATAGGCTCGCACCCCATAGGCTCGCACCCCCCTTGGCTCGCATCCCCATAGGCTCGCACACTTATAGGCTCACACCCCCATAGGCTCGCGCCCCCATAAGCTCGCAACCCCATAGGCTCGCATCCCCATAGGCTCGCAACCCCATAGGCTCGCATCCCCATAGGCTCGCAACCCCATAGGCTCGCATCCCCATAGGCTCGCAACCCCATAGGCTCGCATCCCCACAGGCTCGCATCCCCACAGGCTCGCATCCCCATAGGCTCGCACCCCCCTTGGCTCGCATCCCCATAGGCTCGCGCCCCCATAGGCTCGCAACCCCATAGGCTCGCATCCCCATAGGCTCGCAACCCCATAGGCTCACATCCCCATAGGCTCGCAACCCCATAGGCTCGCATCCCCATAGGCTCGCAACCCCATAGGCTCGCATCCCCACAGGCTCGCATCCCCACAGGCTCGCATCCCCATAGACTCGCACCCCCATAGACTCGCACCCCCCTTGGCTCGCATCCCCATAGGCTCGCAACCCCATAGGCTCGCATCCCCACAGGCTCGCATCCCCATAGACTCGCATCCCCATAGGCTCGCACCCCCCTTGGCTCGCATCCCCATAGTCTCCCATCCCCATAGGCTCCCATCCCCATAGGCTCGCATCCCCATAGGCTCGCAACCCCATAGGCTCGCATCCCCACAGGCTCGCATCCCCATAGACTCGCACCCCGATAGGCTCGCATCCCCATAGGCTCGCACCCCCCTTGGCTCGCATCCTCATAGGCTCGCATCCCCATAGGCTCGCACCCCCATAGGATCGCACCCCAGGTTTGGAAACCGCCCCGAATGTCCCTTCGGGTGAGATATTTGTTGATCTTCGTCATTGACTATGACACCTGCCGATAGCGCGTAACTCGGCTTCTACTCTAGTAGTGGCAAAACTCTTGCCTTTTCTTCTTCAAGGATTCGCGTGGTGTTTGCTTTAAACGGAATTCTGTGATTAAATATGCTTCATGCATTTGTAAGCTGTCGGCCCCGCACTTTGCACTGCACTCCACTAGGAATCACGTCACACGTGGAAAGAAAATCAATGAGAAAGTCAGTACTGGTTTTATTATTATTATTATGTGGCGCTTCGAGGTTTAATGTTAACACAGAATGTTGTCACACAATCCCCGCAGACCCGAACCCACCCCCAAGCCCCCGCCCCGCCCTTCCAGTAATCAAAAAGGAAAAAAAAAAAAAGCCCATGTAGTCATTAACGAAATGGAATTTTGATTACCTGAAACAGGATCTTGAAGAATGTGAATGTTCAAGGATCTGACATTCACTCTTCACCAGTGGGATTTAGTTTAGTCTTCTAGACGCTCGAGTCCTAACGGAAAGGAAGTTTTTGGGATGGTGGCAGTGGGGGGGGGGGGGGGGGGGTCACTTGTGGGGTTTTGAAAAAAAGGGGGGGGGTAGCAGACGCCAAAAACTGTACATGGAATACATTGACATTTAGATGGTGGCGTGATCCTCGAATCTTTACTGTTATTGTGGAGTTAATACGCGGGGTTGTACATGTCTGAAGATGGTTAACATTTCTGTTCAAAGTAATGGAATCGTTCGGTACAATTTGGAATCGGAAGATGGAAAAAAAAGAGAAGAAAAAAGATCATGGCACTATAACTTCCGTTTATATAGAGCGTGCTATAAATTCCATTTGTATATAGCGTACTATAACTTCCATTTATATATGGCGTACTATAACTTCCATTTATATATGGCGTACTATAACTTCCATTTATATATAGCGTACTATAACTTCCATTTGTATATGGCGTACTATAACTTCCATTTATATATGGCGTACTATAACTTCCATTTATATATGGCGTACTATAACTTCCATTTATATATGGCGTACTATAGCTTCCATTTATATATATCGTGATTGAGAACAGCGCGGTCGTCTGTAGAAAATTAACTCCCCACTTTATATTATAACCTTATTTTTTCCCCTCAATATTTCATTTATTTTCTCCTCTCCGGCACAGACTATGCGTTTTAAAAACTGCCACTTCTAAAAGATCACGTGTTTAAGGCCTTAAAGCCTATAACTATAGGGATGTTTGTGCTATCAGTCCTAAGACTGAAACTACATGTTAAGATTTGGGAGAATGTTCGCATTTCTTGTGGCGCAGACGTAGTAACCGTTTTAAAGATTGTTCGAGGACGCACATTTACTAATCAGAGCGGGGAAATGGTAAGAGTGCTCCAATCACTCATGGATGATCAAATGCTCAGAGTCACTCATGCGTGACCCAGTAACACCTTACACTGGCGGTGATATTTGTACGGCACGTTTTTCCCCCCTTCTCCATGGTTATTTTTTTCTTTTTACCCTAAATGCTACACCATAAACAACAGGCAACCAGTAGCATGATCACGATGAGCGACTAAAGCTACATTCACACTGGATTCGTGTTTCAATGAATTTCTAGACTGACATACAATATCGATTTAAAAAAAAAAAAAATTTGGCATAGAAATTCGTCCGACCTCGTTCTCACAATGCAACCGATTTAAATGAGGCAACTTCATTGTTTATTATGTCGACAGCCTTGACCTTCAAGCCTTTTGACTCGTGTTGAGCTGTAATGAAACAGATCTGTGGTCACAAACAAATAATAATTTTAATATAAGTTACCAATTATTTCTACGACAAATAACCATTACCAATTGTAGCTGTAAATAATTTTTTGGAAGTTCCTACGATGAAGTCTACAATTAATAATTGAACCAAAAGACGCCATTTATTAATTATTATTTTTTGGGGTTTCGTAGCTTCGATGGGACGATTCTGCCGAAAAAAAAAAAATAATAATTTAATTTCGACCTAAATTCATTGGTACACGTCTCGAAGCACCGTTTAATTTCGACCGAAATTCATTGGTACACGTCTCGAAGCACCGTTTAATTTCGACCGAAATTCATTGGTACACGTCTCGAAGCACCGTTTAATTTCGACCTAAATTCATTGGTACACGTCTCGAAGCACCGTTTAATTTCGACCTAAATTCATTGGTACACGTCTCGAAGCACCGTTTAATTTCGACCTAAATTCATTGGTACACGTCTCGAAGCACCGTTTAATTTCGACCTAAATTCATTGGTACACGTCTCGAAGCACCGACTTTGGCCGCATTTTTCGTTCACTGACGTGATCACTTTAATTTTGCTTGTGTATTTGTTTTCCTAACAAAGTCTGTTTCGTATGTCAATGTCAGTCAAAAATGTCAGTCAAAAATGTCAGTCAAAAATGTCCACCAAATACGGATCCAGTTTGAGAGAAGCCAAAGGAAAAACAATCTTAGTTATGTCATTGAGTTTTTTCATGTCACAACAGGGTGTCATTCTGTCAGTGAGTGTTTCCAGGTCACAACATGGTGCCATTCTGTCATTGAGTGTTTCCAAGTCACAGTATGGTGCCATTCTGTCATTGAGTGTTTCCATGTCACAACATGGTGCCATTCTGTCAGTGAGTGTTTTTAAGTCACAGTATGGTGCCATTCTGTCATTGAGTGTTTCCATGTCACAACGTAAGGTCATTCTGTCATTGAGTGTTTCCATGTCACAGTATGGTGCCATTCTGTCATTGGGTGTTTCCATGTCACAACATGGTGTCATTCTGTCAGTTAGTGTTTCCAAGTCACAGTATGGTGCCATTCTGTCATTGAGTGTTTCCATGTCACAACATGGTGTCATTCTGTCATTGAGTATTTCCAAGTCACAGTATGGTGCCATTCTGTCATTGAGTGTTTCCATGTCACAACATGGTGTCATTCTGTCAGTGAGTGTTTCCAAGTCACAGTATGGTGCCATTCTGTCATTGAGTGTTTCCATGTCACAACATGGTGCCATTCTGTCAGTGAGTGTTTCCAAGTCACAGTATGGTGCCATTCTGTCATTGAGTGTTTCCATGTCACAACGTGGTGTCATTCTGTCAGTGAGTGTTTCCAAGTCACAGTATGGTGCCATTCTGTCATTGGGTGTTTCCATGTCACAACATGGTGTCATTCTGTCAGTGAGTGTTTCCAAGTCACAGTATGGTGCCATTCTGTCATTGAGTGTTTCCATGTCACAACATGGTGTCATTCTGTCATTGAGTGTTTCCAAGTCACAGTATGGTGCCATTCTGTCATTGGGTGTTTCCATGTCACAACATGGTGTCATTCTGTCAGTTAGTGTTTCCAAGTCACAGTATGGTGCCATTCTGTCATTGAGTGTTTCCATGTCACAACATGGTGTCATTCTGTCAGTGAGTGTTTCCAAGTCACAGTATGGTGCCATTCTGTCATTGAGTGTTTCCATGTCACAACATGGTGTCATTCTGTCAGTGAGTGTTTCCAAGTCACAGTATGGTGCCATTCTGTCATTGAGTGTTTCCATGTCACAACATGGTGTCATTCTGTCAGTGAGTGTTTCCAAGTCACAGTATGGTGCATTCTGTCAGTGAGTGTTTCCAAGTCACAGTATGGTGCCATTCTGACAGTGAGTGTTTCCATGTCACAGTATGGTGTCATTCTGTCAGTGAGTGTTTCCATGTCACAATATGGTGTCATTCTGTCATTGAGTGTTTCCATGTCACAGTATGGTGCCATTCTGTCAGTGAGTGTTTCCATGTCACAACGTGGTGTCATTCTGTCAGTGAGTGTTTCCAAGTCACAGTATGGTGCCATTCTGTCATTGAGTGTTTCCACGTCACAACATGGTGTCATTCTGTCACCTAGTATTTCCATGTCTTGAGTTGTACTTTTATTCTCCCGTTTTCTCCAAAACTGACAGCCCCCCCCCCCCCCCCAAGAGTAGCGCTGACTGATCCCTGTCAATGGATACAAAAGTCGTAAGTTTGTCTGTGTTTGTTGTCTGGTCACGGCTGAGTGAAGTCACCGGTGTCACTACTTAAGCACGCACAAGTTATGCAACGCCATGGGACCGTAGCAAAGAGAGCCTCATGATCAGTTCACCGATACGCTTATTAAAGCTCTTCACGCCAGCCATCAAAAGATCCCACGTTGTTTCCAAATAAGGGATGATGTGCAGAGAAGGCTTGCGAATCTACAATATAGATGTAGTAACAGCTTCTTCATCATCATCATCATCATCATCATCAGGTCCCGTAGTCCTTCGACCGTTGGGGTGCCACAGATGACATGTACACTATTCTTCTCCATTCCTCTCAGTCTTCTGCCCTACGCATAGCATCGCCTAGTTTTAATCCCGTCCATTCTTTGATATTACCTTCCCATCTTTTTCTTTGTCTTCCTCTTCTTCTTCCTCCTCTAGTTGTGCCCTTCAAGATCACTTTGGCAAGCCCTTGTTTTCTGGTCACGTGGCCGTACCACTCAAGTTTGCGCTTTTTAACAGACGTCAGGAGGTCATCATATTGCCCAATTGCTTGACGAATCCTTTCTTTTATTTGCTCATTGGTGATTTGGTCTCTATAGCAGATGCCAAGAATGCATCTGTAACATCTCATCTCCATTAAGTAACAGCTTAAGGGAGCGTATACTACGTTGATTAAGTGCGGTCATTGACCAGGCATTACAAACCTGACAGCTTTGAGGTCATTGACCCAAGTTCCTAAGTTTTAGGCAGATAGTGCATGTTTCCAGTAGCCAGATATTGTCATGAGTGCATGTATTAGGTGACGAGCAATTGTCCCGAGTGCATGTTTAAGGGAAAGAAGTATTCTCTGGGAGGCTCAGATCGCGGAAACCATTGACAGGCATTGGCGACGCCCAACATAAAGTCTGATTTAAAAGTCGTCTCGGTGCTCAAGACATCTGCTCAAGACGACTGCTCAAGACGTCTGCTCAAGACGCCTGCTCAAGACGCCTGCTCAAGACGCCTGCTCAAGACGCCTGCTCAAGACGCCTGCTCAAGACGTCTGCCCAAGATGTCTGCCCAAGACGTCTGCTCAAGACGTCTGCAGACAACACTAGGTAGCCCGACAGCTCGCACAATACATTCGATGATTTTATTGTGTGCACCTTGTGGGCGAATGGGCATTCGAATTAACGTTGTGTGTAAACGTTAAGTGTGTGTGACAAGCTCCTGCGGGCCCGGTAATCATTTCTCATTGTGACAATATGACCAGATGACCTTTCCCTTTTGTATTGGAGACACCGAAGACCCTCATGGTGACCCTCCTAATAACACTGACCACACATGGTCGTCCAAAAAGACCGGTGCAGATGACATCCAATTAAAAAAATGACCCTCGACTTAACCTTACCGTGACCAGTAAGTTTTCACTAACGAGATACTTCAGTTTGGCAATGACGTCCCGGCCATCGACACGCAAGCCAGACGTGAATGTAAGTGAAAAGAGTCCATGAACCGTGCCGGGCTACCAGCCGTATTCTCACACTGTATACCGCGGTCATCCTTGGCCGGCCACCAGCTATTCTAAAACAGTTTAGCGCAGTTATCGTTGGCCTATTACCAGACATACATTCTCACACTGCATAGCTTAGTCGTCGTTTGCCTGCCACCAGCCATTCTCACACTGCATATCTTAGTCGCCGTTTGCCTGCCACCAGCCATTCTCACACTGCATAGCTTAGTCGTCGTTTGCTGCCACCAGCTATTCTCACACTGCATGGCGCAGTCGTCGTTTGCGGTTAACAACTTTAAAAGTCAATGATTTATTCACGTCCCCAAATCGATTCCTTTGGTTCGGTCTACACAGCAATAAACTTATGTTTTATAAACTCTTCAATTTCCCCCATATTTTCACCGCAGAAATAAATAGCAGAACTACTTGTTATTACCGTATTCTTATTGTAATGTTACTGTTACCGTTCTCTCTGATAAATGTACAATTCTAAAACTGTTTTAGAGTAGCAGTCTCCCTCCTCCTCTTTGCCCTTTCACCTCGCAGTGGAGCACAGGCCATAAAACAATTTCTTTCCATGCCTTCCGGTCTCCAGGGATCCTCACTAAATCTTTCCAACACTTTACAATCATTTCTTTAAAAAAACATATTTATTGACATCTCTTCACCTGGCATTTTGGGGTCTTCCTCGTCCTTTCGATCCTCGAGGGTTCCATACCAGTGCTTCTCGTGCTATATTAGGCATGGGTTCCATACCAGTACTTCTCGTGCTATATTAGGCACGGGTTCCATACCAGTGCTTCTCGTGCTATATTAGGCACGGGTTCCATGCCAGTGCTTCTCGTGCTATATATGGCATGGGTTTGCTCCTGGCATAACCTGTCCATCTCAAGCAGTACCTAACTTCACAAACACATATCTTCTTTTCTATCGGTATGTCTTCCTCTAATGGTATCATAGGCCACCTAGTAGACTTATAGTTTCGCACACCAATTTAATTAGCACTCCTACTTTGGCACAATTCAATAAAAAGGTTGCCGACCCCCTGGTTTAGGGTTCACATGAATAAACTCGGAACCATCCCCACTCTAAGACTGGATACACATTATCCCCCCCCCCCCCAACAACCGTTATCCGTTTGCAAACTCTGCCAGATTTTCTTTCACACCAGAAGTGTAACAGGTCGTGGCTGTCTGACACAGGCATTCATTAGAGCCAGATCGGTGTTACCATTGTTATCAATATC
Organism: Omphiscola glabra; assembly: GCA_964017045.1. NCBI lineage: Eukaryota > Metazoa > Mollusca > Gastropoda > Lymnaeidae > Omphiscola > Omphiscola glabra. The sequence goes on from OZ024805.1 coordinate 20,736,823, forward strand.
TCCACTCAATTAATGTCACCCATTAACTTCTGTTAACTGGAGGGAGAAAAAAAAGTGTGTGTGGGGGGGGGGGCAGAGGTGTCTGCCAAAGATGTACACGATTCTGTGCACTCTGTCAAGGCTCAAAGGTTTAAAGCGACGATCCAGTGGATAGTCGCAGCCTGACTTGTTTCTTCTCTGAGATACTTAGACTTAGATGTCTGGGTCTCTATGACATGCTTAACTAAAGATCAGTTCCCTTTCAACCCATAGGTAGTGATAAAATCATTACACATTCACACATATAATGTTAAAATCATTACAATTTACAAGCAGATAATGATACAAATCATTACACATTTACACATATAATGATACAAATACAATCATTACACATTTACACAGATCATAAAAATTCAGTACACATTCACTCACAGATCATAACAAAATCAGTACACGTTTACACAGATCATAAAAACCATAACACATTTACCTACAGATCATTACAAAATCACTCACATTCCCCCACCCCAGATCATAACAAAATCAGTACACATTTTTTGCCCAAACATCATAAAATATCAGTACACATTCACCCAAAGATCATAACAAAATTAGTACACATTCACCCAAAGATCATAACAAAATTAGTACACATGTATCCACAGATCATAACAAAATCAGTACACATTCCCCCACAGATCATAACAAAATCAGTACACATTCACCCACAGATCATAACAAAATCAGTACACATTCACCCAAAGATCATAACAAAATCAGTACACATTCACCCACAGAACATAACAAAATCAGTACACATTCACCCACAGATCATAACAAAATCAGTACACATTCACCCACAGATCATAACAAAATCAGTACACATTCACCCACAGATCATAACAAAATCAGTACACATTCACCCACAGATCATAACAAAATCAGTATACATTCACCCACAGATCATAACAAAATCAGTACACATTCACCCACAGATCATAACAAAATCAGTACACATTCACCCACAGATCATAACAAAATCAGTACACATTCACCCACAGATCATAACAAAATCAGTACACATTCACCCACAGATCATAACAAAATCAGTACACATTATCCCCAAAGATCATAACAAAATCAGTACACATTTAAACACTGCACAGATAAGAGGCTTACTATTTTTAAATTCTCGTGATTCCAGCTGGTGCACATACAGAATTGGGTCAGAGGAAATGTGCACCATAAAAAATCAGAGCGAAGAAGTCGGTCTTCCAATCTAGGTCGATGTATGCAGGAAATGACACAATTATGACGTCCCATGCTGTCAGGCTTTGGTCCCGTGTCATGGAAAGCAAGTTTATGGTCTTATTTGAGCACAGAGATCCCCCCCCCCCCTTTCTCCGAAACACATTTTGATATTTCAGCAAAGAACTTGTGGATAAACTCAACACTTGATCATTATGCAAATCTGTGCAGAATTGCTTTTGTCTAAAGAGTCTCTGCACTGCTGTCCGAAAATGGGGAAAATGTCGGTTTGTGTTGAAAAGGGGGGAAATGTAGGTTTGTTTTGAAAAGGGGGAAATGTAGGTTTGCGCTGAAAAGGGGGAAATGTAGGTTTGTTTTGAAAAGGGGGAAATGTAGGTTTGTTTTGAAAAGGGGGAAATGTAGGTTTGTGCTGAAAAGGGGGAAATGTAGGTTTGTGCTGAAAAGGGGGAAATGTAGGTTTGTGTTGAAAAAGGGGGAAATGTAGGTTTGTTTTGAAAAGGGAGAAATGTAGGTTTGTGTTGAAACGACTGCAACAAATTGCATGGACGGCTGTAGACTTGAAGTGTCGGCCTAACGTTAAAGAGACCGACGTGATTTACGACACGGCTGCTGGCTTGTAAGATTTTGGTTTTAAATTATATGTTACCGCGCCCCGAAACTTAATCATTTCTTAACACCCCCCCCCCCCACTTATTTTTAAATTAAAATGTACTGCAATATCCCACGGCTGTGATAAAATAAGTTTCAAACACCCCCCCCCCCCAAATCAGTGGTGTAACAACGGCTTGGCATTGGGGCAGTTGCCAAGGGCGCCGGCTTGCGCCAGTTCAAAAGGGCGCCGCTAAATCTCTAATTTTTAAATTTTTATTTAAACATCAAGGGCGCCAAAAATAAATTAGCCAAGGGTGTCAAAAACCCAGTTACGCCTCTGCCCCCCATACACAAATGGTTTCAAGAAATGATTTCCTTCTTCTCCAAGTCACCCAGCGTGTAGCTTCCTAGTGAATAAGCTTAGCTAACGGTCTCTAGCTGAGAAATCTTCTTTTCAATTCTTTTTTGTTCTCGGCCTCTGCACAGCTTACCCACCTCGCCATTTCCGGAAGTTGAAAAATTTCATTAAAACAATAGCTTACCTGCAGTGCAAATACACACACTCACACACACACACACAAATGGCCGCACATCAATTCTCCGGGTGACACATTTTTTGGGTCTCGTCACTGGTAAACATTTGCATTCTCCACATCTTTCATCTTTTTCATGCTAGCTCATCGTCTGCCAACTGCAGGGGTTCTATAATATGAGGCTACAAGGTCTGCCAACCGCATGGGTTCTAAAATATGGCGCTATTAAACCTTTTGTCATGGTCTGCCAACTGCAGGGATTCTAAAATAAGGGTTCTTAAGCCTTTCTGGTCTAGGTCAATTGTTTATAATATAGATGAGTGCATGGTTCAATTAGTATGTCCCTGCACGTGTATGTCATTGCCTACATTTGTGTTAACCTGTTCTCCGTGTTTCTACCCTTTGTTCAAGATTCGTAAACCCCCCCACCCCACCCCCCAATATTTTTTGCCCCATCCTGTAGCAGCTAATGAATGTTTGACTCACGGTGACCAGGAGACCAACAATGCATTGATCACACCGACACAGGGAGTTCTCAGGGGTCGGTAATACAGGGAGGATTACGATAAAAAAAAAACCCCGAAGAATGACGTCACGACTGCCTTTCCTATTTTAAAAATTAAATAACCCTTATAAAAACAACGTGTTTCCTATAAATCCTTTATTAAATGGGATATCGAGCAAGCTGGGATGGGGCTGAAAAGTTGACACGTTATAGAATACAAGTAACGCACTTTATAAGAATCCCAATTACTGCTCCCCTCCTCGGAGGCTCTCAGCCGCACACTGTTGTCACTCCCTGAACTATATTAATATTCTTATAACTCACCAGCCTTTTACACCACAGAATTACTTTACCGACAATTTCAACAACAACAAAAATAAGGCACCAAACGAAATTGCGATATTTAATAATAAAACAAAAAAAATTGCATATCACTTAGCGCATTATCGGGAATTTTATTTCCTGAAATCGTATCTCATCATACATCTTCAATTTGAAAAAAACCCAGGAAAAACAGATTTTTAAGGTTGGTGGGTTGGGCTGAAAATTTGAAAGAATGTGTTGTCAACGGCAGCGAGTCTATGTGCCAGGTTTCAGCTCGATAGGCTGACGGGAAGTGGGTCGACAGATTTTGCTAAACACCCACCCAGCCAGCCAACTAGCCACATAGCCAGCCACCAAGCCAGCCAACTAGCCACCAAGCCAGCCAGCCACCCAGCCAGCCACGAACAAAAGCGAAAAGTATTTAAAGACGTCAAAACTTTTGCAAGCGGTGACGTCAACGAGTCGTGAATTACGAGAAATGGAAAGAAATAAAATGGCGGGGAAAGTGTTTCACACTTAAAGAAATGCGATTGGTCAATATTATTAAAAATTGATTATAACTTTAAGGCGAATACCGATTTCTCCGGGCCCAACTTGAACTCGTTCATACCGACCCCAGCGGGATAAGAGCTTAGGATATAGTGTTACGTCAGTCGAACCAAGAGTCAGTCGGCCTCGTGTTGTCGTCTCGGCTCAGGAACCAGCGGCACAAAGTTCTGTAGGTTTTTTTCTTGCTCCAGCGATCGGGCATTTTCCGTCACTGACCATCTGTGACCAGTCAGCGTGGTCAATCCCTTGGAAACACAACGCCAAGGTCAGGTCAGTCTCACAAATTTCAGATCCATTAGCTCCCAACACTCCCATGTAAAATTCTTTTTGAAAACATTACTCCGGGGCGATTAGAAATTAAAAAAAAATTGCCGTCCACATTCATAGACAAAGTTTTAACTTTAAGTGACTTCAATATGATCGATTTTTGTCAAAGTCTACTCTACATCACTAGGGGGGGGGGGTATTGTTCGACGAGAAAGGGTAAAACTTCTTTCGGAAAATGTCCGATTCTAACCCCCACTCCCTCTACACCACTACACCTCACGGCGGGAACTTTTTTTAATTGTTACGTTTCCGCCGGCTGTCTCTCAAGTCCCCATTATATTGCTTTAGTTCAATCAGAAAGTTAACAAAAAAAAAACAACTAATCTTACCATAACAAGCGGTTCCCATACCGATTCATATGTCTTGCCATAGGTCCGTAATGAGCTTCATTCAGCACACCACAGATGCCCCCGGGGGGGGGGGCCCACCTTGAAGACCGGCTGCCCCACTAAAATACTTTATATCACCAGGTACACGCGTGATTGACAGCTTTAGGGTGACGTCATATTTAACGTGTATCACGGTACCCGACTTGTATAAAATCAAGTCAAATCGTGAAGTTAATTCTAATGCAAACTTATTCGCTTTGGCGTCTCTACTTGCCGAGAGATTCCAGACATGTCCACACTATTCTGAGCAAATTTGGATGTTATTTCTGCGGACGTATAAACATATGCTGTGAAAACATAGAAAACATATGCTGTGAAAACAAGGAAACGTATAGGTTGTGAAAACATAGAAACATATATTCTGTGAATACACAGAAATTTCTCTTCTGTGAAAACATAGAAACATATGCTGTGAAGACATAGAAACATATATTCTGTGTATACATAGAAACATATGCTGTGAAAACATAGAAACATATATTCGGTGAATACATAGAAATTTCTCTTCGGTGAATACATAGAAACATATGCTGTGAAAACATAGAAACATATGTTGTGAAAACATAGAAACATATGCCGTGAAAGTAAGTGCTGCAATTAGTGAAATCAGAAAATGTCACTGTGTTTATCGCTTGTATTTTCTTCCACCGACTTATCTATGACGCCTTTCACTTATTAGTTAATCAGCTCGTTAAGACGCGATACTACAATGGCAAAAGGTGCCATCCATTACTAATGCCATTTCCCCCATTTCTTTACTAGAAAACTTTCCGTTAGCTTGTGGTTATGTTGCAATCATAATATACGATGATGGATTTTGTTTGTTTTGTCATTGAGGCAGACGATGTATCAAATTTTGATTTAATTATTTATCTAGTTTAATGATACATATATATATTGATATATTGATAGATAATATATATATATATATATATATATATATCGATAGTTCTTTACTATATGTGTGTTATTACACTTCACTTTTCTTGATCTTGAAAATTTTCGACTGTTATTTTTGACCAAAAAGTAATATTTAAATTATTTTAAAATTATTTTTAAATTTGAGTAAATAAAAAAAAATACAGTTGGAATTAAGACTAATGAAGGCGATCTTTTAAAACGACCACAAAGTTGACTTATTAAAGTTGAAGTGGGTGTGGCCAATACTGTTTGCCAAATGTATTCTACCACAATAGGCCAAACACGGGCTGGTGACAAGTGGTTAATGATTACGTGAAAATGCAATGTGGCACTTTAGGCGGGGGGGGGGGGGGGGGGGGCGGTGGTTTCAATAAGGCCTTTTAATGGTACTCACCTCGTCTGGAACAGTTAAGGCCCCTTGATGTCTAGACTTAAATCGAAGTTCATTAAACTCTTGACTTGGTGGTCGGTGTAGTGGTTCTCAAATACTGTCACTGTGATGCCATCTTTACACGTTGAACCGTTGCAGATGTGGATGACATAGGACTGTCACAGGAGTGTGACGACCTTTCATTTTGACGTTCAGTGATCATGTGCTGTGCTGACCAATGGTCATATGGTGTGCTGGCCAATGGCCATATGGTGTGCTGGCCAATGGTCGTATGATGTGCTGGTCAATGGTCATATGGTGTGCTGACCAATGGTCATATGATGTGCTGGCCAATGGTCATATGATGTGCTGGCCAATGGTCATATGGTGTGCTGGTCAATGGTCATATGGTGTGCTGACCAATGGTCATATGATGTGCTGGCCAATGGTCATATGATGTGCTGGCCAATGGTCATATGGTGTGCTGACCAATGGTATATATGGTGTGCTGACCAATGGTCATATGGTGTGCTAGCCAATGACCATATGGTGTGCTGACCAATGGTCATGTGGTGTGCTGGCCAATGACCATATGGTGTGCTGACCAATGGTCATATGGTGTGCTGGCCAATGATCATATGGTGTGCTGACCAATGATCATATGGTGTGCTGGCCAATGGTCATGTGGTGTGCTGGCCAATGATCATATGGTGTGCTGGCCAATGACCATATGGTGTGATGGCCAATGGTCATATGGTGTGCTGGCCAATGGTCATATGGTGTGCTGACCAATGGTCATGTGGTGTGCTGGCCAATGATCATATGGTGTGCTGGCCAATGGTCATATGGTGTGCTGGCCAATGGTCATATGGTGTGCTGGCCAATGGTCATATGGTGTGCTGACCAATGGTCATGTGGTGTGCTGACCAATGATCATATGGTGTGCTGACCAATGATCATATGGTGTGCTGGCCAATGATCATGTGGTGTGCTGACCAATGGTCATGTGGTGTGCTGGCCAATGACCATATGGTGTGCTGACCAATGGTCATATGGTGTGCTGGCCAATGATCATATGGTGTGCTGGCCAATGACCATATGGTGTGATGGCCAATGGTCATATGGTGTGCTGGCCAATGGTCATATGGTGTGCTGGCCAATGGTCATATGGTGTGCTGACCAATGGTATATATGGTGTGCTGACCAATGGTCATATGGTGTGCTAGCCAATGACCATATGGTGTGCTGACCAATGGTCATGTGGTGTGCTGGCCAATGACCATATGTTGTGCTGACCAATGGTCATATGATGTGCTGGTCAATGGTCATATGATGTGCTGACCAATGGTCATGTGGTGTGCTGGCCAATGACCATATGTTGTGCTGGCCAATGATCATATGGTGTGCTGACCAATGGTCATGTGGTGTGCTGGCCAATGGTCATATGATGTGCTGACCAATGATCATATGGTGTGCTAACCAATGATCATATGGTGTGCTGGCCAATGATCATGTGGTGTGCTGACCAATGGTCATGTGGTGTGCTGGCCAATGACCATATGGTGTGCTGACCAATGGTCATATGGTGTGCTGGCCAATGATCATATGGTGTGCTGACCAATGATCATATGGTGTGCTGGCCAATGGTCATGTGGTGTGCTGGCCAATGATCATATGGTGTGCTGGCCAATGACCATATGGTGTGCTGACCAATGGTCATATGTTGTGCTGGCCAATGATCATATGGTGTGCTGGCCAATGACCATATGGTGTCCTGGCCAATGACCATATGGTGTGCTGGCCAATGGTCATATAGTGTGCTAGCTAATGACCATATGGTGTGCTAGCCAATGACCATATGGTGTGCTAGCCAATTACCACATGGTGTGCTGGTCAATGACCATATGGTGTGCTGGCCATGACCACATGGTGTGCTGGCCCATCGTATTCTGATCGTTTCTGTATGTTAACATGTTTAGAGCACACAAAAAACCATCGTGTCAATAGGGTTTGTAATTTAATGTCTGAAATCTATTAATAGAACATCTTATGTGTTATTTTTTTCTTTCTTTTTTTTACACGCATAGGCTCATCGGGTTATATTATTAGGTTGTTCGTTGACCCGGGGGGTGGGGGGAGTAGTCCGAGGATTATTATACAAGGATATTTGTACTAAAATTGTACTGTTGCTGTAAATCTGTAAATATGCGTCTTATTGCCCCCCCCCTTGCTTATTTGGCAAGGGCCGTAAAGATCCTACCCCCCCCCCCCCCCATTTTTTTCTTTTTTTTACCCCAATGAGACCTTTGACAATTATATAGTACCCCGCGTGAGAACCTTTGTCTCCAGCTTTTTTAAGCTTGTCATATTTAACTCTGTCAAGTTGTTCCTGTCGTGGTACAGCTCACCTGTAAGTAAAAGGGCTGGACCGTTACCTGGGCCATGGGAATAACAGTAGCGGACTATTGTTGATTGTCAACGGAAGGACGAACTAGGGGACATTAAGGGAAATACACGAGGCCAAGTGGGGGACATTGTAGTGTCTAGTGTGTACTACGAAAATCCCCCCCCACACACACACAGACACACACAAACTGTATGATGAGACAAGTGTTAAAAATAATACTCAAGAGTTAATACTTCTTGGGGATCCCTGACAATGTCGTTTAAAAAAAAAAAATTATTGTATGGACTTTTCTAAGTAAAGAGGTTGTCCCTTGACAGATTAATCCCCACACCAAGTTCAAGATTCAAGAAGTTTATATTTAAACAGCGCTGTCAGCATTGGTACATTGTGTGTGCGAAGCTGTCCTTAACCACAGAGTGTGTCCCTGTCTGTTTAGGACTGTCTGTTTCGGACAGTCTGTTTCGGACTGTCTGTTTCGAACGGTCTGTTTCGGACGGTCCGTTTAGGACCGTCTGTTTTGGACTATCAATTTAGGACTGTCATTTTAAGACTGTCTGATATGACTATCTGTCAAGAAATGTATGTTTAAGACTGTTTAGGACTGTCTGTTTAGCACTGTCGTTTAGGACTGTCTGTTTAGGACTGCCTGTTTAGGACTGTCTGTTTAGGACTGCCTGTTTAGGACTGTCTGTTTAGGACTGCCTGTTTAGGACTGCCTGTTTAGGACTGCCTGTTTAGGACTGTCTGTTTAGGACTGCCTGTTTAGGACTGCCTGTTTAGGAATACCTGTTTAGGACTGTCTGTTTAGAATTGCCTGTTTAGGACTGTCTGTTTAGAATTGCCTGTTTAGGACTGCCTGTTTAGGACTGCCTGTTTAGGACTGCCTGTTTAGGACTGCCTGTTTAGGACTGCCTGTTTAGGACTGCCTGTTTAGGACTGCCTGTTTAGGACTGTCTGTTTAGGACTGCCTGTTTAGGACTGCCTGTTTAGGACTGCCTGTTTAGGAATACCTGTTTAGGACTGTCTGTTTAGAATTGCCTGTTTAGGACTGCCTGTTTAGGACTGCCTGTTTAGGACTGCCTGTTTAGGACTGCCTGTTTAGGACTGCCTGTTTAGGACTGCCTGTTTAGGACTGCCTGTTTAGGACTGCCTGTTTAGGACTGCCTGTTTAGGACTGTCTGTTTAGAATTGCCTGTGTATGATTGTTTGCTTAAGATGGTTTGTTCAATTTCGTTGTTAATAATTATTGTTGTTTCTTTCATTGTTCGTATCTGATGTCTGATGATTCATGGATGATTGTCTGTTTACGAATGTTTAATTGTGTCTTGGCTTTTTCATTACGGCATACCTTCTGGCACTACGGCAATGTTTGGGGATATGTGATCATTTAATGGTGATTATTCAATGGTGATTATTCAATGGTTCGTTTGTTTTCTAAGACATATTCGTTATTCGAAGTCGTGTTAATTCTGTGTTGGAGTTTAGGCTTGGGGAGAATCCTTCAAGAACGAACAGGAAAATAAGTGCGGGGCATGGTGATGGCAGGGGGGCATGGTGATGGCAGGGTGGCATGGTGATGGCAGGGGGGCATGGTGATGGCGGGGGGATATGGTGATGGCAGGGGGGCATGGTGATGACAGGGGGGCATGGTGATGGCAGGGGGGCATGGTGATGGCAGGGGGGCATGGTGATGGCAGGGGGGCATGGTGATGGTAGGGGGGCATTGTGATGGCAGGGGGGCATGGTGATGGCAGGGGGGGGCATGGTGATGGCAGGGGGGCATGGTGATGGCAGGGGGGCATGGTGATGGTAGGGGGGCATTGTGATGGCAGGGGGGCATGGTGATGGCAGGGGGGGCATGGTGATGGCAGGGGGGCATGGTGATGGCAGGGGGGCATGGTGATGGCAGGGGGACATGGTGAAGGAAGGGGTAGGGGTTTGGGGGGGGGGGAGAGAGACTCCCTATGCTATAAATAGCTGAAACAATCAGTCACATTTAAATCCCGGCGTTGTTACAGGAATACATATTATGTTTCTGGCACCACCAGCCCCCCCCCCCCCCCCCCCGCTGTCGCCCCTGGGTTGAAGAAAGTGCGTGTCCCCAACAAGTGACGGGCGTTGTTTGTTCAAAGAATAAGAGTCGCTTTGTTGATGCCTCCATTCTACACCTGACTCTAGTGTCACTGACACTGACGGCAGACAAATAGTTGATTGTATACTATCTTTATTTTTGTAGGATGTCCTTATTCACAACCGATTTACAACAACATATTTACGACAACGCATTTACAACAACAATTGTACAACAGATTTTAAAAAAAAAAGATTTACAACAACAGATTTGCAACAGATTTATACCACATATTTACAAAAAAAACAACAGATTTACACAAACATATTAACGACATCATATTTACAGCAACATATTTTTTTAAATAGCTATGCTTAAATAAACAAACAAACCAAAAAGCCACTTAATTTTGTTGTTTCGGGGCTGTCACTGCGTTTCTTTGTTGACGGTGTGATCTATGACAACAACAGTGCCAAACCAACAAGGATAGTTCCTTCTGGTAAACGTAACTTCCGGTACTTATTCCCTTTTCTCATACACTGAGTTGACGTCATCAAATCATGTTTCATCGTACGGTTACGGTGATCTCTTTAAACATATCGGGACGGGTGCACGCCCGCTCTTTAACTGTTTTGGTGAACGGTAACAGTTTGGATAATGGGGGCATGGTGAAGATAAATGGGCCCAGTTTGGGTAATAGGGCTCGTTGTGGAGAATTGTGTGTGTTACAGGGCGCAGTGGGTGTGAAGACTCCGTGGGTGTGAAGACTCCGTGGGTGTGAAGACACAGTGGGTGTGAAGACTCCGTGGGTGTGAAGACTCCGTGGGTGTGTAGACACAGTGGGTGTGAAGACTCCGTGGGTGTGAAGACTCCGTGGGTGTGAAGACACAGTGGGTGTGAAGATACGGTCTGAGTAGAGTGAGAGAAAGTGGTAGCAATTGTTTTTTTTAAAAGAGTTTTTTATTTTTTTGCTCTGTATCAAGCAGCCGAGGTCGATAACCGTCAATGGTTTACTGGTGGCAGTGAGTCTCAACCTCTTGCGTTTTGTTTCTCGGTTCTACAGGTAGCCTACTTAATTTTTGTGGGACCACTTTTATTTTTGGATCATCACAATGGTAGGGTAGGGATAAGTCCGGTACTAGGTCCCAGTTATTGCTGGGTTATCTCAATTGTAGGACTAACTTCGCCACTAGGACCCTGTTATTGCTGGGTGATCACAATTGTAGGACTAACTTTGGCACTAGGACCCAGCTGTTGTTGGGTCATCACAAATGTAGGACTAACTTCGGCGCTAGGACCCAGTCATTGTTGGGTCATCCCAATTGTAGGTCTAACTTCGGCACTAGGACCCAGACCATTGCGAAACAAAAAGTACAAAGAACCCAAAACCGTATTTAGCTTGCGGTCAATCGTCGTTGCCATGAGAATCCCTGTAGTCTAGAGCTATTGGCACTATAAATTTATGTCTGTGTTTTTTCTTTATTAACAGAATAAATAAAATAATAGAAAGGAGGAACAACAGACTTGAAACTTTATTACTTTGAGAAGTGAGGAATCGGGTGTTGGGGTGAACAAAAGTGACAAGACTTAATTTGTTAGGTCACATTCCAGGAAAGGTCATTTCACAATTTGAACAAAAGTGAAACGTTTATAAAGTGAGGTGGACCTTTGTGTGCACTCGCTGCAGAAACTGTTGTTATTTATTTATATTTTTCGCCTGAAGCAGTGCTTCTCTGGAAACTAAGTAAGAAATTTGTAGGTCAGAGCTTCAGAACCGGAAGTTTTGATCATTCGCGCGCTTGAGTTCAAGGCTTCACAGTCTCCATGATGCTGCTGACCCCAGAAGAAGGAATGCTGTGCAAGCTGGGCAGCACGCCCCCGATGACGGCGATCCCGGGACTGACCACGCCTGCGTCGCTCGGCAACCTGACGATGCTGAACGAGCTGGTGACCTTCTTGCCGTACGGCGTGCCGCTCACCCCAGCGCCCGTGTCGCCGTCCCAAACGTGAGTAACTTACATTCTAGCAAAGCAGATGTTTTGTCTTTTGTAAACTGTGGAGAGCTCTCTGACCTTTCTCCCAAAGTCTCTGTGTTCAGTGAATGAACAATCTAACTTTCTCCTTCCTTAATACAGAATTACTCGACATTAAACTAATGCTGTCTGACCCCCGCACCCTACCCCCTCCAAACAGTTTTATGCACAATATAATTAATTCTGCGTTGTACCAATATTCTCTTATTCTCTTTTTTCCCTTCAAAATACTTTACCTCTGCATTTAAACAATAATCTCTCTCTCTCTCTCTTCTCTCTATGTATACATAGAGCTTATCAATTTTCAAATACCATCTACCTTCTTCTAAACTAAATGTATCAATGTCCAGATGTATCATTTTTTTTCTTTCTCTCTTTGCAAAAATTTATGCTATTTGTAATTATTCTTTGAGTTTTTCCACAGTAGAAACTATTTCTCTTTTAAATGCAATTTCCCTTATCTGGAATAATGTATTTGTAAATATTTGATCTCCCCATATGTCTTACATTCCCCAATCATCTTTGTGCCGACAATAGATGTCGAATTCGCACACACATATTCTGACATTAGACATCTGACACGGCATCTTATCTCTCCCCTCTCCCCTCCCTCCTCCTATAAAGTCATCTGTCTGCTTAGTCAGCACTCGTGATGTGCCCGCTTTACCTGAGAGCGAAAGTCACCCATCTTCGCGATACATTCTTTTTTTCCCCGTAGCCCCCTACCCTACGTATGGAAACACTTTTTTTTACTGCTCCGATAGTGCCATGTGACATGCAGTACAATGCAACACTGTGACATAACAGGTACCGGGTACATAGGGTTGATTGTAACTCGGTCAGTCAACAACTTGGCGCCCCCCACACCCCATAAACTCCCGCCCCGATCCCTCTCCCACCCCCACCCACTCAGTCATGTCAAGTAATGAAACAGTGCTTAGATTGTTCATCCAACATCTTCTTCATAATCTTTTTATCGTTTTGGGGGGGGGGGGGGGGGTTGGGGGGTGGAGGTGTCAAATAAGTCTCATATCGAAGTGGTGTGACACAAGTCAAAAGAACGCAATGACACGACGACTTTGAGATTGAGGTCATAAACAAGATCATTTTTACATGTATTCATTTAGTCATTCAGCTCCTGGTCCAAAGACTAAATATATAATATATTTTTAGTCGCCTCCTCATAAACAACGTAGCAACCTCCGTCACGGTAACAAGGGGCTGATAATACATGCATCACTGAGTCAATTACGGCCCCTTGTCAATGAGAGACAGTACGTGGAGTAGAGTTGAGTAGTGGGATAGAGTTGAATGGTGGAATAGAGCGGTTTTATCGGTTATCATGAACTCTTGTCTACTGCAAGGCTAGAAGAAAATAATTTTCAGTACAGTAAAATACCGCTACAATACATAAACATATATATTACCTGTACAATACTCGTATAATACCTTTACAATAGATATTATATATTGCCTGTACAATTCTGTACAATGCATATATGTAATACATGTACAAAACACCTACATCACATATACACTACCTCCGCAATACAGATACAACGCCTGTACACTTGCTTATGTCGAAATAGTGATTTACTAGGTAGGAGTTTTATGTCACCCCCACCACAGCGCCCCACCATAGCGCCCCACCACGGCCCAATTTTTTACGGGTTTCTCCTGAGAGCACACCAATTACCGCGCGTTAGATTTATGGCTGAACATTCACCGGAATGAGAAGCGCGGAAGTCCACAAGTGTCGCAAGCCTTTTAGAACATTAATAAACTGCACTTGTGAGTTTCAAAATCTCAATTTTTACGAGGCGATCTTTTGTTTATGGGTTTTTTTTTGTTTGACTGACCCCCGCCCCCCCCCCCCCGCCCCACACACACACCAGTTCCGTGTTTGGGCTTGTTTTATTGTCGTGCTTGAGTTGGTCTGACTTCACCATTTATGCCTGACCAACATGGCGTTGTATCAACGTCTAGCAATTAAATTGAATAGTATAAATAATAAATATCAGTTATGAATTGGACCCCCCACCCTACGCCAAGACACACAAACAGACACACACACACACAGACAGACAGATATATAAATGTAAAGAGAATCACAACATAAGAACCTATTGGTCGATGACATTAGAACCCATTGGTCGATGACATTAGAACCTACTGGTAATTGACATTAGAACATATTGGTCGATGACATTAGAACCTATTGGTCGATGACATTAGAACCTATTGGTCGATGACATTAGAACATATTGGTCGATGACATTAGAAGCTATTGGTCGATGACATTAGAAGCTATTGGTCGATGACATTAGAAGCTATTGGTCGATGACATTAGAAGCTATTGGTCGATGACATTAGAAGCTATTGGTCGATTATATTAGAACCTACAGGTCGGTGACATTAGAACCTATTGGTCGATGACCTTAGAACCTATTGGTCGATGACATTAAAACCTTAAGAAGCTATTGGTTGATTTCATCGGAACCTATCAGTCACCAAACAGCGAGACGTCGTTCCTTTTCAAGTTTGCAACGCTTATGATAGAAAAACTGATCGAGAGATTGAGATTCCCCGAAATATAAAAAAAAAAAATAATTAAAAAAGCAAGGCCCGCAACTATGTTGTAACTTCTCATTATATTCGGACCAGATTCCGCGCGAGATTATCTCCTCCTGTGTTCACTTATAAGATAATCAGTTGGAAGCAAATATATCGACCTTATTCATTGTGCTAATATATCGCAAACCCCCCCCCCCCTCACTCGCACACATACAAGCACATCTCCAAACTCCCTGGTCTAAGTACAACAAAACTGTAGATTATTTGTATTCCATATTCAGTGTTTAAACCAAAAAATTCTCTTCTCCATGGAGCCATAATCTTGAACATTTCTGCCGTAAATATATTTTTTAAGCAAAGGATTATATCCGCCAGGTATATATTTTCAACGTCAATTTTTCTTTTGAGCCCATCCCTCATCCTCTTGTCTGTCTGTCTGTCTGTCTGTCTGTCTCTCTCTACCTCTACATATAGCTCTCTCTTAAATAATGTAGATAAAATTGGGTCTAGTCGGAGACACATGAGACAAAATAAATGTACTACTGATAGCCTCTAAACTGCTGCTTACGAAATTGAAGAGGAGAAAAACTCAACATTGCGGACGTACGGGAGAGAAACTCAACATGGCGGGCCGTACGCGAGAGAAACTCAACATGGCGGACGCAAACGAGAGAAACTCAACATGGCGGCCGTACGCGAGAGAAACTCAACATGGCGGCCGTACTTACACCTCAAAATTATCCGCATAACCGGGCATTTGAATTTTTGTCATGCTTTTTGGGGGGGGGGGGGGGGGGCTGACACAATATTATGATTCTTGTGATTATCTGACTTTGACTTTCACGGAGGGCGTGACAGTATAAATACAATTCTACTTTCTTTGGCTCATTTCGACATGAGGAGAGAAACACCACAGGGGAGGAAAGCGTGGCCTGGGACGAATCACTGTAATTACCTGCCCCCCTTTGATCGTCCATTTAGAGAGCGGTTTGATTCTCCACGCGCCGTCTGTTGTCAGCGATAGATAGACAACGTAGACAGACATCATAGGCAGAGCAATGGACATGCAACGTAGACAGTATATAAGTTATTTCTTCCATAGATCAAAATTTGGCAATTTGGCCCAACATAAAAGCATTTTTTACAGTACCTCCAGAATTCTGGTCTACTGCAAAATGAACAAATGTACACACCGATAACTTGATTGAGTTGATCGCTTGAGTTATCCTCCCTTCATTAGGTAAATAGTTGAAATGGATTTCTAGAAAACTGCAAATATTTTCGATGTCGAGTTTTTCTTTTCTTTCTTCTTTTATTCAAGTCAGCGGCGTAATGCACCTTCTCTTTTCAATCATTTTTTTTTTGGAAAGGGGGGTGGGGGTCTAATTATTCTTTAAATACCCCAAAAATCACGTCCAGGGTCGAGAACAAAACGCGATTGTGACGAACAACACCACGTGACTGTGACGAACAACACCACGTGGCCGTGATGAAACTCACGACGTCATCAGCCAAAGAGAACACAACCCACGAGACTAACGCCGTTTATTACAGACAATGAGACTAAAAGTGCAAGTTGTCGCCCGTAGTCCTGCTCACATTACGTCACACGTTGTTTTCGTTGGTCGGAGATCAATGGTGCAGCGGCGTCACTCGTGGTAGGTAGCAAGGTCAGGAAGTGGGGGGGTGGTCGTGCGGGGCTGGGGGGGGTGTGATAGGAGTACACCACGATGGTTGTGTCCTTTTATTGTGACCTCTGACCTATTCTATGTCGGCAGCGTTAAACGCCAAAAGCATGTGGTCGAGTTCCCACAACGTTAGCAGCTCTGAAACACGGATTAAATATAAATATATATATATATATTATTTTTTATAATATGTCATGAAATGAAGGGTTCTCAATGCTTATTAATTTTTTTAAAGGTGTAGGTAATCCTTATCTAAGAACTGGATATTCAGATACCCTTAATTAGCACCAATTAAACTGTTATACCTCGGCTACCACTTGTCTGATCTCGGCTTAACACCATTGCCTCAAGCCTCTCTGAGACTCTATACACACACACACACACATATCAATTGACACTTTTCTTGGTGTCCTTATCACAAACATATAAAAAAGATCATGTGTGAAAGAGATGAGATTTCTCCTGTCACCAACACAGTCCTTTTTGCCACATTCACCGACACGACTTTCTGGAAGTATGGCCCCCCCCCCCCCCCTTTCCACAAGTGTGTCTCCTGAATATCACAGAGATTTTTTCTTGACATGTTGCATTGGGAAAAAGTGTGTGTGGGGGAGGGGGGTGGGGGTTGTCTCCTCGGATTTCTTGTGTAATTTCTTGGGTTTTCCTGGGTACTTCTTTGGTTTTATTGTCTTGTTGACGTAAATGTATCTTATTTGACTGGTTGAAAGATGTGACAAAATGAATAGTTGACCATGTCGGCTGTGAAAAGAATTACTTTTGGACCATGAGAGATCGACGTGCATTCTCTCGACGTTTCTGTCATTGGGTAAAAAAAGAAACATTGAATTGAGAGTCTATGCATATCATGGGCGGATTTGAAGTAATGACAGGGTCGGGTCAGTACGTCATTAAATATTTTCTGCTATTATAATCAATTAGTAGCGCTTTACTGTTGGTGATGCTGCAGGTAAGGCTGGAGGTGGCGTGTGTGTGTGTGGGGGGGGGGGGGATCCCACTCATAGAAGCCCGTTCACACAATTCACCCCTGCTGAATGGAACCCCCAGGATAATTCCAGTTATGTTGACGACTTGTTCCCGTCCGAATTGCCTGGGATCATATTTTGTTCGTGTGAATTCATTGAAGCTGATACACTCTTGACCCGCACAGCGTCAAAAGACACCTACTCTTCCAGTTTCTTTTTCAAAACGGCATCTTCGCAGCAGAAGACGTTGATAGATCCAGGCGACCACATTCTCGTTTAAATTATCCGTGGATAATATGGCACTCAATCCCACATAGTGGATAGTATGGCACTCAATCCCACATAGTGGATAGTATGGCACTCAATCCCACATAGTGGATAGTATGGCACTCAATCCCACATAGTGGATAGTATGGCACTCAATCCCACATAGTGGATAGTATGGCACTCAATCCCACATAGTGGATAGTAAGGCACTCAATCCCACACAGTGGGTAGTATGGCACTCAATCACACACAGTGGATAGTATGGCACTCAATCACACACAGTGGATAGTCATGGCACTCAATCACACACAGTGTATAGTATGGCACTCAATCCCACATAGTGGATAGTATGGCACTCAATCCCACATAGTGGATAGTATGGCACTCAATCCCACACAGTGGATGGTTATGGCACTCAATCCCAAACATACATCACTATCGTGTAAGATCTCCGGTGCGGACTTAAGGGTGACATATATATGTGTTTGTTTTCATTGACACTAGTTCAGGAAGTGGCAAGTAAGAAAGTGGAGTAGTGTTGTGTTAGTCTCAAAAAGTCGAATAATGAGATGGGTACCGCAGTGGGGGTGGGGTGCAGTGGGGGTGGGGTGCAGTTAGTGGGGGGGCGGGTGAGGGTGTGCATGGTTGAACGTTTGACGTACATTGAGAAGTGCACGGTGTTGACATTCTCTTTTACACCCAATAAATTATATCACACGAGTGATCCATGGGGGTTGGCCTAGTGTGGGGGTTGGGGGGGGGAGGTTATATGAAGAGTAACAGATGGGAATTAACTAATTGGAGAGAAAGTTTGAGAGAGTGAGAGAGATAGTGAGAGAGAGCGGATAGAGAGAGGTCAAGAGATAGAGGAATGGAAAGAGAGAGAGGATGAGAAGGGTAGAGAGGGGGAGAGAGAAAGCGCGGAGAGAGAGAGAGAGAGGGGAAAAGATAGAGTGAGTGAGAGCGATAGAGAGGAGGGAGGAGGGGGGGGGGAGAAATGCAGAGCTTGACGAAGTGATGAGATGGAAATCAAAAATTAGAATTCATGAGATTTATGTGTAACCTTCTCAAGGTGACATTGAGACAACAACGTTTAATTAAAAACATTTCCATTTAAGAACATAAAAGGGGGGGGGGGGGAATATCATCGGGAATGAGCATTAAAAAATGGTAGTGACACGCTTGAGTGATTCTGATACAAGCACGACACGACGAACCCTAATAAGAAAATCAATCAACAAAAACAGCTACAACGACATGGCGGTCTTGGTCCGAAGTGAGAGGGAAAAAGGTGTGAGTCTTTGGAAGAAGATTAGGGCGCGGGGAAGGGGGTTAGGGGGTGGGGGTTAAGGGCGGGGGTTAGGGGTGGGGGCTAAGGGTGGGGTTAAGGACGGGGGTTAAGGGCAGGTGTTAGGGGCGGGGGTTAAGGGCGGGGGTTTAGGGTGGGGGGGGGTTAAAGGTGGGGGTTAGGGGTGGCGGTTAGGGGGGTGGGGTTAAGGGCGGGGTTAGGGATGGGGTTAGGGGGTGGGGGTTAGGGTTAGGGGTGGGTAAGGGGGTGGGGATTAAGGGTTTTAGGAAGAAAATAATGACATAGGGGAGAGGGAGTTGTGGGATTTGGAAGAAGATAAGAGCGTGGGGGAGGGGAATATGTTTGGGGGGGGGGGCGGGTTTAGAGTGACGTCTCGTTTAATGCAGAGGTTCCCCTTTCTTTGCAATGGTGCATCACTTAAGCTAAACGCTGACGGGACTAACCATGTGAACATATTGGGGGGCTGTACTACTTGTCACATTTCCACGGGGGAGGGGGGTTGAGCCGCAAGTGGTGGTGCATGTGCCACATTTGTGGGGGGTGGGGGCTGTTCTAATGGTTAGGACGCCCAAGGCATCTCGGAAGTGAGATGCGAAAGCACCAGTAGATGCTGACGAGGGCTTTAACTAAGTAGAACTTTAACTGAGTAGGACTTTAACTGAGTAGGACTTTAAATAAATAGGGCTTTCTTTAAATGAGTAGGGCTGTAACTGAGTAGGACTTCAACTGAGTAGGACTTTAACTGAGTAGGACTTTAACTGAGTATGACTTTAACTGAGTAGTGCTGTAACTGAGTAGGTTACAATGTATGTAATAGACAATTTTGAATGTGGCAAATGATTGTCGCAATTAAAATGGAAATGAAATTTGGGGGGGGGGGGGGGGAAGACAAAGAAAGAAAAAATCAATATAGTTTTAAAATGGAGAGCAATTATTGATTTTTTTAAAAGCCTGGAGTGACATGGGCGGTAATGAAGTCATTTCTTTATTTTTTATTTTTGGTTACTTCCCCTGTACAATAAAAATCGCCCTGTGTGAGAGTTTATGACATTCATTGCAACAAATTATGTCCAAAGGAAATTGCACATTGCACATTGCACGTTGCACATTGCACAAGAAACACACCAATCGGATCTTTTCTTCAACTGCCAACGTCTACCAAACAGTTTTGTCGCGACTTATTCACGAAAAAGCCAAGAATATCATTATAACAAATGGGCTGTATATTTGCAAGAGGCTCTCAGATCTCGACATCACCCCCGCCCCCTTCTCACCACACACACACACACGAAAAATCCCAAGCGACGTTATAACCACGTGACCTTTGGTCAGTTTCCAAATATGACTTAACATGTTTAAGTAGGATTCAGTATCTTAAATGTGATGCATTTTCAGGCATACCTACATGTACTTTACTACGTACTCATTCTATCTAAATGTACACACAGACATGTGATTTACTACGTACTTATTCTATCTAAATGTACACACAGACATGTACTTTACTACGTACTTATTCTATCTAAATGTACACACAGACATGTACTTTACTACGTACTCATTCTATCTAAATGTACACACAGACATGTACTTTACTACGTACTCATTCTATCTAAATGTACACACAGACATGTACTTTACTACGTACTTATTATATCTAAATGTACACACAGACATGTACTTTACTACGTCCTTATTCTATCTAAATGTACACACAGACATGTACTTTACTACGTACTTATTATATCTAAATGTACACACAGACATGTACTTTACTACGTACTTATTCTATCTAAATGTACACACAGACATGTGATTTAAATGCCGGTAAGGCTCTTAGCAGATTACTTCGGATTTCAAGTTAAGCCGTCATCGTAAAACGAAACCGCGACGTAAAATGAGGACCTCCTGTATATACGGTTGGGTGGGGGGGTTTAGGGATCTCAGTAATTGAGGTCAATAATATATGGGTCATTAGTATATGGGGGTTCTCACACTGGTTACCACCGATCCCCACCGGAATATTTTAAATAATTTGCTTTACAGTAACTGCCGTTAGAACCATCTTTTTAAAAAAAAAAAAAATAGGGTGGGAATGCCATGACGATGACCTGAATGACCTTCAATGTCAACTGCTCTAAACAGTTTGTATACTCTCCACCACACAAAACGTTTGTTTGTTCGTGTCTCTCTGTTACCCTGTCGGGGGAAAAAAATAATTGATGCCGAAGTTCGTGGACAGCTCTCCGGGTTCCAGCGCCCCCCCCCCCCCCCCCAACCCCCAGCTATTTTTGAACTTCTGATAAAGGTGACACTGATTGGGTTAAATGTAGTGGCGTACCGACACAGGGGGGGTGGGGGGAGATAGAGACAGTGGCGTTCCAGCAAGGCCATTTGAATAAGAGGCTGAAAACGTTGTAAACAATATTTTTTCATATAAAATAGTAATCGTGCGTAAAAAAATCTTGAGCCCAATTGCAAAAAAAAAAAAAAAAAAAAAAAAAAAAAATATGCTCTAGGCACGCCCCTGAATATATATCTCAAGTTGTGTTTATTTCTTGGTATAGGGGACAGACTTGATGTGGCTACAGACGTATGGGTCTATTCTTGATGTGGCTACAGACGTGTGGGGTCTATGCTTGATGTGGCTACAGACGTATGGGGGTCTATGCTTGATGTGGCTACAGACGTATGGGGTCTATGCTTGATGTGGCTACAGACTTACGGGGTCTATTCTTGATGTGGCTACTGACGTATGGGGTCAATTCGCAGTTCTTCAATGTCGAGTCCTGACTTCAATTATTATTATTTTTAAAAAAAACTTTCTTGCATTCCTAAAATTATACTGCTATCACATTAAGTCTCCGCCCCCATGTGCCCATGTCATCTATAGTAACTTATTACTTTTTGTAATAATAATACTTAGCCACATTTCGTAAATCACCTTTAGTAACCATTGGTTTCCTCCAAGGGTGTATTGAAACATGCTGATGCCTAAGATTTACTAATGATAGTTGCATTAGAATCGCCCCACCTAACCCCCACCGCCTCATGACCCCCACCGCCTCATGACCCCCACCGCCCTAACCCCCGCTGCCCCAACCCCCACTGCCCCATAACCCCCACCGCCCCATGACCCACACTGCCCCATGACCCACACCGCCCCATAACTCACACCGCCCCATAACCCACACCGCCCCATAACCCACACCGCCCCATGACCCCCACCGCCCCATAACCCCCACCGCCCCAACCCCCTCTGCCCCAACCCCCAGTGCCCCTAACACCAAGGCTGATGTTGATAACACTATTCGTATATGAGACTTATCGGGTATCATCACGCCCTCCGATTAAAATGATTCGTCTTTGCTTAGTCAACAGTTCAGAGATGGCACAGTTTCGCCGCCACACATAGATGACGTGTTGCTGCCGCTATCAGCTGATCCGTTTATCGCCATCACAAACAAACTTGACGTGGACTTGTCGTAAGGGTGCCACATGTCGTGAGGGGTGCCACTCTTTTTGTGGTGGTGCCACTTTTTTTGTGGTGGTGCAATTTGTCGTAAAAATGCCACTCGTCGTGGGGGGGGGTGCCACTTGTCGTGGGGTGGAGCATAAGGTCAAGGTGCCTCCACAAGGGTCATCGTACGTTATGAACTGTCTGATCATAGATCATTTGGTCGTGACAGGTTGGACCCAGTACTCACGGACGCCCCCCCCCCCCACTCCCGTTCCACCACAACCTTTAAAAAAAATGGCTTGATATGGCGATGACTCAAACTGAAGACCCACATCAAATATTATTTAACTTCGGCCAGTGAAAGATTGTGTCGCCTCGCTCGTGGCCTCGTCCATCCTGAGGTAACAGAGATCACACATGGCTGATCTCGTGTCTGTCCCCATAGAGCAAGCTCCCTCCAAATATTGATATTAAACGTCTTGCGATGACCTTGAAGTGGGCAACCATCTTTGGCCCACATGTTTTTTTTTTTACTTCTCGCGTTATCACAAGGAGTCACGGGGTATCACTGACTGTTAGTAGGAAGAGAATTGGGGGGGGGGGGGAGGCGCTTAAGTTTGTGTACTTGGATGTACCATCGTACTTTGTACACTGTACATCGCACTTCACTGATTTGTCAGTTTGTCCGACCGCATACCTGAGTCCGGGCGTGCGTGCGCCTGTAACGGTATTTGATCCGTTGAAAGCTGAGAGTGACTTGCGCCTGTAACGGTATTTGATCCGTTGAAAGCTGAGAGTGACTTGCGCCTGTAACGGTATTTGATCCGTTGAAAGCTGAGAGTGACTTGAACTATACAGCTCAACAAGTGTGACAGTCGGGGCAACATTCTGGACCGAATCATTTTTATTTGCATGGTTGAAAGGCCGTATACATCTCGCACGTAAATGGAGACAAGGGAGTAGGAAGAGTCCATTCGATTGCTTTCTCCAATCAGTAAAAAGGAAGATTTCATTCCACTGCTTTCCCCAAGCAGTAAAAGGAAGATTTCATTTCATTGCTTTCTCCAATCAGTAAAAAGGAAGATTTCATTCCAGTGCTTTCTCCAATCAGTAAAAGGAAGATTTCATTCCATTGCTTTCTCCAATCAGTAAAAGGAAGATTTCATTCCATTGCTTTCTCCAATCAGTAAAATGAAGATTTCATTCCATTGCTTTCTCCAATCAGTAAAAGGAAGATTTCATTCCATTGCTTTCTCCAATCAGTAAAAGGAAGATTTCATTCCATTGCTTTCTCCAAGCAGTAAAAGGAAAATTTCATTCCATTGCTTTCTCCAAGCTGTAAAAAAAAAGGGGGGGGGGGAATTCATTCCATCGCTGCCCCCAGTCAGTAAAAGGGAAGATTTGATAAAATGGCTTTCTGTAGGCAGAAAAACGAAGATCTCATTCCATTGCTTCCTCCAAGCAGTAAAAGTAAGAATGCATTCCATTGCTTCCTCCAAGCAGTAAAAGTAAGAATGCATTCCATTGCTTCCTCCAAGCAGTAAAAGTAAGAATGCATTCCATTGCTTCCTCCAAGCAGTAAAAGTAAGAATGCATTCCATTGCTTCCTCCAAGCAGTAAAAGTAAGAATGCATTCCATTGCTTCCTCCAAGCAGTAAAAGTAAGAATGCATTCCATTGCTTCCTCCAAGCAGTAACAGTAAGAATGCATTCCATTGCTGTCTCCTGTCAAAGAATGGTAGAATTTGAGAGCACATCCCTTGCGCTCCCACATCATGCTATACCGAAGGGGCTTAGAGATACGCCCATAATGATTGCAAACAACACAAGACCTACGGGTAAGAACGTCAGGGTAGGGACCGGCTGGTGAAGTTGTAAATTCCAGCATATATATTGCCACAAACACGAGACTCACTAATCGGCGCTTCTCAACCTGTGGGTCGCGACCGCTTTTGGGGGTCGAACCACCCTTTCCCAGGGGTCGCGTAAGACTTCGGAAAACACATGTATATACTCTACAGTTATGAAGAAGCAACGAAAATAATTTTGTGGTTGGGGGGGGGGGGGGTCCGCCACAACCACGAGGGACTGTAGTAAGGGGTCGCGGCATTAGAAAGGCTGAGAACCACTGCACCAAATCAAGCCAGTCGGTTGAAAGTGAGACAGAAATAATTCTACAGATATCTTGAAAAGAAGAGATCCGAATGTCTTCTGTGAATGTACCACGAGTTGGCAGGCTGTATGTTGATATCAGCATAAATATATCAACATAAATGTATCAACATAAATATATCAACATAAATATATCAGCATAAATATATCAGCATAAATATATCAACATAAATATATCAACATAAATATATCAGCATAAATATATAAATATAAAAATATCAACATAAATATATCAACATAAATATATCAGCATAAATATATAAATAAAAATATATCAACATAAATATATAAATATAAATATATCAACATACATATATCAACATAAATATATCAACATAAATATATCAAAATACATATATCAGAATAAATATATCAACATAAATATATTAACATAAATATATCAACATAAACATACTAGCATAAATATATCAAAATGAATATATAAACATAAATATATCAACATAAATATATCAATATCAACATACATATTTGTTTATGTAGATATATTTATGTTGATACATTTTTGTTGGTATTACCCGCACGTGAAATTTAAATTAAAAAAAAATATTTCAAGTTCTGTCTTGTCAAGTCAAAGTTGAAACTTCGGCATCGTATTGGGATTAAATGATTAATAATCATTGTCCTATTCTATAACAACCCCCCCCCCCCAAATTCCCCCAGTACATACGTATACAGGATCCTCCTCTGTGTGCCTTGAGACAAGACATTGAAATTAGCCCGTGTCCCATTCCACAGCACGCCTCTTGTGTACCGCGACCAATGCTTTGAATGGTAACGTGGCTTAAATGACCGGCATTATGGATGTACTGCACGTGACAAGACATCCATGTCACGGACTGGACGGACAGTGGCAGTGGGAATAGTTAAATGTGTGTGTGTGTAGGGGGGTGGGGGTGGGAGGAGGTGTGTTGTCAGGGGCGGAGGTGTGTGAGCCTTTTTGACCATCCGATTATCGGGTAATTTTGTTGTGGATAAATAATTTTGTTCAGCTAGTAAAAAAAAAAAAATATATATTATTGAAACCTCTAATGCGGTGTTTCCCCAGATTCGTACAATGAGATTATAGAGCAGCGGTTCTCAACCTTTCACTGCGGGTCGCCTAAGACCATCGGAAATCACACATGCAACGAAAAAAATGTCACAACATGAGGAACTGTATTTAAGGGTCACGGCATTAGGAAGGCACAGTTACAGACAGACATATTATCTTTGTGGGAAATGTATTTATGTTTCGAAAGTGGCTCGGTGGAATCTTAAACAAGAAACACAAAAAAAAGGGGGGGGGGGCATTGTACAGTTTTAGGTGCTCAAGTGGGGGGCATGGGGTCTAAAAAATGTGGGAACCACTGCTGTAGAATATCCATGGAAACCCCTTTAATACGTACTTTGGTGGCTTCAGATAGAATATCCATGGAAACCCCTTTAATACGTACTTTGGTAGCTTCAGATGGATATTTAAAAAAAATGAAAACTGTCATCAATTTGAATTGTATATTATTTTACATTTGTTTTAAACTAACAAAGTGTACTGTCACCGCTAGGCTAATTGTTCATACTGTCCACAGTAGGCTCATTGCTCATACAGTCCACGGTAGGGTAATTGTTCATACTGTCCACAGTAGGCTCATTGCTCATACAGTCCATGGTAGGGTAATTGTTCATACTGTCCACGGTAGGATAATTGTTCATACTGTCCACAGTAGGCTAATTGTTCATACTGTCCACAGTAGGCTAATGTTTCATACTGTCACCGCTAGGCTAATTTTTCATTCTGTCTACAGTCGGCTAATTGTTCATACTGTCCACGGTAGGGTAATTGTTCATACTGTCCACGGTAGGGTAATTGTTCATACTGTCCACAGTAGGCTAATTGTTCATACTGTCACCGCTAGGCTAATTTTTCATTCTGTCTACAGTCGGCTAATTGTTCATACTGTCCACGGTAGGGTAATTGTTCATACTGTCCACGGTAGGGTAATTGTTCATACTGTCCACGGTAGGGTAATTGTTCATACTGTCCACGGTAGGGTAATTGTTCATACTGTCCACAGTAGGCTAATGTTTCATACTGTCCACGGTAGGCTAATTGTTCATACTGTCCACGGTAGGGTAATTGTTCATACTGTCCACGGTAGGGTAATTGTTCATACTGTTCATATAGAAGTTAAGAAAAGCAATATTATTGTTCATTGTTTTGTTTTTTAAAAACCAACCTAGGTAATATACTCATTACTTAACCCCTAGATTTTCTCATGCAGTTTTTAATTTAAAAAAATAATGATACTAAAAGGGGCTCCAGACTGTTAAGCTTACCCGGGGCGGAAGCAACCGTAGGGCCGAGTCTGATCGTGGCGCCCTGGGGCGGCCTTGTGCAGAAATTCTCAACCATATGCCGAGAGTTATGACACTGTAATCTGTAACGAAGTCCTAGTCTGTCTTGACCGCCCATGTCTGTCAAGTAATGTTACACTAACACAACAGCCTGACAAAGATTGTCTCATAACAGGTGGGGGGATGGGGGTGTGGGGGGATGGGTGTGGGGGCACATTTACGTTCTTTGTACGTAATCTAAATTTCAAAAATCAGATGGTCACATTAAAAATGTCCAATGTCCCACAATCCACATCCATTCAGGGTTTGTAATCATATTTCCGTTCGTTTCTATGGCCGGAAACTGTACTGCAGGGAGATAACCCGTGTCTCTACCCTGACCTTTACTTTGGGGGAGGGGGGTTGAAGGGGGTGGTACTACACTCACGCCCCGACTGCCACATGTTTGTTGGGAGTTGTATGTTGTAATGACAACAATCTGTTTAACCTCGCGGCCTCCTGACTTTAACGAATTCAACCGTTTCCTTGCACTATTTTCCTGCTGTCCACCTTCCATGACATTCCCCAAATGTTATGTCAACAAACTGTGCATCGACCGTGATCACCTCCACCCCCCTCAGCAAAAACAAATTGATTGTGTCCCTCCTACACAGAATTAGAACCTCTTTATTACTGTTCATGAATGTAGTTTAGTTTAAGACTTAGAACCTCTCCATCGCTGTTCATGAATGCAGTTTAGCAAAAGAAAAGTAATACCTTATAAAAAGACTCTTATTTAAAGATAATAATGCAAAGAATGGCGTTAATTCTATAATAAGCTCTAGGCATCCTACTTACCATACTGTATCACATAAGACTAAAGTTGATTAAATAGTCCACATACAAGCCGTCTCACCACCGATATCACATGGGAGTAGCTTCTGTCTCCTCCATATGTTATACCTCAAGCAAAACATTGAAAGAAAAAAAAAACTTTGCCCATAGCTTATTTAAAAATTAGGCAACCCCTAAAAACAAAGCTTTTCGCATAATTCCTTTATGTGCATTTTTGTTTTCATTTATGTAATCGTGTGGGATTTATCGTTTATGTGATTTTGGTGGGATTTATCGTTTATGTGATTTTGGTGGGATTTATCGTTTATGTGATTTTGGTGGGATTTATCGTTAATGTGATTTTGGTGGGATTTATCGTTTATGTGATTTTGGTGGGATTTATCGTTAATGTGATTTTGGTGGGATTTATCGTTTATGTGATTTTGGTGGGATTTATCGTTTATCAAGAAGCGGTTATGTAATGACTAAACTTCGGTTGAAAATACGTTGCATATTTCCTTTATTTTTTCCCTTCAAAAATACATTTTTTTTTGTTTTTTTTTACTCTGTACCGAAATACGTCCCAAATACAAAATATTTCATTCATCTTTCCCTTGAGATACAGGAAAGAATGATTTTATGATTTTTTTGGAGTGGGGGTCGGGTCTGAAACATAGAATGGGTCTACATGCCAAGTTTAAGCTCGCTAGAATGACGGGAAGTGGATCAATTAGCCGTCCTAAGATTTTTGCCTCAAACACACGAATAAAAGCGAAGTTACTATAAAGGATTTAAAAACAAAAATAACCTTCAAATTAATTGATAGCCCCCCCCCTCCCCCCTCACATTTATATATTCGCATTTTCCTTCGAAATCTTTAACCAGACAGTTGTGTTCCAACTCGCCAAAACTTATTTCCCACTGCTAATTATCAAACTATCAGAGGCGTGCACCTCTGTGGCCACGGGGACACTTTCATCATCGCGTTACATCACGTCACGCCATAATAAACTCTCTAAGCGTCTCCGGCGCTCACGAGACTTCAATTGCGCGTCACCCGTTTGACCAGAGTGGTCTGCCCGCCTGAAGGTGTGGCGTCCAACGTAAAACCCCGATTCTCACCGCGCGCAGAGTTTGTTAACATTCGCACCTATAGATACGGCTTTGCAGAGAGGTAATCTCTCGTTATGGCCTCGGCCAAAAATCACAGGACTATCGGCCGATTACCTGGGCTAGGTAGTAAACAATCGCATTCGTCTGTTCAGGTCCTAGTGATTGCCCCCCCCCACTTAACCATTACGTTACCCATTGCCAACCATACCATTACCCTTGCAACCATTATACTTATAGTATTACCTATTACAATCCGTACCATTATCCATTTAACCATAACATTACCCACGCTACAATACAATTACCTATTGCAACCCATTACCATCCATATCCTTTCTCGTGAAACCACACCATTGCCCATTGACAGACATACCATTACCCATGACATCCCTAACTTAACTCTTGAACCCCAACCTAAACTTGCCCCTACCCCGCCTACCATTGTGCAAAAGGGGGGGGGCGAAGGGAGCACCCGACCCCAGGCACTTTCTACACAAATAACATCCCCCGTGACAACCACCTCTCCATCCACAGAAGTCTACCTCTCCATCCACAGAAGTCTACCTCTCCATCCACAGAAGTCTACCTCTCCATCCACAGAAGTCTACCTCTCCATCCACAGAAGTCTACCTCTCCATCCACAGAAGTCTACCTCTCCATCCACAGAAGTCTACCTCTCCAT
Organism: Omphiscola glabra; assembly: GCA_964017045.1. Classification (NCBI taxonomy): domain Eukaryota; kingdom Metazoa; phylum Mollusca; class Gastropoda; family Lymnaeidae; genus Omphiscola; species Omphiscola glabra. The sequence goes on from OZ024805.1 coordinate 20,766,506, forward strand.
CCACAGAAGTCTACCTCTCCATCCACAGAAGTCTACCTATCCATTCACAGAAGTCTACCTCTCCATCCACAGAAGTCTACCTCTCCATCCACAGAAGTCTACCTCTCCATCCACAGAAGTCTACGACGGAATTATTATTTAAATCAATTATAGCATTCGTTACAAAATATAATTCCTCCTATTTCCGTTTAATATTTTCATTACAATTTCAATGCGCGGAAGCAAGAAGGCCGACTTTAGTTAGTTAGGCTCAGCTAAATAACGGTGATGAAAATGTTTGAGAACCGCTCAGCTGTAGAAAAAAAAAATTATAATTAATTATGGCGCACCAGATGGCACATTAGTTTTCAAGGGGGCTGTCACACCCCCATGTTACGCTAATGGCCCACCCGTATGTCACGCCGGAGCCATGATACCCCCCCCCCCCCCGGCCCGCCTAAGCCAAACTGATAGTACAAAACAATATGAATTAGCTCCATTTCATTCACCAGTGAGCGCGCCGTATTTGAATATCTGGTGTGTAGTTGGTACACAGCACTGTGAGTACACCATTATTGTTGTGATAGAATGGCATTGGATTTCTTGGTGTGCATTCGGTGCGCAAGTTGGACACGATGTGTCCAATATCTATTTTTGGACGCACTGTGAAAAGCCATTGTCTTTATTCGCTATAAAGAATTGTGCTTTACAATGGAGATACTGGGTAAATAGGAATGTGCTTTACAATGGAGATGCTGGGTAAATAGAAATGTGCTTTACAATAGAGATGTGTGCTAAATAGAAATGTGCTTTACAATGGAGATGCTGGGTAAATAGAAATGTGCTTTACAATAGAGATGTGTGGTAAATAGAAATGTGCTTTACAATGGAGATGTGTGTTAAATGGAAATGTGCTGTAAATAGAATGCTGTAAATGGAAATGTTAATATACTAACGAAGTCTAAAAAGTTCTTCATTGGTAAATAGTAATTGTGTTATAATGTAGAAAGTTTTGGGTTCCCTCAGATCAGCTACAACTGGTGCACACAAGTACAACTGGTGTACACAAGTAAAACTGGTGCACACAAGTACAACTGGTACACACAAATATAACTGGTACACACAAATACAACTGGTGCACACAAGTACAACTGGTGCACACAAATACAACTGGTGCACACAAGTACAACTGGTGCACACAAGTACAACTGGTGTACACAAATACAACTGGTGCACACAAGTACAACTGGTGCACACAAGTACAACTGGTGTACACAAATACAACTGGTGCACACAAGTACAACTGGTGCACACAAGTACAACTGGTGTACACAAATACAACTGGTGTACACAAGTACAACTGGTGTACACAAATACAACTGGTGCACACAAGTACAAATGGTGCACACAAGTACAACTGGTGCACACAAATACAACTGGTGCACACAAGTACAACTGGTGCACACAAGTACAACTGGTGTACACAAATACAACTGGTGCACACAAGTACAACTGGTGTACACAAATACAACTGGTGTACACAAGTACAACTGGTGCACACAAATACAACTGGTGCACGCAAGTACAACTGGTGCACACAAATACAACTGGTGCACACAAGTACAACTGGTGCACACAAGTACAACTGGTACACACAAATACAACTGGTGCACACAAGTACAACTGGTGCACACAAGTACAACTGGTGCGCACAAGTACAACTGTTACACACAAATACAACTGGTGCACACAAGTACAACTGATGCACACAAGTACAACTGGTGCACACAAGTACAACTGGTGTACACAAATACAACTGGTGCACACAAGTACAACTGGTGCACATAAGTACAACTGGTGCACACAAGTACAACTGGTGTACACAAGTACAACTGGTGCACACAAATACAACTGGTGCACACAAGTAAAACTGGTGCACACAAGTACAACTGGTGCACACAAGTACAACTGGTACAAAAAAATCCCGTGGAATCAGTTTTAACCTGTATATAATCTAATCTGATATTTACCTGCAGGTCGCCGTGATCTAAACCTTTTTGACTAGATTAACCCAGTTCCTGGAAAAAAAAGGGGGGGGGTGGCCGTTCTGTGATAGGCATTTGGAAAAAAATGTTTGAAACCCTTCTCGCGTTGTTTCTAAATAAGACGTTCCGGATATGTGTTATATCGTGAATACCCATAGCGGTCAGTTTCATTTTGGTCTACTACCATCACAACGCCGACTGAGCTTAAAATTTTTTTTTTTTTTTAAAGTTGGGGGAAAGGGAAGGAGAAACAGTTACAGATTTTTGTTCTTCGATTCCTCCCTTTGGGGTCCGCGTAGACACGTTTGGGGACCACTGATTAACGGGAGTTAACAGGAGATTACAGTTTACTTTTTTTTTTGAGACTCATCCACGCCTCTAAGCCCCCAGGGCTTAGTGTCTTTGTCGCGGGAAGTTGCTGTTTGTTCTTTCATTCTTCCGGTGTCTTGTCTAAAGAAAGCCCCACTACAAGATATAATGAAGTTAAATCATTACAACAATACAAGGATGGCAGGGGAGATAAACAAGGATTTACCAAGGGGAGAGTAACACGTTAGAGTGTGAAGGGGAGATCACTTTGAGTCTAAATAAACATTTTTCTGTCATTCGGTTGAATGTTTATTTATAGACTCTTTTAAGCCAGACAGTGGAATATACGGTCTGTAGTAGACACACACACATACAGAGAGGGATAGAGAGAAATAGAGAGGGGGAAAGAAGGAGAAAGAGTTAGGGGAGAGAGAGGGAAAGAGAGAGTAGGCTGGAGGAGAAGAGGGAAAGAGAGATGAGGAGTACGGAGAGGGAGAGAGTAGGCTGGAAGAGAATAGGGAAAGAGAGAGGAGGGGTACGGAGAGGGAGAGAGAGTAGGCTGGAGGACAAGAGGGAAGAGAGAGGAGGGGTACGGAGAGGGAGAGAGAGTAGGCTGGAGGAGAAGAGGGAAAGAGAGAGGAGGGGTACGGAGAGGGAGAGAGAGTAGGCTGGAGGAGAAGAGGGAAAGAGAGAGGAGGGGTACGGATAGGGAGAGAGAGTAGGCTGGAGGAGAGAGAGGGGTGGGAAAGAGAGAGGGTGGACAGAAGGAAAGGGACAGAGAGATGGTGGAGAGGGGGAGAGTAAAGAGAGAGAGGGGGCGAGAAAGGGGGACAGAGAGGGAGAGATAGAGGAATATAGAGAGATACAGAGGGGGGTGTGGACACACCATTTAAACTGCTATCTTTGTCTGTGGTCTATCGCTGATAACGACCCTGTTCTCTCGGTTCCAGCTACACGTCGTTAAGTAACTTGTGTAACACTACGAGGACACTCCGAGGACACATCCAGGACACATCGAGGGCTTCCAATAAATCATGATTAAAATGGAACTTTCTGTATAGGATATCCATATCTCAGCTGCTGCTCTCTACGGGGGTGTGTGTGTGTGGGGGGGGGGGTGTGGAATGATGCCTTACCTTAAATGATCGCGCTATGACTTATACCACAGCCACGTGGCGTCCTAAAAATTTTAACATTGAAGTCTCACCGTAAGAGTTTGTTCCCGTTATTTTGACACCTTACTTCACCAATTACCGAAGAATCTCACCAGAGATTTGATGATGATTTTAATTATTTTATTCAGAAAAATACTTTTTCCCCCGTCGTCTGCG
>OZ024805.1:22576548-22619048 GCA_964017045.1 Omphiscola glabra
CAGTTATCTTCACCGCTCTTCAGACCAAGACTGTACAGTTCTCTTCACTGCTCTTCAGACCAAGACTTTGTACAGTTCTCTTCCCCGCTCTTCAGACCAAGACTTTGAGTCGCTGTTCTCTTCACCGCTCTTCAGACCAAGACTTTGAGTCGCTGTTCTCTTCACGGTTCGTCAGATCAAGACTTTGTACAGTTCTTCACTGTTCTTCAGATCAAGATTTGTACAGTTCTCTTCCCCGCTCTTCAGACCAAGACTTTGAGTCGCTGTTCTCTTCACTGCTCTTCAGACCAAGACTTTGTACAGTTCGCTTCACCACTATTCAGACCAAGACTTTGTACTGTTCTCTTCCCCGCTCTTCAGACCAAGACTTTGTACAGTTCTCTTCCCCGCTCTTCAGACCAAGACTTTGTACAGTTCTCATCACCGCTCTTCAGACCAAGACTTTGTACTGTTCTCTTCTCCGCTCTTCAGACCAAGACTCTGTACAGTTCTCTTCACTGCTCTTCAGACCAAGACGTTGAACTAAGTTTACTAATTTTTGAGAACCTACATTTGTTTCACGCTTGCTTTCGTACACCAAGATTTCTGTAGATAACGTTATGTTAACGAAACTTCAGGTATATAGTTCTCATTAGTTGTGTTTTAAGAACACTAAATGATTTCCTCGTGTAAAACAATTCCATATTAGCTATTGCGTGCGACCCTTCGTGCGTGTATGCATAGCATTACATTTTCTAAGAGCGGGACCATTCGAATATGCCAAACTGTCAACTTTTTTTCTTCTTAGTTTAAAATTAAAAAAAAAAAATTCTGAAAGAGATTCAAATATTTAATCTTTGCGTTTGTCAACAAAATGACAAAATGAAGAATGTTTGTATAAACCATTATGAATGGATAAATTTATCGGGGGAAAAAAACGACTCGACATTTTTTGCTTTAAGCGTTAGAAAATTTCCCGAAGAAATGAAATGTGGGACAGGAAAAACAAAAAATAAATAAAAATACTGCAACCACTTAAAAAACCAAATCAAATAAAACAAAACGAAACAAAAGAAGCGCGCATTCATCAAATGACCCGATATCTCTTTACAGCACACATTTTTAAAAATTAAAATTTATGATAAAAGCTACCACTAGAAAGCAACTAACGAAAATATACATAAAATTGTTAGAAAAGTATACTTTAATTTGACCATGAACGGAAAGGCCTAACGGGTTTTCCATGTGAAATTTTTTAATTTTTTCAACACGCAAGCCTTACGTGCACATCGACAAATTCGTTGTACAATTTTGAAATGTACGAAGGAGATTGATTGATTGATTGGAGTTCTTATATAGCGCTAATTCCATGCTATGGTAGCATGCTCACGGCGCTCAGATGTTAGATGTTCGAGAGGCCTCACTGCTGCCTGTTAGGCGCACGTGAACTCCATCTCCCCATCTCCGGGTTTCTTCTCATCAGCACTTTCATTTTGTAGGGGCAGAACCAGTTTCTGATCCCCCATCTATAGTTAAACTTGATGAAGTCACAACGTGTTGAAGACTTTTGACAAACGACCTTGCATTGTAATCGTGTTCCCCTGACGGCAGCCATTTTTGTATAACACCTTATTATATTTCAACCCCTTCCTTTGAATTTGATGCTGTCGGTTGTTCCTTCGGCACGGAAAATGTTAAATTCGTCCAGTGCCACTGCTGAATCTGGTAACGTTTCGTTAAGCCATGTTTCTGTCAGGCACATTAAAGAGCTCATACGAAATTGATAGAAATGCTTACAGAAACAACGCACGATGGAAGAGAAGGGGGAAAAAAAAGTGTAACTAGGATATTAAAGTACAATGTGGTGTAATGAACATTTTTACATCTTCCTTTAGAAATATAAGATAAGATATTTTGAATGATTGAAATAAATGGAAATTAGGTGTTTTTTTTTTCCTTTATAGTACATATTTTTTTCAGTCCTGCAAAATCCTTTTTTGAGTCTTTCGTTGTTCCTTAAAATTAGTCTGTAGCAGGACTTTCGACCAATAATTGTGCGGTGTTGAATGACTGTTGAGTTCCTGAGTTGGAGTTGTAATTTTGCACAGCGTGTTCGATTTTGTATTTGAGCGTTGTACTGATCAACTTCTCAGCAATCACCAAAATATGATAATTTTATGTAAAATGTTTAAAATTTGAACAAATAAAATCATGAAATAATTACAAATGTGTTTGTTGTGTTATATCGTAGTGCATTTTTTTCCCAACGATAAACTTATCTGCAAACCACGAAAACCATGTACTTGTCTTAGCAGGACCGGATATTTATAGCTCATCCTTCGTATGCGAAGAGGACCAAGGTTTCAAATTAAGTTGTAGCCTAGCTATATTTTCTTTAAAGTGAGTGAGAGCTGCTCAGTTCTACTCTCTCCTCCTTGCCTATTTGATCTCCTCCTTGCCTATTTGATATCATCCTTGCCTATTTGATCTCACCCTTGGCTATTTGATCTCTTCCTTGGCTATTTGATCTCATCCTTGCCTATTTGAAATCCTCCTTGCCTATTTGATCTCCTCCTTGCCTATTTGATCTCATTTTTGCCTATTTGATCTCATCCTTGCCTATTGATCTCCTCCTTACCTATTTTATCTCATCCTTGCCTATTGCTCTCCTCCTTGCCTATTTAATCTCCTCCTTGGCTATTTAATCTGCTCATTTCCTATTTGATCCAAGTGGCAACACTTATATTTGTTGTCATAAAGTGCATGAGTCACTTTTCTTTTTCAAAATATATCTGAAAACAGATCATTATATTGCTGTCCTAAAAATTACAGCCCCTAAAAGTCCCGTTGCCTCGCTAAGGTTGATTAGGGGAGATAAAGGAGAAGATACCGAACTCAAGCAGTCACCATAAAATAGGTCAAGATGAAGGACCAGGTGCTTGATCGGTCGTCTGCTGATCTGGTGGTGACGCCATGCTGATCGATGACCGGGAAAGGTCGTACCGTACGGAAATAGATTTCCTGATGTAACTTCTTGAGTCGCTAAAGTAGATCGTATTGTCCTATTAACTTTAGTCACTCCGGTAATTCATATCGTCATTTTAACTTTAGTCACTGCAGTAACTCATATTGTCTTGTTAACTATAGTCACTGCAGTAACTCATATTGTCTTGTTAACTATAGTCACTGCAGTAACTCATATTGTCTTGTTAACTATAGTCACTGCAGTAGCTCATATTGTCTTGTTAACTATAGTCACTGCAGTAGCTCATATCGTCATTTTAACGTTAGTCACTGCAGTAACTTATATCGTCATTTTAACGTTAGTCACTGCAGTAACTCATATAGTCATTTTAACTTGAGGCAGCGGTTCTCAACCTGTGGGTCGCGACCCCTTTGGGGGGGTCGAATGACGCTTTTAAATATGTCGCCTAAGACCATCGGAAAACACATATACTCTGCAGTTATGAAGTAGCAACGAAAATAATTTTGTGGTTGGGGGTCGCCACAGCATGATGCACTGTATTAAAGGGTGGCATCATTAGGACGGTTGAGAACCACTGACTTAGGGCAATGGAGTAGCTCGTTTTCCCATGTTAAAGGTTCTGCATGTCCCTACAACATGACGATGCGCCCCGCCTAGCATGTGAAGACTGAGCCACTCAAAGGGGATCCTTAATGATTAAATGGTTTGAAGGAACATTTGCAGCAAACTGGTCGTGGAGCGCGTCAGGTGGGCAGTGGGACGCAAGAATCACTGCTTGTCATCCACATGCATCTTGGTCTGTTTCCAGTGGTCTAGACAAAGCCTGGTCACTGGATCAATTAGGTCAGGACGAGAGAGTGAGGCGGACAAAATGTGCTTCAAGAACCTTCTAGTAAATTCAAGGGAAGCTGTGCTTGGCAGATGACCAGCCAACAAAAAAAAAATAAGAGAAAAAATGTATGGGAAAATCTGGAGAAAAAAAAAACGCAACAAAATAAGAGAAAATTTAATTGGTTTAGAATAGCGGCTCTAAATCTGTGTGTCACGACCTTTCTTTCTTTTTTTTTTTTTGGTTGAAAAGGGGGGGGGGGGTCGATGGACCCTTGCACAGTGTCGTATAAGACCATCGGAAAACACATGTTTATGAAAAAGCAATGAAAATAATATTATGGTTGGGGGTCATCACAACACGAGGAATTTTATTAAAGGGTCGCGGCATTAGGAAGGCTAGAACCACTGGTTTAGACCGTCACCCACACAAGAGAAGATAATTCTACAGTCCAAGGAAACGACTCGACGGTGAACCAAAACTGGGGCATCAAAATTCTTTTTTTTTCCATAAAAGCTATTCTTAAAATGAAAGAAAATATATTTCTTTCATAAAAAATAATGAACGAAAATCACTTAGTTTTAGGACAAAGTGTCAGGAAAAATATTGGTCATGCTTCCTATAAAGCACTGGTCATGCTTCCTAAACAGCAGGGGTCATGCTTCTTATACAGCACTGGTCATGCTTCCTATATAGCGCTTGTCATGCTTTCTATACAGCACTGGTCATGCTTCCTATACAGCACCTGTCATGCTTCCTATACAGCACTGGTCATGCTTACTATATAGCGCTTGTCATGCTTTCTATACAGCACTGGTCATGCTTCCTATACAGCACTTGTCATGCTTCCTACACAGCACTGGTCATTTTTACTATATAGCGCTTGTCATGCTTTCTATACAGCACTGGTCATGCTTCCTATACAGCACCTGTCATGCTTCCTATACAGCACCTGTCATGCTTCCTATACAGCACCTGTCATGCTTCCTATACAACACTGTTCTTGCTACCTATACAGCAAAGAATCCAATTCTGAGCTTTATCTGTGCCAGAGTTTTGTCTAGGTGCATCACTTTGTTGGAAGGTGTAGTTTTTACCAGGCGTAGAAGCCCTATACACTGAGAACAGTTTCTGAATGTTAAACTGACTGTCAAACTTTTTGTTTTTTAACATGCTGACCTCCTCAAACCAATAAGTAAGGGCGGACTTAGAAAGTTAGATGAATTTAGTTACTGTTTAGGAACTGTTTTCTTCTTCTGATCACGGCTAGAGTTATTATTAGAATTTTTTTTTAATAGGATTCTCAGCTATATTTTATCATTACAATGGGACTTCTCAAGATCTAATATTTAAATGGTTGTCTTTGTGTGAAACACGTGGATTTTAAGAAGTGAAACGAGAGGACGCCCGCAGGAATGGGTTTTTGTAATAAGCTAAACAAGTTCTCAAAACGATGTAGGCACATTGACCTAACACGTGGGAGTCATCCAGTTGTACGCACAGTCAACTAAAGATGTGAGTGTCATTCATTTGTACGCACATTTATCTAAAGATGTGAGAGTCATCCAGTTGTACGCAAATTTTACCTAAAGATTTGAGAGTCATACAAGAGATTACGGGATTATTGAGTTTCCATGGGAACGCTACGTCTGCCATGACAGCCTCTGCTTTAAATAGACTCCCGTCATGCATTTACACAAATGGCTGCTTTCTTGTCACCGGAAACCTCGCTGCATTTTTGTTATTTTCTTGCCAAGAGATTACTTGCCATGCCCTCTAGAAAAAAAAACCCAAACCAAACTGGGTAATTATTCGCAGTGTCTTAGCGCCATTGTTTTCTGCACGGACTCAAAAGGGTTCTCAAATTTTTATACTTCGTTCTTGTTTCGGAAATATTGTGACGTTTTTTATACTCTTAATTTATTAAACTTGTATTTAAGGATCAATAAAATAAGAACGATTTTAAGCAATGAAATAAAAAATAACACAAATATCATCTATTTCTCTTAACCCCTGATGCTATCTATAAATATATTTATGTCTATGAACCCTCGGTCCTATTGATAAAATTAATCATCCAATTCTTTAGAACACTGGTAAAGGCGAAGTCTAACAATTTGTTTGTTTGTTGAGATTTTGTTAGCTAGGCTTTCACTCGGCTAATGTGATGTCGATTGTGTGTTGCCATTGCGGATATCCAGCGGCCAGCTCTGCTAACTACACGCCCGTGCTACTACCTACACGCCCGTGTTACTACCTACATGTCCGTGTTACGTCCTACACGCCCGTGCTACTACCTACACGCCCGTGTTACGTCCTACACGCCCGTGCTACTACCTACACGTCCGTGTTACTACCTACAAGCTAGTAAAGAAAATATAGGAGTCGAAGGAGCTGAAGCTGCTAAACAAAATCAGAATCTGTAACACAAATGTCAAAATAGTCCTACTGTACGGAGCAGAAACGTGGAAAACAACAGCGAGCATTGCGTAGAAAGTGCAGACCTTCATAAACACATGCCTTAGAAAGATCCTGAACATCAAATGGCCAAATACCATCACCAACAAAGCTCTAATTACCAGGTGCCCATCGATGAAGACATCATAAAGAAAAGATGGAGCTGGATAGGGCATACTCTCCGAAAACCCCCAGATGGTATCACCAGACAATCACTAACATGGAATCCACAGGGACAAAGAAAGACTACCTACACGCCCGTGTTACTACCTACACGCCCGTGTTAATAGTTCCAATTATAATTTCTTGTCACACAGTGAACCAAGCCCGGATGAATCTTATGGGACGAAAAGACACACCAAACAATATAACAGAAAAAGATAAAAACGTAATATAACAACACAAAAAAAAAAAAGAAAAAAAACGAGAATAATGTAATAAGCTAACAAACACAAAAGACACGTTTGGGACCATAAATTCTCTACCGTTATAAACATGTCATTGAGTTGTACTTTATGCAACATGGATATTCCTTACTACAGACACCGTCTCTCCCAGTCTCTCTCTCTATGTATCTCTATCTCTTTCTCTCTGTCTCTCTTTCCCTCTCTCTTTCTCTCTCACTTTCTCTCAATTTCTCTCCCTTTTTCTCATTTTCTATCACTTTCTCTCTCTCTCTCTCTCTCTGTGTGTGTCTCTCTCTCTTATTCGAAATTTCTCTTTCGCTCTCTTTTTCTTTCTCCTTCGCTCGCTCTTACTTTCTCTCTCGCCTTCTCTCCACATTTCTTTATATCTCGCTCTCTTTATCTCTCTCTGGCCCGCGGTTCTGTTTTCTACATGTCAGTCGCATTAAATCATACATCCCTTAGCTGTGCCAAATTGACTGAGTCTCCCACAAAAACGACGCCAGAGGTCGCCTTCAGATCTGCATAAATACTTGGACGGGATCAGTAAACATGAGATGTATGCAGATGGTGGGGGACACGGAGCCTCGGACATTCAGATTACAGGCGTCTGAAAAGTTTGTTTCATGGAGATCAAACAGCAAGTAAATACAACAGCAAGTAGATACAACAGCAAGTAGATACAACAGCAAGTAGATACAACAGCAAGTAGATACAACAGCAAGTAGATACAACAGCAAGTAGATACAACAGCAAGTAGATACAACAGCAAGTAGATACAACAGCAAGTAGATACAACAGCAAGTAGATACAACAGCAAGTAGATACAACAGCAAGTACATACAACAGCAAGTAGATACAACAGCAAGTAGATACAACAGCAAGTAGATGCAACAGCAAGTAGATACAACAGCAAGTAGATACAACAGCAAATAGATACAAAACAAGGGAAAAATGTTAACGAAAGCTAAAAAAAAAATGGATCGAAGATATTGGAAAAGTGGGAACAAATTCAAATAGGTCGCATTGATCACTGGAAATGTAAAGTAAGCTGAAGAGAAATGTTGAGCGTTGTAACGTGAATGATAGCTGGTGTTTTGAAACAGCAGTGGTTGATACATACTGCCGTGTAAGGGCAGTGGTTGATATATACTGCCGTGTAAGGGCAGTGGTTGATACATACTGCCGTGTGAGGGCAGTGGTTTATACATACTGCGATGTAAGAGCAGTGGTTGATACATCCTGCCATGTAATAGCATTGGTTGATACATACTGCCATGTAAGAGCAGTGGTTGATACATACTGCCATGTAAGAGCAGTGGTTGATACATACTGCCATGTAAGGGCAGTGGTTGATACGGACTGCCACGCGAGAGCAGTGGTTGATACATACTGCCGTGTAAGGGCAGTGGTTGATACATACTGCTGTGTAAGGGCAGTGGTTTATACATACTGCCTTGTAAGAGCAGTGGTTGATACATACTGCTGTGTAAGGGCAGTGGTTTATACATCCTGCCATGTAAGAGCAGTGGTTGATACATCCTGCCATGTAAGAGCAGTGGTTGATACATACTGCCATGTAAAAGCAGTGGTTGATACATACTGCCACGCGAGAGCAGTGGATGATACATACTGCCGTGTAAGGGCAGTGATTGATACATACTGCAACGCGAGAGCAGTGGTTGATACATACTGCCATGTAAGAGCAGTGGTTGATACAGACTGCCATGTAAGAGCAGTGGTTGATACATACTGCCACGCGAGAGCAGTGGTTGATACATACTGCCATGTAAGGACAATGGTTGATACAACTGCCGTGTAAGGGCAGTGGTTGATACATACTGCCATTTAAGGGCAATGGTAGATACATACTGCCGTGTAAGGGCAGTGGTTGATACATACTGCCATGTAAGATCAGTGGTTGATACATACTGCCACGCGAGAGCAGTGGTTGATACATACTGCCATGTAAGGACAATGGTTGATACAACTGCCGTGTAAGGGCAGTGGTTGATACATACTGCCATGTAAGGGCAATGGTAGATACATACTGCCGTGTAAGGGCAGTGGTTGATACATACTGCCGTGTAAGGGCAATAGTTGATACATACTGCCATGTAAGAGCAGTGGTTGATACATAATGCCGTGTAAGGGCAGTGGTTGATACATACTGCCGTGTAAGGGCAGTGGTTGATACATACTGCCACGCGAGAGCAGTGGTTGATACATACTGCCGTGTAAGAGCAGTGGTTGATACATACTGCCATGTAAGAGCATTGGTTGATACATACTGCCATGTAAGAGCAGTGGTTGATACATACTGCCATGTAAGAGCATTGGTTGATACATACTGCCATGTAAGGGCAGTGGTTGATACGGACTGCCACGCGAGAGCAGTGGTTGATACATACTGCCATGTAAGGGCAGTGGTTGATACATACTGCTGTGTAAGGGCAGTGGTTTATACATACTGCCTTGTAAGAGCAGTGGTTGATACATACTGCTGTGTAAGGGCAGTGGTTTATACATCCTGCCATGTAAGAGCAGTGGTTGATACATACTGCCATGTAAGAGCAGTGGTTGATACATACTGCCATGTAAAAGCAGTGGTTGATACATACTGCCACGCGAGAGCAGTGGATGATACATACTGCCGTGTAAGGGCAGTGGTTGATACATACTGCCATGTAAGAGCAGTGGTTGATACATACTGCCACGCGAGAGCAGTGGTTGATACATACTGCCATGTAAGGACAATGGTTGATACAACTGCCGTGTAAGGGCAGTGGTTGATACATACTGCCATGTAAGGGCAATGGTAGATACATACTGCCGTGTAAGGGCAGTGGTTGATACATACTGCCGTGTAAGGGCAATAGTTGATACATACTGCCATGTAAGAGCAGTGGTTGATACATACTGCCGTGTAAGGGCAGTGGTTGATACATACTGCCGTGTAAGGGCAGTGGTTGATACATACTGCCACGCGAGAGCAGTGGTTGATACATGCTGCCATGTAAGGGCAGTGATTGATACATACTGCCGTATTAGAACAGAAGAGAAATCATAACGTACGGCTTGTCGTGCTAGTGCTGTTGTGAAGTGGATGGATGTGTGATAACATGAAAAGACTCTTAAAATACACTGAAATCCCTTGAAAAATGTGATATTTACTTTTTTCCTATCTAAAGAGAGATATTTTTTTCATCAGGCCTATTAGCCGATAAATCGGCCCGAAAAAGTCGATTACCCAATATCCGATTACCGATTATCTGCCGAGATTTCGCATAAGTTTCTCATTTCCGTACGGAAAACAGGTAAGAGTCCCCCTTCTTCTCGGAATGGTTCTCACGTCTTGCATAAAATAAATTATTCTTGCATTGAATAAAAAAAGCACAGAGAAATTTAATACAAGTATTTACATATGTAAATGTCTTACTATTTTTATTTTTTTGTATGTTTAAAAAAACATTAAACAATATGAAAGTAGTTTGGCACTTAAACTGGCAGTTATAAAATTGATAAAAAGAGTTTACGTTGAGTGCAAAACAGCAGAGACATTTGTTGCTGTGCAAAAAGAAAACAGGCTACAATGAGAAGTGTTTTTAAAAAAACATTTAAAAAAAAAAAAGGGAAATTTAGTTTCCAAAAATAAGCCAATTCTTTAAACCATCGTGAGTCAAATGTGAAATCAATTTAGTGTGGAAAGAAGTATCTCTGCCACCCTTTAAATAAGAAGTTCTTTCCAAATAAGTGAACAGCGAATCAAAGCGCTGGCATCACAGTCCGAGTTGCATAATGTGTTCTGGTGTCGAGAGTGCTGGCATCACAGTCCGAGTTGCATAATGTGTTCTGGTGTCGAGAGTGCTGGCATCACAGTCCGAGTTGCATAATGTGTTCTGGTGTCGAGAGTGCTGGCATCACAGTCCGAGTTGCATAATGTGTTCTGGTGTCGAGAGTACTGCCATCACAGTCCGAGTTGCATAATGTGTTCTGGTGTCAAGAGTACTGACATCACAGTCCGAGTTGCATAATGTGTTCTGGTGTCGAGAGTGCTGGCATCACAGTCCGAGTTGCATAATGTGTTCTGGTGTCGAGAGTACTGCCATCACAGTCCGAGTTGCATAATGTGTTCTGGTGTCAAGAGTACTGACATCACAGTCCGAGTTGCATAATGTGTTCTGGTGTCAAGAGTACTGACATCACAGTCCGAGGTGCATAATGTGTTCTGGGTTCAAGAGTGCTGACATGAAAGTCCGTGTTGCATAATTTGTTTTGGTTTCGAGAGTACTGACATCACCAAAAAAAAACTATCTGATTACGACTCACTAACACACCAGATACAAACTATTTAATGACTACTCCCAGAGTCACCAGCACACGGGGATATAAATACACGAAGGAAAGAGTCCTCCACGTAGAACATTTTTAAAGTCAGAACTCATTTGGAGGCTTTCTCCAAGCGAGGACTATTACAGTTCTTGGTCTTATTTTGCTTTAATTTGAAGGTGAATAATATTTTCGACTGACAACTCGTATGAAAGGAAATAGGAATATTTTTTTTATTTAGTGGCCAGTTAAATTCCAATCTAAAGTTGAAGAATATAGTAAAGGACCATTTCGGTAGCAAAATATACATAAAAAAATAAATAAAGAAAATACAAATGTATAAAAATAGTGTCAGAATCTAAACCATAATTTTGATTTTTATGACTTGATTTGTCAGAGATTTAAATGTTAGATACAAGTTAAAAGGAGGTAGCCATCTGACTAGCATGGACTGATACAAGTTACAAGGAGGTAGCCATCAAACTAGCATGCGTTGGTACAAGTTACAAGGAGGTATCCATCAGACTAGCATGCACTGATACGAGTTACAAGGAGGTAGCCATCAGACTAGCATGCACTGATACAAGTTACAAGGAGGTAGCCATCAGACTAGCATGCACTGGTTTTACTACACGTGTCACTATCAATCGTGAGTGAGCATTTAGCTATGGCCATTGCTAGGCTCTCAGGGAATATATAGTTGTCTAGGCTAGCGATCCCCAAACTCCATTCGCCCACACACAAAATCCTAATTTGGATTTATTTTATACAAGAGTTGCAATGCCTCTGGCGCCCCCTCACCCAGAGGCGTAGCTAGAGAGTTTGGCGCCCGGGGACAAGATTCGCGCCCGGGGACAAGATTCATTTTAAAGCGCCCTCTTTTCCTTTTTTCAACTCTCAAGCCCATTATTTTCATCAATAAAATAATACCAAAGCACATTTTGGCGCCCCTAACTAGCTGGCGCCCGGGTACATCCATACCCCACTGCCCCCCTTCGCTACGCCTCTGCCCCCACCACAAATAAAAAAAAAATTGTTTGTTATTGTCTCATCAAACTGGAAAACAAATCAAGATATCCACGCATCTTTAATTTATCGTGTCTATATTTACGGCCACAACGCCACTCTGGTTTATAAAGAGTGCGACTTAAGTCTAATTCAAGGCGTAAGAACCTGATGTCGTGAGTTTCAGGAGTAGGCTCCTGTGTCTAGACCGACAAATTTAAGTCTGATATAGACGCCAGGTGGGGCGCAACCCGTGTTTAGGCCAAAAAAGTAGACATTAACATTCGCTGTTTTATTGATCACGTGATTTATTCTGTTAAACTTAATAAGAAACATGAAATTGTTCCAGAATTTGTTTCGGTCAAAAGAATCATAATATATATATAATTATAACTATATAACGGAAAATAAAAATTTTATTATACGAAAAAGGAGACAATAAAATAATTATAACAAATATGAATCTTGGAAATTTATGCCAGAAGCTGTAAAGATCTCCGATGTTACGGGAGGAAAAAAAAAATATATATTTTTTTCCCCTTTAAAGTTCTCGCTGGAAACTTTAAGGTCAAAGATAAAGGGAACAGCAGTGACACGAGATCCGGCCATATATATGGGAAGCCCTTGAACATTCTAATTTCATATCATTCCCCCCCTCTTCATTTAAACTCGAGCCGCACCGTCGAAAGCCAGAATCGATGACAATACCGGCCGACGTGTGAGCGTCAAGAAGATTCGCAAGAATTCGTTCAGGCGCGTGGTACCTCATTTTTCTTTTTCTCGGCGGAAGCCCCGGGGGGACGCGTCGTCTTAATGGGGATGTCTCTTCTGATTTATTTGTTTATTTTTAGAACCGCTACGAAGCCCGTGGAAGTTTTAAAGACACCCATAAAAGTGGTGGGGAGGTAGATGCCATGATTAAAATATCGTTCCAGAAGGCATTTTTAGTGTTAGCGATAAACATATTACTTTCAAATTTAGATGGGGAAACACATTTGTCGGGGGAGGGCAAAGTAGAACACCTCGAAGGAACTGACAGTCAAGAAGCAACTTAGTTAAGATCAGGTCACATCCTGAAACTTTGACTCAGTCTCAGTCTAGAGGAGGGGTTAAAGGGGCCTTTGATCCAAACAAGTTCAAGCACGTGTATCTATGTGTATTATCATAATGTAACACAATTAAGCTATTAAAATAATGTTTGATGTTCATACGAGTTAGACTTGGCACGCCGGTGAGTACCTTCGATGAACTACGCGCTTGGTTTCCATTAGAACGTACTAAAATATTATACTGAAAGACGTTAAAATATAAAGCTCAGTGACTGCTCGAAGACTGTAAGAAACATGGAGCCGGGCAGGATTTGGCCCGCGGGCCATTGTTTGCTAACCCGAGGCTTAAGACTACAGGGTCACGGGTGGCTTTTGCTTTCATAAAAATGGGGTGGCGACACGAAAAAAAAGGTAGGAGCCTGTGTACTAGAACTACAACGCTAGGGGATTCGGCTACCACGCGACCGCTGATTGTCCGACTTCAAGGTATTCCATATCGTTGGATCTGGGCCTGAGCCGCCGCTCTTCGTTAGTGGCCGGCCAAGACCTTCGTGATCAGTGCCGCTTCTGCCGATTGTTTGTCAGATTTGTTTGTCAGATGATTCGGCGCAACTGCACACGGGTCGTGGCGACCTAGAGACGATATTTGACACACTTACAATTCTGAGAAGTAGGATTCCAGGATTGTCAAGAATGAAAAGAGAGATTCAAAGTAAATGTATGCTGCCGCATGCAGCAGTCCCAATATGCGGCCGGCACGGAGATTTACGGCACTAGTTAAATTTAGAGTCACTAATGACGGCACTAGTTAAATTTGGAGTCATTATTGACGGCACTAGTTAAATTTAGAGTCACTAATGACGGCACTAGTTAAATTTAGAGTCACTAATGACGGCACTAGTTAAATTTGGAGTCATTAATGACGGCACTAATTAAATTCGGAGTCATTAATGACGGCACTAGTTAAATTTAGAGTCACTAATGACGGCACTAGTTAAATTTAGAGTCATTAATGACGGCACTAAGTAAACTTTGGAGTCATTAATGACGGCACTAGTTAAATTTGGAGTCATTAATGACGGCACTAGTTAAATTTGGAGTCATTAGTGACGGCACTAGTTAAATTAAGGTTCATTAATGACGACACTAGTTAAATTTCGAGTCATTAATGACGGCACTAGTAAAATTAAGGTTCATTAATGACGGCACTAGTTAAATTTGGAGTCATTAATGACGGGACTAGTTAAATTTAGAGTCATTAATGACGGCACTTGTTAAATTTGGAGTCATTAATGGCGGCGCTAGTTAAATTTGGAGTCATTAATGATGGTTCTAGCTAAATTAAGGTTCATTAATGACGACACTAGCTAAATTTGGAGTCATTAATGACAGCACTTGTTAAATCTGGAGTCATTAATGACGGCACTAGTTAAATTTCGAGTCATTAATGACGGCACTTGTTAAATTTGGAGTCGTTAATGATTGTTCTAGCTAAATTAAGGTTCATTAATGACGGCACTAGTTAAATTTAGAGTCATTAATGACGGCACTTGTTAAATTTGGAGTCGTTAATGATTGTTCTAGCTAAATTAAGGTTCTTTAATGACGGCATTAGTTAAATTAAAGACCTTAGTGCTAAAAGTACTTAAGTCACAAAATGCACATTTTGAGATAATCAAGCTCAAATATACTTTTCGTCTATAAAATGTGACTATTTTCATTTTTTGTCTTGTTTAATTAAGGGCCTAATGCATATTTTAATGTGTTCAAATTTCTGCAGTACACTTGGCTAAACTGTGTAAGAAAAGATCACAGGTTAGATTGATTTTGACAAAAATGTGACTTAAGTACTTTTAGCACTAGGGTCTTCATTTGGAGTCATTAATGACGGCACTAGTGAAATTTGGAGTCATTAATGGCGGCACTAGTTAAATTGAGGTTCATTAATGACGGCACTAGTTAAATTTGGAGTCATTAATGACGGCACTAGTTAAATTTGGAGTCATTAATGACGGCACTAGTTAAATTTAGAGTCATTAATGACGGCACTAGTTAAATTTGGAGTCATTAATGACGGCACTAGTTAAATTTAAGTGACTCATTAGGTTATAGTCTTCTTCTTCTGTGTATCAAGGGCCTACGATCAATGTATTGATCATTCTGGCTCCTATGTATGTGGAGGAGATTCGTGATGTTTCTGTGTCTGGTATTGAAGGGATATGTCACTGGTTGCAAGGGCTACTCAGCGATGATATCAGGAACTGGGGGTTGAAAGGCCAGAGGCAATAGACGCAAATGTGTCCAGTGTTGCCGCCTCAAGTGTTCCTTTTGGAAGCTTGTTCCAGTCCCGGACGTAGCTTGTGAATCTGACGTATGTTCAGCAACGCTTGCGATCAACAAAGAGACGTTGGAAAAGACCTTGAGCCTTGGTGAATATTTGCCTGCGTAGAATCATTAAAATAAAAAAAAGGTTCAACAAAAACACCAAACACGGCGATGAGAGAGATGACAGAGCTAGTAAACGTGGCGATGAGAGAGATGACAGAGCTAATGAATACGGTGATGAGAGAGATGACAGAGTTAATGAACACGGTGATGAGAGAGATGACAGAGCTAATGAACACGGCGATGAGAGAGATGACAGAGCTAATGAACACGGTGATGAGAGAGATGACAGAGCTAGTAAACGCGGTGATGAGAGAGATGACAGAACTAATGAACACGGTGATGAGAGAGATGACAGAGCTAATGAACACGGTGATGAGAGAGATGACAGAGCTAATAATCACGGTGATGAGAGAGATGACAGAGCTAATAATCACGATGATGAGAGAGATGACAGAGCTAATGAACACGGTGATGAGAGAGATGACAGAGCTAGTAAACGCGGTGATGAGAGAGATGACAGAGCTAATAAGCACGGTGATGAGAGAGATGACAGAGCTAATAATCACGGTGATGAGAGAGATGACAGAGCTAATAAGCACGGTGATGAGAGAGATGACAGAGCTAATAATCACGGGGATGATAGAGATGACAGAGCTAATAATCACGGTGATGAGAGAGATGACAGAGCTAATAATCACGGTGATGAGAGAGATGACAGAGCTAATAAGCACGGTGATGAGAGAGATGACAGAGCTAATAATCACGGTGATGAGAGAGATGACAGAGCTAATAAGCACGGTGATGAGAGAGATGACAGAGCTAATAAGCACGGTGATGAGAGAGATGACAGAGCTAATGAACACGGTGATGAGAGAGATGACAGAGCTAATAATCACGGTGATGAGAGAGATGACAGAGCTAATAATCACGATGATGAGAGAGATGACAGAGCTAATGAACACGGTGATGAGAGAGATGACAGAGCTAGTAAACGCGGTGATGAGAGAGATGACAGAGCTAATAAGCACGGTGATGAGAGAGATGACAGAGCTAATAATCACGGTGATGAGAGAGATGACAGAGCTAATAAGCACGGTGATGAGAGAGATGACAGAGCTAATAATCACGGGGATGATAGAGATGACAGAGCTAATAATCACGGTGATGAGAGAGATGACAGAGCTAATAATCACGGTGATGAGAGAGATGACAGAGCTAATAAGCACGGTGATGAGAGAGATGACAGAGCTAATAATCACGGTGATGAGAGAGATGACAGAGCTAATAAGCACGGTGATGAGAGAGATGACAGAGCTAATAAGCACGGTGATGAGAGAGATGACAGAGCTAATAAGCACGGTGATGAGAGAGATGACAGAGCTAATAAACACGGTGATGAGAGAGATGACAGAGCTAATAATCACGGTGATGAGAGAGATGACAGAGCTAATAATCACGATGATGAGAGAGATGACAGAGCTAATAAGCACGGTGATGAGAGAGATGACAGAGCTAATAAGCACGGTGATGAGAGAGATGACAGAGCTAATGAACACGGTGATGAGAGAGATGACAGAGCTAATAATCACGGTGATGAGAGAGATGACAGAGCTAATAATCACGATGATGAGAGAGATGACAGAGCTAATGAACACGGTGATGAGAGAGATGACAGAGCTAGTAAACGCGGTGATGAGAGAGATGACAGAGCTAATAAGCACGGTGATGAGAGAGATGACAGAGCTAATAATCACGGTGATGAGAGAGATGACAGAGCTAATAAGCACGGTGATGAGAGAGATGACAGAGCTAATAATCACGGGGATGATAGAGATGACAGAGCTAATAATCACGGTGATGAGAGAGATGACAGAGCTAATAATCACGGTGATGAGAGAGATGACAGAGCTAATAAGCACGGTGATGAGAGAGATGACAGAGCTAATAATCACGGTGATGAGAGAGATGACAGAGCTAATAAGCACGGTGATGAGAGAGATGACAGAGCTAATAATCACGATGATGAGAGAGATGACAGAGCTAATAAGCACGGTGATGAGAGAGATGACAGAGCTAATAAGCACGGTGATGAGAGAGATGACAGAGCTAATGAACACGGTGATGAGAGAGATGACAGAGCTAATAATCACGGTGATGAGAGAGATGACAGAGCTAATAATCACGATGATGAGAGAGATGACAGAGCTAATGAACACGGTGATGAGAGAGATGACAGAGCTAGTAAACGCGGTGATGAGAGAGATGACAGAGCTAATAAGCACGGTGATGAGAGAGATGACAGAGCTAATAATCACGGTGATGAGAGAGATGACAGAGCTAATAAGCACGGTGATGAGAGAGATGACAGAGCTAATAATCACGGGGATGATAGAGATGACAGAGCTAATAATCACGGTGATGAGAGAGATGACAGAGCTAATAATCACGGTGATGAGAGAGATGACAGAGCTAATAAGCACGGTGATGAGAGAGATGACAGAGCTAATAATCACGGTGATGAGAGAGATGACAGAGCTAATAAGCACGGTGATGAGAGAGATGACAGAGCTAATAAGCACGGTGATGAGAGAGATGACAGAGCTAATGAACACGGTGATGAGAGAGATGACAGAGCTAATAATCACGGTGATGAGAGAGATGACAGAGCTAATAAACACGGTGATTATTATTATTATTATTAAATGTTGTCTTATATAGCCCGGTACCCCAGCCTAGGGCTAGACTCACCGCGCTGTACATAAAAATATTAGCAAAAGAGACATAATCGTGACAAAAAACAAAATACATTTATGTTATAAAGAACAGCTGTATAAAGACAAAACAAAAACAAATGCATATTCACCCCATCCACCCTAGAACTTTTACATGACAAGCCATGGACGGCGGCCAGCAGCATCGTTTATCGGTCAGATTTGTTGAGAGAGATGACAGAGTTAATGAACACGGTGATGAGAGAGATGACAGAGTTAATGAACACGGCGATGAGAGAGATGACAGAGCTAATGAAGACGGTGATGAGAGAGATGACAGAGCTAATGACAGAAATAAATGAAGTTTGGCAAAGGACAGGTCGTACGATAAGGAAAAATCCAATGCCAAATATAACCAAGCATGCACGTCAATTGTATAGAGTTTGACAATTTTATGAAAGACAGGAAGCAGTAGATCGATATGTCTAATAGCTTATACTGCACTGGGATTTTAAAGAAATGCAAAAAAATTGAATAAGCAGATAAGATTAAATTGTCAGAAATATTGTCAGCATGGCGTCTTTTTATGGTTTTAGGAAGTAGGATCATATTTCTTAACACCCATCGAAATCGACTCGAGTAAATGAAATATTCTAATTCTAATATAGCCAGTAAGTGGTCCGTAAGTGATCCGTAAGTGGTCAGTAAGTGGTCAGTAAGTGGTCAGTAAGTGGTCACTAAGTGTCCAGTAGGTGGTCAGTAAGTGGTCGGTTTGTATAAATCTTAAATGTTTTTTTTATTAAAAGTATGGACGAAAACAAAAGTATTTAGCCTCAGGAGACTACGTGCTAAATCCAAACTCCTGGAACACATCACCAGGGACTTCCTGTATACCGACGACTTTATAGTAAACACTGAATCAGAGGCCGACATCCAACCACTTTCACACGGTGAGCTACAGAGAAATCTCAACATCAAATGGAAGGGACCGGTCCCAGACACCGGGGTACTCGCCCGAGCATAAAAAGGTATACACGCTGGAGAGACCTCAGTCTCAGCTACCGGCGGGACATGCTGTGACCATGTCAGACGACCGCTTACCCAAAAGAATATCTTATGGCGAAGTCAAGCACGCACAAAGGGGTTGGCTGAGGGATAGAGGAAACGTTCTAAAGACTCCATGAAAGCATATTTGAAAGCGTTTCACATTTGTACAGTCTGCAAAGTAACACGTCACGAAGCGCTCCTCTCTGCAAAAGGTGTTCAATGCAATACGAGGCGAACAGCTGCTGCAGGACGCAAAATACAATCCAGAAAAGCCATGGATGACTCAGAACTTTGATTTGTACCATCCATCCCTTGAAACTTCTGCACCAGAACATGTCGTGAACATAATCGACCTGATCAGCCATCTGCGCACTGAACAACTAAGAGACTAAATGAACTTTATTTTAAATGAATGGCAGTCACTTTCGATGCGACACTAATTGATTCCCATCTTCACAGATACTCTTAATCCCTTGCTGAAAGCCCATTAAACTTCATCTCTGTTCCTTTGAGGAGGCACTATCAGTGCACTCGCTCCATTCCTCGACCAACTTCTTGTGGCCCACTGGAGATCATTTGAGTAGCGTTCTCATTTGAAATATAAAATCATTCTTCGGCCGGGTTTTTTTGTGAGGATGTCATTATTTCCATGAAGCGCTTCACCTGAAAGTGCTGAGCAAATAACAACCAATTATTCAGATCATTTTTTTGAAAAAACGCCTTTCACGCATCATAAAATATAGGGCACTTGTTTTCTTGCAGGAGGAATGGCTGGCGTGGTTGAATTGTGTCTAGATTTTGTTTCGCCTGTTTGGCTTAGTTGGTTAAACCTCCCACCCGGCCTCTGCTACGGTCGTGGGTTCAATCCCAACTCAAGTTTCTGTTAATCAGAATTTAAAAAAAAAAAAGAAGATAATTAGGAGCATGGAACAAAATGAGGAATATCTATTTAAGTGTTGACAGAGAGAAAAATGTTCACAAAAATGAGAAAGAAATGTTCACAAAATGAGAAAGAAATGTTCACAAAATGAGAAAGAAATGTTCACAAAATGAGAAAGAAATGAGAAAGAAATGTTCACAAAAAATGAGAAAGAAATGTTCACAAAAATGTTTATAAAAATGACAAAGAAATGTTCATAAAAGTGATAAAGAAATGTTAATAAAAATGACGAAGAAATTTTCACAAAAAACACAAAGAAATGTTCAAAGAATGAGAAAGGAATGTTCACAAAAATGACAAAGAAATGTTCACAAAAATGAGAAAGAAATGTCCTGATGATAGCCTCTCTACAAACGCCATGATTACATCTCTATCGACATGATCATAGCCAGTCGGCCACAAATCGGGTTTGACTCCGAAAAACATGGTTCTTGACAGGTTCTCAAAAAATTGAATCCTTTGCTCAGTAATTACATACTTTGACTCTAAGTCGACATACTTTGACTCTAAGTCGACATACTTTGACTCTGTCGACATACTTTGACTCTAAGTCGACATACTTTGACTCTAAGTCGACATACTTTGACTCTAAGTCGACATACTTTGACTCTAAGTCGACATACTTTGACTCTAAGTATGCTTTACAAAGATTTTGTTTCTTACTTTTTTGTAGGCCCTTAGACGTTGTAGGGCCTTAGACTTTATAGGCCCTTAGACTTTGTAGGGCCTTAGACTTTATAGGCCCTTAGACTTGTAGGGCCTTAGACTTTATAGGCCCTTAGACTTTGTAGGCCCTTAGACTTTGTAGGCCCTTAGACTTTATAGGCCCATAGACTTTATAGGCCCTTAGACTTTATAGGCCCTTAGACTTTGCAGGCCCTTAGAGTTTGTAGGCCTTTAGACTTTGTAGGCACTTAGACTTTGTAGGTCCTTAGGCTTTGCAGGCCCTTAGACTTTTCAGGTCCTTAGACTTTATAGGCCCTTAGACTTTGCAGGCCCTTAGACTTTGTAGGCCTTTAGACTTTGTAGGCACTTAGACTTGTAGGTCCTTAGGCTTTGCAGGCCCTTAGCCTTTTCAGGTCCTTAGACTTTATAGGCCCTTAGACTTTGCAGGCCCTTAGACTTTGTAGGCCTTTAGACTTTGTAGGCACTTAGACTTTGTAGGTCCTTAGGCTTTGCAGGCCCTTTGACTTTGTAGGTCCTTGACTTTGTAGGCCCTTAGACGTTTTAGGCCCTTAGACTTTGTAGGCCCTTAGACTTTGTAGGCCCTTAGACTTTGTAGGCCCTTAGACTTTGTAGGCCCTTAGACTTTGTAGGCCCTTAGACTTTGTAGGCCCTTAGACTTTGTAGGCCCTTAGACTTTGTAGGCCCTTAGACTTTGTAGGCCCTGGGCTTAAGCCTACTCAGCCACTGGGGACATCCGGTAAGGCCTACATTAAAAGACATTTTTAGAATGAAAAATTAAGATGTTGGCGCCCCGTGGAGATGGCGCCCCGTGGAGATGGCGCTTGAGGAGGCTACTCACTCCCCATCCCTTAGCCCGTCCCTGATTATCTAGCAACTGCCACGCCCTTGCAAACCTTAACACCGATACACCGACCCCACCCCCCCTTCCGGACCCCCACACGGGGAGTGTGAGGAAATGTTACCGAACATATTTCTGTGTGTGTGTCCACATTAAATTGGCTCATGCCAACAACATTATATTTTTTTTCAACTGACAGCTTCGAGAATGTCATTCAACGTCAGCGTCATTCATAACCATGTCCTGAGCCACCTGTGACAGAATGTCGTAGCTCAGAGACGGCCCGTCGTTTTCATTAAGCTCGGAATGACCTTACGGTGGTGGGGGTGGGGGGGGGAACCGAGGTGGTGTGAGAGTGGGGGGGAGGGTGGAGTCCCAACAATTAAGCCGTCCGGAGCCGAGCTTCTCTTGGACATAAATCTTACGGGCAGAGCTCATTTCGTTTCCATCTCCAACCCCCTTGCCCCCCCCCCTTCGGTTCTTCTCGTTATTTAATGGTAGTTGGCTACGAAAATGTTAAGTTATTCGAGATGGTTCGAAATTTACCTGGCTGAGAGACCGTTAAAGAAAAAATTGTAATAGTTCAAAGGGCTGTCGTGTTGAGCACACGTTGGAGCTCTACTGGTGTAGAAATTACAGTTTCTTTTAGAAAGACATCAGTCACTCATATCTTATGCTTAATACCTGATCTTCATGTACATAAACCCTATGGCTAATGGGTGATATTCGTGTTAGGTCACAGATCCTATGGTTATTGCCCGATCTTTTTGTAAGGTAACAAATCCTATGGTTAAATGCATTATCTTCGTGTTAGGTCACAAATCCTATAGTTGATCCCATGTACTCTTGTAAGGTCACATATCCAAGGGACTGAGGGTTTGCTGGGTCCGACAAGGGACACTAAGGGTGTTCTGGATCTGACATGGGCACTGAGGGTGTTCTGGGTCTGACAAAGGGCACTGAGGGTGTTCTGGGTCCGACATGGGCACTGAGTGTTTTCTGGGTCCGACATGGGGCACTGAAGGTGTTCTGGGTCTGACATGGGGCACTGAGGGTGTTCTGGGTCCGACATGGGGCACTGAGGGCGTTCTGGGTCTGACATGGGGCACTGAGGGTGTTCTGGGTCTGACATGGGGCACTGAGGGTGTTCTGGCTCTGACATGGGGCACTGAGGGTGTTCTGGGTCCGACATGGGGCACTGAGGGTGTTCTGGGTCTGACAAAGGGCACTGAGGGTGTTCTGCGTCCGACAAGGGACACTGAGGGTGTTCTTTGTCTGACATGTGGTACTGAGGGTGTTCTGGGTCTGACATGGGGCACTGACTCCGTGGTCCTTTGAGATCTGACGCAGTATGACTCAGTGGTCCTTTGAGATCTGACGCAGTATGACTCCGTGGTCCTTTGAGATCTGACACAGTATGACTCATTGGTCCTTTGAGATCTGATGCAGTATGATTCCATGGTCCTCGATTGGTTGTCGAACGTTGCATGTATTGCTATGACACTAATCACTCTTATAATTCCTTTAAAATCACTCGGCCGCTGCCATCTTCGATTGCTGTCACCACCGACTCATGTTTCTAATTGATGACAACATGACACCAACCAAGCAAACCCCCCCCCCCCAACCTCCCACAGCCCCATTTCCAATCATTCCATGTCTCTTGTTATTAAAAATATCATTTTTTGTTTCGTTTCTTAAAAAAAATGAACACGCTATTTTTAATTCTGGAGTAAAAAAAATGGTTTGTGAAAAGATGTATTGAAGTAATCCCCAAAGGTATTTGTACCATCATTAACATCTTATATATTCAAAAGTATTACATGTATAATTCGTGTTTTGAATTCAAGTTATCGTTTTGTTTTTGTGTTATCACTAATCCAGTCGTCCTGACATGGTGTACGGATAAATGGAATGGATGTTTTGTAGTCGGTTTATCACTAATCCAGTCGTCCTGTCAGTTTATCACTAATCCAGTCATCCTGACATGGTTGTGCGGATAAACGGGAGTGGATGTTCTGTAGTCAGTTTATCACTAATCCAGTCGTCCTGACATGGTTGTGCGGATAAACGGGAGTGGATGTTCTGTAGTCGGTTTATCACTAATTCAAATAATAATTATATCGTGGGACGTCATAAAGAGGTTATTTTCATTATATGCTAAGGAGGATGTGAACGCCACCAAAGAAATATTTTCTTAATCGCCTTGAAATGACGTCATCGGGAATAGTTATAAGCCGTAATATAATCGACATTCACTCCCCCTCTCCCCCCAAATAACCCCCAATCTTCTAAAACGAATAAAAATGATCACACGATGCCACTGATATGACTTATTCCACAATACCAGCGACCATAAAACGTACCAAATTAGACCGCTTATGTAATGCCTTCAAGTAAATGGAGTGCTATATGTGGTTGAACATTCTCTTTTTTGAACACCGCAAGCAATCTGTGAAGTATCGGTGACCTGTATGTATCGGTAAAAGTGATTATCGGTGACCGTGAGTATCGGTGACTGTGAGTATCGGTGACTGTGAGTATCGGTGACTGTGAGTGTCGTTGACAGTGAGTATCGGTGACCGTGAGTATCGGTGACTGAGTATCGGTGACAGTGAGTATCGACGACAGCGAGTATAGGAGACAGTGAGTATCGATGACCGTGAGTATCGGTGACTGAGTATCGGTGACAGTGAGTATCGATGACTGTGAGTATCGGTGAAAGTGAGTATCAGTGACTGAGTATCGGAGACCATGACTTTTCACTTTTATTCCGTTGCCGGTGCTGTTATCTTGAAATATATCTGCCATCTCCTTTCTTTTACAAGTTTTTAAACTGCTAACCATTTTTAACTGTTTCAATTTATCCGACAGGTAATTGTAAAGATTCGCTCCTCCCCCTTACCCCTCCCCCCCCAAGACGTATTCCCAAGAGGGCAAATGACAGTTAGGGCGACTGTATTAATTTTTTTGACACTAAGCCAGGAGACAAACCTCTTGCGCCAAGTGTTCAGTCAGCCGAATATCCTGTTAGGTAAATGTCATGTCGTCCAAATGTCATGTCGTCCAAATTTCATGTCGTCCTGTCAGCTAAATGTCTTGTGAGCCTAATGCCCGGTCAGCCAAATGTCATGTCCACCAAATGTCCGGTCCGCCAAATGTCCTGTAAGCCAAATGTCCATTCAGGAACTATTTTCACCTGCCTAAAGTTCGTAGGTTTTCATAGATGTAGACTTTCACAATGACCACCAAGGAATTTAGACCATCACAATGACCACCAAGGAATTTAGACCATCACAATGACCACCAAGGAATTTAGACCATTACAATGACCACCAAGGAATTTAGACCATCACAATAACCATTAATGGATGTTGACCATTACAATGACCACCAATGAATTTAGATCATCCCAATAACCATTAATGGATGTAGATACCACAATGACCACTGATAGATACAGACCATCACAATGACCTTCAATGGATATAAACCATCACAAAGACCTCCAATGGATATAAACCATCACAATGACCACCAATAGATGTAGAACATTACAATGACCTCCATTGGATGTAGACCATCACAATGACCACCAATGGGTTTAGACGACCACAATGACCACCATTAGATGTAGACCATCCCAATGACCTCCAATGGATATAAACCATCACAATGACCACTAATACATATAGACCATAACAATGACCAGCAATGGATAAAAGAAATGACTAAGGAACAGATTCAAAGTTATTAAATAAACATCATTTTTAATTTTTAATTTTATAAATTATAACATAATCCCCCAACCCCACCACAACCCCCCCCCCCAAAATCTTTTCTTAAATGTAATTGCTACCCAAACTCTAGCAACTCTAAAGAGTTTTGTTGACAATGACGAATTCATCAGCTTAGAGTGTCATATGAATCTTGACGTCTCTCCCAACCGTGCCGACGCCCCGAACACCACCCCAATACACCACCCCCACACACCACCCCCATACACCACCCCCACACACCACCCCCATACACCACCCCCACACACCACCCCCATACACCACCCCACACACCACCCACAACCTAAAAGTAAATTTCTCAGGTAGAATAGATATTCATAATTGTTTGGATTGCTTTATGGTGACGTAGCTGGACATCCCGACAGGAAACGAGACCGGGACTTGGGCATTAGCATAAAAATAGAAGAATTGTAGGGCTAAAAACAAATGTAAGAAGTTTATTATTCGAAACGCCCAGAAGGTGGTTTGAGACAAAAGGTTTGAGGACCGTTGACCAAGATGACCCGTTTAATAGATGGTTTGAGACAAAGGTTTGAGCACCGTTCACCAAGATGGCCCAAACTTTTTTATCCGCATATAATGTTCCTGCCTGTTCCGTGGACACAGAAGATTGGCTAGCCCCTAGAATAAGAAGTTAAGAGTCCCTGTATTATTCGTGAACACAGCATACACTAGCTGACATCCGTTCATCATCTTTCTACAAGGTGTAACAGTTGTTAACTCCTGAATAATTAGCATAAATTATGATAAGCCATCTATCTAGGACAGAACCTTTCACAATGTCCTTAAGCTTAACGATCACTCATCCAATCTATTACATGAGTGAATATTCAAATTAATATTACCTTTAATAAAATACAAATGAAAAAAAAAAGAAAAGGAATCTTAAAATGCATTCCGCAAAGAAAGACTCTGCAGAAGTGTACGTGAACACTCACTGTAGCCAGGGATTCGAATTGAATGCAGACAAAACTTTAAATATGTTTTGTCTTTTATTAATTTTTCATAATATTTTCTGTAAAGACTTCTTTGCATAATGCATTGTAAAGAAATTTTTAATTTTTCTCCCTTTTTCGTGGGTGCATTTAACTCGTTTTTGACTGAAATTCTTTTTAAAAAAAGGATATTGCATATTTTTTATATTTGTTACTTTTTAATATCAAAATTGTAATCTTTAAATTACTAGCGAGAACCCGGCATGCGTTGCATGTCACTCAATGAAAAAAGTGTTTGTGTTTTAATTTAGTTTTAAAGTAATTTTTAAATTGAAAATATTTATTGTTTTTTTCCGTAGAATGCGTACACAAATAAATTAGATTTTTTTTCAACGCGTGAGCAAGCAACATATAGCTGTCCACGTGAGAAGCATGTATTTTCAAAATTTAGTCCACACACTTGTAGCGATTGATCCACCCACGCAGTAGCTCTGTTTTAAATTATATTTAGATAGCTCAAATATTTATTATTTTTAAAATAAGGCCCCCGGCCGCAAACTTAAAATTTTAAAATGGTTGTTCTTATGTCACACACAAACTGAAATGTCGTTTGTATTTGTTTGATTTATAGCCACCCATGCAATAGCACTGATTGAAATTATATTTGTATAGCTCATATAAGAAAACAATTATTTGGGGCTCCGGCCCGAAAAGTAATATTTCAAAATGGATAAGCAACAACTTACCAAAGTTTTATCGCAATCGGATGAATGGTATAGGAACGCATACGAAAATTATATTTAGCTCATAAAAGGGGAAAAAAAAGAATTTAGGTCCCCTGTCCCAAAACGGAATATTGTAAAATGTGTGTAATAATTCAGAAACATTTGCACTTTTTTACAATTCACACAATTTTCATCACTTTGGATTGATGGTATAGAAGCACATACGGGATATACTTATATTATATATATATATATAGAGAGAAATTGTTTACCGAATTAGATAACTTTTTTGCAATTATTCAAGGATGCTCTGTCTGTCTCTCTGTCTGTCTCTCTTTCTGTCTCTCTTTCTGTCTCTCTGTCTGTCTCTATGTCTGTCTCTCTGTCATTCAGTCTGTCTCCCTATCTGTCTGTCTGTCTCTCTGTCTCTGCCTGTCTCTATGTCTCTCTGTCTGTCTCTCTGTCTATCTCTCTGTCTGTCTCTCTGTTTCTCTGCCGGTCTATATGTCTCTCTGTCTGTCTGGCTCTCTGTCTCTATGTCTCTCAAGCTGTCTCTCAGTCTCTGTCTCTCTGTCTATCTCTCTGTCATTATGTCTGTCTCTCTGTCTGTCTCTCTGTCTGTCTCTCTCTCTGTCTGTCTCTCTGTCTAAATCTCTGTCTGTCTGTTTGTCTCTCTGACTGTCTCTCTTTCTGTCTCTCCTACTGTCTCTCTGTCTGTCTGTCTGACTGCCTGTCTGTTTGTCTGTTTATCTATCATCTACCTATCTACCTATTTGCCATCTACATGCCTGCCTGCCTGCCTGCCTACCTACCTACCTACCTGCCTACCTATCTACCTATTTACCAATCCAGCTACTATCTTAACAGACCTGTTTACCCTCAAAATCTTAAAATCGTACAATTTCATCACAAAATCGTTCAATACATTATCTTAATAGTAAAAAAACACTCAGTATATGTAATGTATACACATCAAAATCGTAAGGGTAAACAGGTCTGTATCTATCTACCCATCTATCTCCCTACCTACTTACCTACATATCTATCTACCTACTTACCTACCTACCAACCTACCTGCCTACCTACCTACCTATCTATCCATCCATCCATCCATTCATCTTCTCACCCACCCATCCTTCCATCCATCCATCCTTTCATCCATCCATCCATCCGTCTAGCTATCTTTTATCTACATCTCTATCTATCTATCATCTATCTGTGTATTTGTCTGCCTGTCTGTCTGTCTTTCTATCTCTCTATCTAATAAAATCTCTATTTTTAAAATTAAATTTTCACTTGTGTAAAGTAATTGGGTTTTGATATCCCTGGGGATAATTATGAAAATATTTTTATGTTTTGTTAAAGTCATTGATTTTCTTAATTGGTTAACATATGTTCATATGTAGAATGAGAATATAGCTTATTTTTTTTTCACAACTGAATTGTCATTGGGTTGAAAGATATTGTCATCCAAGTAAAAATGCTTGAACTCAATTTCCTACCATCGATATAAATGTATCGAAGAAGGTTAATTATTGATCAAATTTATTCTGAGGCTTATCTTGTGCTGCACTGGGCTAAATGAATGTATAGTGTATAGTGGGCTACACAGAGTTTTAAAAAAATAAATAAATCATCCACTGGATTGTAGCCCCCTTACTTACGCAGAAGATTTTTTTGCATTTAACATGCTTATTTCTTATCTAGATCAGTGATAAGTGCATTAAAAATGCTATTTGGTTATTTAGTTTTGTCTCACCAATTTAATTAAAAGGCATATTCTTATCAAAATTATTTTCAAATGTAGAGTTTTTACTACTTTATAAATTTCATAAAAGTTTATTTTTGGAATGAATAAAAAGTACAAACTTATTAAATGTTAAAAATACAAAGCTAAATTAGTATTTAAGTTTCAATGCTATTTATTAATTTTACTTATAAGAAGGGGAATGTACATTATCAGTTTTGTCACGCTCTTTTATTAAATCAGATAACTTTTAGCATTTGGCTAAATAGGCAATTTGCACTATGACGTCATTTGCGTGATTATTTAGAACCAATTAATTTTAATTTTATTTCGCCTTATTGACAACGCGATAAAGAACGCACTAACAACAACTGATGTTTAGGTTTTCCCGATAAATGTGATTACTGTGTATTTCTTTGATCATATTTTTTCTATTTACTTTTTTTTTCATAACTTTTAAACGCATATAAAATGCTTAAGATAGTTCCTTAGTTGTTTCTTTATATGTATTTGTAATTTATAATAATAATACTTAAACTTTTGCTAAAATAAAAGCGGAAATATAATATTTTTTGCGCATGTACATTTATTCGATTTCCGTAAAATAATAGAAAATAACTATGTTTGTTTTTAAGAGTCCGAACGTATCAAAATATTTTCGGCTCTTTGGCGTTATGTCCCTATAGCTCATTCTTATATAATATTGACAATAAATAGAATTATTTGCTGTTCTAAACATCGAATGCTTACAACCCCCCCCCCCCCACCCCATTTTTTTTTCAGTGATAGCGACTTAATTCTTTACCTAGGAATAAAACTAAAAACAAGAATTTCTTTAGTTCATACACCCATCTTTTCAATCAACCGCGAAGCAAACGCGGTCAACCACGGTAGCATAGCGACAGTGTTAGCCCGTCCCCGTCGCCCCAGCTCACTCCCTTACCCACTCCTTTTCCAGCCGTTCACCGGGTGAACACTGCACGAAAAATCCTTAAAATGGCAAGCGTGTAAACCTACAAACAGCGCCCCACATACAAGATTACGCCCCACAAGATGGACATTCGAGAAGTGAAAAAGTATTTACAAAAAGTCGACAAAAATGTGTCAAAAATTATATTTATTGTATCTTGCCCGTGTCGGAGTCGCCAGCGTCTAGCTTGACGGCCAGGAGATTCTACAGAAGAGTCGGCTGCGTTAACTAGGTCAAAGTAACTGCGTTTAGCCCCTTCCTGAGTTTTAAAGATTGCATGAAATTTTTTTTTTAGAAAAACAAATTAGCGTAATGTATGATTTATTTAATAATTGCGAAGATTTGACATTTTTGACTTCTTAACTAATTTTTTAAAAATTGCGACACTAGCCACAGTAACACTAGACAATAGTGTGATGCATTGTATAACAGAAACTGATTTTGCAGATTTCAGTACATTTTTAGATCAGTTGGGTGAGTGCATTAATCAGATCAGGGGCGGAATCCCGACAGGCCGTCGTGGTAAATATGGTTAAAATGCGCTCTAATTCTATTCCAGACGGAAATAACATTGTTGAAAACATAAATGATGTTAAAAGTTAACTCATCGGAGTTTAGAGTGCATATAAGATAACGTCTGCTGTAGAGATTGTGTTCTTTGTGGGGTTTCGATGGGATCGTCGTGTGAGTCCCACTCAGGAAGTTGTTTTAAACTCCGTATACAACGTGTTAAACTGACTTGATGAATGTTACAACAATTTTCATTTTTTTGTTTTGTTTTGTGTGTCTGAAATTTTTACAACTGCTGTAATCCAGGGTTATAATTTAAGAATGTGACGTGAAAGATTATTTCCTCGACCGCTGGCTCCGACAGCCGACTACATTATAATGCAACGCTGGTTGTACAATTACGTGGAGTTCACACGGTGAGACAATTTCGTACGGCAATCCGTACGCCACCGTCTGAAGCATTTTTAAAAAACCCCGTTTCAACATGGGCGTAGGAACAAGGGACCGTAAGGGTGATCCGCCCAGGGGGCATTTATTTTGAGTTGGCGTTTGCGCAACACTTCATAGTGGTTCTTAACCTTCCTAATGTCGCGACCCTTTAAATAAAGTTCCTCACGTTGTTGCGACCCCCAACCACACAATTATTTTCGTTTTCACCATAGAACTGTAACGTTTTTTGTGTTTTCCAATGGTCTTAGGCGACCCCTGGGAAAGGACCGTTCGACCCCCAAAAGGGTCGCGACCCTTAGGTTGAGAACCGCTGCTCTATATCATTGATTAAAAAATACTTTGATTGACTATGCGTGCGTTGTGTTTTTTTTATTTTATTAGAGGCAGGAGAATCATGGATCTGCGGAAAAGAAGTGGCTTAGGTCAGGTCTTGTTGTTTTTAGGCAGATGTATTATGCTGCCAAGAAACGTGTGACCAAAATTGTTTGTCGAGCAAAAACTTTGTATTTTAGCCAAAAGATAATTATGGGTAAAACCGGCAAGCAGTTGTTCGATGTTTGTAGCAATCTCAGAGGGAGTAACAAAGGAATTGCTCTTCCTTCAGTGTATCCGTTGCCCCAGCAACCAGATATGTTCTGCAATTTCTTTACAAGCAAAGTTGCTGACATCCGCGCTGAGCTTGATTGTCTTGACATACCCCCCTTAGAATTGCCACCCTTTTCTTGTGTTAGTTCACTTTTCGAAATTTTTAAGCCGGTTTCAGAACAGGAGGTCAAAATTACTATTCTGGAGTCTAAGCCTACGTCATGTTCTTTGGACCCCATCCCCACCCCCCTGTTGGTTGAGTCGTTAGATCATTTGCTCCCAACGATAACCAACATAGTCAATGAAAGCTTGTCATCGGGCACTGTTCCATCTATTTGTAAGTCAGCTGTCATAAAACCATTGCTTAAGAAGCCTGGTCTGGATGAAAATAATTTTAAAAACTATAGACCTGTATCTAACTTATCATTTTTGTCTAAAGTCATTGAAAAATTAGTTCTAAAACAACTTTTTGCTTACTTAAATGACAACTCTCTTCTCAGTCCTAATCAATCAGCCTATAGACCTTTCCATAGCACTGAGACGGCTCTCTTGAAAGTCACCAATGACCTCTTGCTTGCATTGGACAGTGGTGATGTCTCCCTCCTGATCCTCTTGGACCTCAGTGCGGCCTTTGACACTGTCGACCATGAAACCCTTTACAAAACGCTTGAAAATTACTTTGGCATTTCTGGTTCTGTTTTGTCTTGGTTTAGGTCGTTCCTCTCCGATAGAACGCAGGCAGTCGCTGTCGATGGCTGTATCTCCAGCAGTGCTGACTTGGTGTATGGAGTGCCACAGGGGTCCGTTTTGGGCCCGGTTCTATTTACAATGTATACCAGGCCACTGCTCCTCTTGCTCGAGAGGCATGCTGTGGGGAGCCAGTCTTTCGCGGATGATACGCAACTATACAAGCATACCCATCCCTCTCTTGTAGATTCAGCTGTCCGGACTTTGCAGGAGTGTATTGGTGATGTCAAGTCATGGATGACACTAAGCAAGTTGAAACTTAACGATGACAAAACGGAAGCACTTCTTATTCATGATCACAAATCATCTTCTAACTCAGCTCTCCCCACCTCATTTCAAGTAGGTAACTCAGACAACCAGTTTACATACTCAACTAG
This sequence comes from Omphiscola glabra, assembly GCA_964017045.1. Lineage (NCBI taxonomy): Eukaryota > Metazoa > Mollusca > Gastropoda > Lymnaeidae > Omphiscola > Omphiscola glabra. The sequence goes on from OZ024805.1 coordinate 22,609,041, forward strand.
GAATCTTGGTTATATTCTGTCTAACAACATGTCTCTAGATAAACATATATCTCACATTTGTCGCTCTGCATACACTGCTATCCGTCAGATCAGCTCCATCCGCCACTACCTCACAGTTAGTGCAACAAAAACCTTAGTCTGTGCTCTTGTTCTCTCTCGTCTTGACTACTGCAACTCTCTTCTGTCAGGCTCACCAAAACACTTCTTAGAAAGATTACAAAAGGTTCAAAACTCAGCTGCTAGGCTAGTTTTAAAGGCAAAAAAACGTGATCACGTCACACCACTACTTCATTCACTTCATTGGCTCCCTGTACAAGCACGGATTGATTATAAACTCTCTGTTCTGTGCCACCACTTTTTCTCGAATTCCTGCCCTTCATATCTAACCGAAATTCTCTCTGTCTATTCACCCCTTCGACAGCTTCGCTCCTCCGCAGACGATCGTATTCTTTCTGTCCCTAAGACTCGCACAAAAACATACGGTGAAAGATCTTTCTCTTACTGTGCCCCCAAACAATGGAATTCTCTTCCACTACACATCAGAAATATATCAACCATCACAGCCTTCAAAACTGCACTCAAAACACACCTCTTTAAACTTTACTATCCTGACTGATTCCCCCTCTGAAAGTTAAACGATGCTGCTGAGTGCCGTCCATGGCTTCACATGTAAATTGTTATGGAATGGTTGGTTTTTAATTTATATTTTTTAAGTTCATTTTAATTTGCATGTACAGCGTGGTGAGCCCAGCCCTAGGCTGGGGTACCACGCTATAGAAAACTACCCATAATAATAATAATAATAATCTATTAGTATAATAAACAACAGTTTGATTGCAGATCTATCCTTTGAATTTAACGTTCACTTGGCATCTTATCATCAACACATTCAAATATTTTTTTTTGGCGTCGAGATCGGAAAAAAAAGGTTCATGAAACTGCTGTCTAGGGTTTTCCCTTTCACAAACTCGTGTGGGAATGGGACTGTGGCTTCTGTGCCAACAAATGTTCACAATGCAAATTGCGTGAAGCAGAGCTTTATCAACATTAATTGATTGGCTTAAACTTTATTTGATTTTAGAATGACAGTTTGTCGAATCTTCTTCATTACATTGGGAGGATAAGGACATAAGTGATGTTTTCACGTGTCAATTAAACACAATATTTTAAATTTAACTTAGTAAGCTCCTACTGGGCCTGATAAACCGAGGCCGCGGACCGGTTCCGACCCGCGGGACGTAGTTTGCCGACCCTTGCCCTACGCCAGTCACTGCGTATTCCTGGTAACAGCGTTAGACATGGATGGAGGATGTGTTTGGACATGGTTGGAGGATGTGTTTGGACATGGATGGAGGATGTGTTTGGACATGGATGGAGGATGTGTTTGGACATGGATGGAGGATGTGTTTGGACATGGATTGAGGATGTGTTTAGACGTGGCGGGGGATGTGTTTGGACATGGATGGAGGATGTGTTTAGACGTCGCGGGGGATGTGTTTGGACATGGATGGAGGATGTGTTTAGACGTGGCGGGGGATGTGTTTGGACATGGATGGAGGATGTTTTTGGATATGGATAGAGAATGTGTTTAGACATGAATGAAGGATGTGTTTGGACATGGATGGGGGATGTGTTTAGACATGAATGGAGGATTTGTTTAGACGTGGATGGATGATGTGTTTAGACATGGATGGATGATGTGTTTAGACATGGATAGAGGATGTTTATGGACAATAATGGAGGATGTGTTTGGCTGGGGTTACGTTTGGGACGTGTTTCTTGTTTGGGGTGGGTGGCTTTGGATGGTGTTTGGGCTGGAAGTGGGTGGCTTTGGATGGTGTTTGGGCTTTGGGTGGTGTTTGGGCTGGAAGTGGGTGGCTTTGGATGGTGTTTGGGCTGGAAGTGGGTGGCTTTGGATGGTGTTTGGGCTGGGGGTGGGTGGCTTTGGATGGTGTTTGGGCTGGAAGTGGGTGGCTTTGGATGGTGTTTGGGCTGGAAGTGGGTGGCTTTGGATGGTGTTTGGGCTGGAAGTGGGTGGCTTTGGATGGTGTTTGGGCTGGAAGTGGGTGGTATTTGAGTGGATTGGAACATTTTCAGAACAGGAGACTACAGAGAGGCCCTGTTGGAAGAAGGAAGAAATGCTGGACAGCGAGTATTCAACGAGTGGAAAAGAGGGGGGGGGGCGGGCAAGGACGGAGAATTTGACACGGCTTCAGACAACATCTGTATTCATGTCTCACTTATGTCTCCCTCTCCATCACTTGCCACTCAGTTTTGCCTGATCACTAATTTTAAAAAAAAACAATGTTCACGCTCTAAAATGTCTCGTTAATTACACAACAAACTAGCGCCCTCTCTGGGGGAGGGGTGGGGGGTGTTGAGGGTGTGGAGATGGGTTGATGGGTCTAAACTGTCATGTCATTTGAACAAAGATTTTATGGGATTATGTCTTCAAATTATTTTACCCCAAACTATCGTTTATCTTTAATAGGTTTTTTTTTGTTGGAGACGCTTTGTTGACGTGTTTATGGTCGCGGACTAATCTTTGACCCCCGGACCACAATTAAGCAGCGCGAAATTTTTTTTCTAGAGATTGAACCGCCTGAGAATACAACGACACGCCATCAGACGACCGATACTAAGTTCTGCACTTTATTTAAGTCTTCCGCCATTTTATATAACATGGCCATGGTGACAGATTTGAGGAAGTCTCGTGGGGGGCGAGACGAGATATGCCGAGAACGGATATGCTACATTTAGATGACACCTTGTTTCCAGGGGTCACCTTGATTTTTTTTTTTTTTTTTTATTTAGAATAATATGACAGCGCCCTCACTCAACTGCCCATCCACCCCCCCCCCCCCCTAAACACACGCACAATTTAACCTACATATAAAAGGTGTCTTTCTCTCTTGTTACTTTGGGCGCTTAGATCCTTCCAGGTGTCCAGTCTGCAAGATTTGAGGGTAAGTCCGTTTAACACGACATAGTACCTTCATTTTTGTTTTGCCACTATTGTTCTGTGCTGTGAACATGGCGAGGTGCCATAGTTTTTTTGCCACTATTGTACTGTGCTGCGAACATGGCAATGTCCCATAGTTAATTTTGCCACTATTGTACTGTGCTGCGAACATGGCGAGGTCCCAAAGTTAATTTTGCCACTATTGTACTGTGCTGCGAACATGGCGAGGTCCCAAAGTTAATTTTGCCACTATTGTTCTGTGCTGCGAACATGGCGAGGTCCCAAAGTTAATTTTACCACTATTGTTCTGTGCTGCGAACATGGCGAGGTCCCATAGTTAATTTTGCCACTATTGTTCTGTGCTGCGAACATGGCGAGGTCCCAAAGTTAATTTTGCCACTATTGTTCTGTGCTGCGAACATGGCGAGGTCCCATAGTTGATTTTGCCACTATTGTTCTGTGCTGCGAACATGGCGAGGTCCCAAAGTTAATTTTGCCACTATTGTTCTGTGCTGCGAACATGGCGAGGTCCCAAAGTTAATTTTGCCACTATTTTTCTGTGCTGCGAACATGGCGAGGTCCCAAAGTTAATTTTGCCACTATTGTTCTGTGCTGCGAACATGGCGAGGTCCCAAAGTTAATTTTGCCACTATTGTTCTGTGCTGCGAACATGGCAATGTCCCAAAGTTAGTTTTGCCACTATTGTACTGTGCTGCGAACATGGCAATGTCCCAAAGTTAGTTTTGCCACTATTGTACTGTGCTGCGAACATGGCAATGTCCCAAAGTTAGTTTTGCCACTATTGTACTGTGCTGCGAACATGGCAATGTCCCAAAGTTAGTTTTGCCACTATTGTACTGTGCTGCGAACATGGCAATGTCCCAAAGTTAGTTTTGCCACTATTGTACTGTGCTGCGAACATGGCAATGTCCCAAAGTTAGTTTTGCCACTATTGTTCTGTGCTGCGAACATGGCGAGGTCCCATAGTTAGTTTTGCCACTATTGTTCTGTGCTGCGAACATGGCGAGGTGCCATAGTTTTTTTGCCACTATTGTTCTGTGCTGCGAGCATGGCAATGTCCCAAAGTTAGTTTTGCCACTATCGTACTGTGCTGCGAACATGGCGAGGTCCCATAGTTAGTTTTGCCACTATCGTTCTGTGCTGCGAACATGGCGAGGTCCCATAGTTAGTTTAGCCACTATCGTTCTGTGCTGCGAACATGGCGAGGTCCCATAGTTAGTTTTGCCACTATCGTTCTGTGCTGCGAACATGGCGAGGTCCCATAGTTAGTTTTGCCACTATGGCTCATTGCCACAGTCCCATAGTTTGTTCTGCAAATTTCACAATGTTCTGTGCTGCTATCATTTTAAACAACGGAAATAATTGATATTAACTCGCCTTCACTCAAGAAGAATCACGTTTAAAGTGTGTGGGAAGGGCGGCGCTGTTTCTCTGATCAAACCCGCATCGCTTAGTTTAAAAACAAACTCATATCTTAGAGTCTCATTGGCTCTTAAAGTATTTAAAAGTAAAATGAAGATCAGTTTTAACTGCACCCTGTCGAAGTTATTGGGCCCTGCAAGATTTATTTGTTGCCCCATCCAAGCAGGGGAACTGGATCACGATCTGTGTGGCAAGCATCAAGATATTGTCTTAAATAGAGGATTATTCCGCCTGACGAATCCCCCCATATTTTTACAGCTTTAAAATTCCCATTCAGTTGATTATATGTTCAACAGCCATTGCAGGGCTTATTCCAGAGCTATAAATATTACTATTTGAGAGTCCCTCTTTTCATTTTCTAAAAATAGAAACCAAACCAAAGGAAAGCAACAACATTATCTAGCACATGTGTGCAAAGTCATGTTTGAAAAGTCATGTGTGCACAGTCATGTGTGCAAAGTCATGTGCGCAAAATCATGTGTACAAAGTCATGTGCGATAAGTCATGTGCGATAAGTCATGTGTGTAAAGTCATGTGTGAAAAGTCATGTGTGAAAAGTCATGTGTGCAAAGTCATGTGTTCAAAGTCCTACAGACACTTAGGTGGCTGGTTCACTGTCCTACAGACCTTTAGGGGGCTTGTTCATTGTCCTACAGACACTTAGGGGGCTTGTTTATTGTCCTACAGACATTTAGGGGGCTTGTTCATTGTCCTACAGACACTTAGGGGGCTTGTTTATTGTCCTACAGACCTTTAAGGGGCTTGTTCATTGTCCTACAGACAATGTTGGGGGCCGCGCTTAAGTTTGTAAATTAAGATCACAATCCTAATGCACAATCCCCACATATATTGTCTAGTTCCAAAAACCCCCAGAAAATACAAGCCAATATTTCAAAGGAAAGGCAAAGAATATCAAGTTATTAGTAATTGATATGCCAAGTGTAAATCTTCTTTCAGCTAAGTACATCTTCAATCTCCGCTTCTTTGTTTGTCACTGTTAAGGACCCCCAGGCGGGCCTTATATGGCCCGCAGGCCATAGTTTACGGATCCCTATCTTAAAGGATACACTAATCTCCAAGTTGTTTATATAGAGTAGACAAGATTCTATTATCATATTTTTTTTAAAAAAGGGAATAATTAAGAATAAGTATAGAATAAAACTAAAAATCAATAAAAAGCTTAAACAACTTCGCGTCACTCCACGAGTCAATTAAGTTTAATTCAATTCTTTAAAAAAAGACATACTTCAATGTGGTTTTGCCTAATTGAAATAAAACCTAATTAGGATTTGTTTTGTTGAATAATTAATATAAATAAAACGTATTTAAGTTACGTCTAAATTCAATTTGGATATTTTGGCCACATAGAGTGCTACATAGTGTGCTACATAGAGCGCTACACAGAGCGCTACAAAGAGTGCTACATAGAGTGCTATAAAGAGTGCTATATAGAGTGCTATATAGAGTGTTACATAGAGTGCTACATAGAGTGCTATAAAGAGTGCTATATAGAGTGCTATATAGAGTGTTACATAGAGTGCTACATAGAGTGTTACATAGAGTGCTACATAGAGTGCTACATAGTGTTCTACTAGAGTGCTACACAGAGCGCTACATAGAGTGCTACACAGAGCGCTACATAGAGCGCTACTTAGAGTGCTACACAGAGCGTTACATAGAGTGCTACATAGAGTGCTCATCATCTACACTTCTGCACAGTCTTTCTTTGCGTAATATATTTTAAGAAATTGCAAATTGCTTTCTACTTTTTTTTATGTAAGTTTCCCTCTCGTTATTGATAGAAAGTATTTTTCTTTAAAAAAAAAAAAAAGTTTTTAAAAAATGTATATTTTTAAATTAAAAATAAACCCACCCCAGAATGCTTCGGGGCCTTAATGATTGAGAGTTACCCCCCCCCCCACCTGGAAACCCCTTCCCCGGCCCTGTACTGTAAGCCACGGCCCTAAGTACCACCATCGAGGAATTCTTTTACTTCTTACACCGAGTCCTTGATTCATCCACGCCCACAAGTTTGTAACCCAAGACTCTATCCTGGAAGAGCTCTGTTTTAACTAATGTATAAAATTTATGTTTTTTTCAAATTTGAAACAAACAAAAAACAAAAAACAAACAAACGCCAAAACAAGAGAAGAAAACAAAGAATTCAATCGATGTGAAGCCATGCAAGGGCTGCTGTCTACCTGTCTGGAACCCAATCATAATTTTTAAAAAAAATATTTTGTTTACATTTTTATAGTCACTTGGGTTTGTTTCAATTATAATCGCCTAAAACAGTGGTTCTCAACTTTTCTAATGCGGCGACCCTATAATGCAGTTTCTCATGTTGTGGCGACCCCCAAGCCACAAAATTATTTTCGTTGATACTTTATAACTGTAGAGTATATGTGTTTTCATATGGTTTTAGGCGACCCCTGTGAAAGGGTCGTGTGACCCCCAAAGGGGTGGTAACCCACAGGTTGAGAACCGCTGTCCTAAATTTAAAAAAAAAAAAAATCCATCAGACGATTTTAACAATTTTTAGAGAATCAAGTAAGTAAAGATTTAATTGAAAGAAGATGGTGAAAATGTTAAGCTTGTTATTCATAAAGAAATCTAAGACAACTTTAAAAAAAAAAAAAAACAACATATCATATACAGACTATGATGAAAAAATGTGTTGAAAGGATAATATGCAAGGAATACGAATATAACATACTTATATGTTGGTAAGAGCATTATCTTGTCCACGTCTTCAAATAAATCCAATACGTAAAGATGTTAAATCATTGAGATAATCCTTCACTGAAACATAATCCTCTTAAACGATGCCGTCTTACAAGGGGATAAGGGGTGGGAGTTGGGGGGGGGGATGTCTTCATTCTGAACTATTGAAGTGAATAAGGTTGTGATATATCATTACAGTGTCAACTATTGAAGTGAATAAGGTTGTGATATATCATTACAGTGTCTACTATTGAAGTGAATAAGGTTGTGATATATCATTGCAATGTCAACTATTGAAGTGAATAAGGTTGTGATATATCATTACATTGTCAACTATTGAAGTAAATAAGGTTGTGATATATCATTACATTGTCAACTATTGAAGTGAATAAGGTTGTGATATATCATTACAATGTCAACTATTGAAGTGAATAAGGTTGTGATATATCATTACATTGTCAACTATTGACCGGAATAAGGTTGTGATATATCATTGCAGTGTCAACTATTGATGTGAATAAGGTTGTGATATATCATTACAATGTCAACTATTGAAGTGAATACGGTTGTGATATATCATTACAGTGTCAACTCTTGAACTGAATAAGGTTTTGATATATCACAACGCTGTCGTTAACACAGAGAGTGGCCCCCTAGCCCTCCACAGCGTTGTCGCTCCTATAAGGTTTGGGGCGCTTGTAATGTTACCGGTCCCAGGGGCGACAGTGATAAGTCAGCGAGTCAACCAGTAAGTCAGCCAGTGAGTCAGCCAGAGAGTCATTTAGTGAATCTGCCAGTGCATTTGAAATATGATGTAAAGAGATAAATCACATGTGTGGGGGTGGGGGGGTGGGGGTGGAGAGGAGTCAGTAACAAGTGTGCTAAAAGTGAGAAATAAGGGATAAACATGAGAAAATTATTAGTAGAAGAGAGAGAGAAAGAGAGAAAAAGAATGATAGATAGAGAGAGAGATTGATAAATTGTTAGAGCGAGAGAGAGAGAGAGAGAGAGAGAGAAAGGGAGGGAGGGGAGAGAGAGAGAGAGTGAAATGGAGAGAAAAGGAGGGTGAGAGAATCAGTCCATCCATGTGTAAGAGGAATTAACCAAACGACTAGAAAGTAAAGACTGCAGGATTTATATCCCGTAGCATGAAGACACAAACGTCTCGGGCGCACGTCTGCAGCCTTTAGTGGATCAACAGCTTCAAATAATCAGCTTGTTCAGTGGCGTATCCAAGAAAAAAAAACCCCAACCAACCAAACAATTACGATGTATATTTGTTGTAAAGTTTCAAACATTTCATCTATTTTTAACGGAGCGTGGGAACTGAAAGCACCCACATGTTCCATTCCTGATAAATCCACATCCGTCGGTTGTCTTTGCTTCTTTCGGTGGCATGAATATCTGAACTTCATCTTGTAAAACCATTAAAACAACTCAAAATGTTACTTCTTGGGGTTTACTCTTTTTTCAGAGTCGTCGCGTGGATATCAGAAGTCTCCACCCCCTCCCCCACCTTGTTCAGTTATGTGACGCCCCTGCATACAAAGTTAATAGTTTATTATTTTCAAAAAATCCGCTGTGGTTGCAGGGCACACACGACGGCTTCGCTACTTATGACATTACTGACCAAGTTTGGTTGGGATAATATAAATCTCACTGTCTCCTATACGAGTTAGATTGGTCGCTTCTATATTTTGAGGGCCCACCATCAATTTAATGATCATTCTGGCTCCTATCCTGACTCCTTTCATCACATTCTTTCACATGTTCACGTAATCACGCCGAGCTGAACACAAGTCACTTTCCAATCGAAAAGATGACTTATTGTCATCATGAAAAAAAAAATGAAGAAAATAACAAATAACAAAAATCCTAGACTTTACCATGAAATGATTAATAACAAATGCTACTTTTTTAATCATTTATACACAATTATAACATGATTACTTAATTTTAAAATCAGTGTAAACTATCATTGTGATTTATATTTCGAACGAAATTTTAGGACAAGGGGTGAACGTGTGAGAACCTGACCCTTACGCTAGCGTCTTCAAAATAAAATGGTAGCCGGCGTCAGTACGCCTGACTCCCCCCGCTGCAGCGTGTTCGCGGGATAATGACGCGCCTGGAAGAGGAACGAAGGTTCACCTTGTGAATAATTAATTAGCGTCTAAGGATGTCAGTTGAAGGAAGTTTAACGGGACCTTCTGTGTGCACGGGGCCTTCTGGGTGCACGGGGCCTTCTGGGTGCACGGTAACACTGCTGTCATCCCTGTCAAACTTTTATATTTGTTGGTGCCTGCTCTCTATCAGATATTAATTTTAATTTTCTTTTTTTGCGGTTTGAAAAAACAAAATAAAAAAATCTTTACCCTTCTTGAAAAAAAAAAACCCAACAAAAAATACCTACATATTTTAAAAATACATTTTATATCACACAGAAACCTCCTCTATTTTGAACAAATAATATCAATGTTATGTATAAGTAGAGAAATCAATGATTTAAATTAAATAAATGTCCTCTCAAATTGTTTTGGTAAGGAATTACATTTCTTTTTAAAGTTGATTTCAAAGGCATACAGCAGGGGGCTCTAGATTGTCACAGCTAATGTTAAATGCGTTCGTTTGTTGTTGATGCTGAAGACTGCCTGGCCAACTGACTGAGAACCTAAAACTCTTTCAGTGCAGCACATTACTTTACAGGACGAAAATAACACAATTATTATAAACAATAGACTCTTTGTTCATTATTGTGATAAAGTGTCAAATACGAATAGATTGTAACTGGTCGAGCGTCATGGAAACCCTTGGTGATAAATAGCGGGGGCATAGTCACATGGCATCTACTGAGATAAACCTTGGTGATGTATGGCGAA
>OZ024805.1:22624048-22651548 GCA_964017045.1 Omphiscola glabra
ACACCACAAGAACTACACACGAGCACACCCTTTCAAAGTTCTTCATCCCCATATGGTACCCGCTGTGGTGTACACTAGATTCATTTAAAATAATATGCCGAATATTTTTGGCTTAATTCTTTTGTTCCATCTATTTACCTTGACACCAATGGTGTCTTCTGTTCCATCTATTTACCTTTACACAAGTGGTGTCTTCTGTTCCATATATTTACCTTTACACAAGTGGTGTCTTCTGTTCCATCTATTTACCTTTACACAAGTGGTGTCTTCTGTTCCATCTATTTACCTTTACACTAGTGGTGTCTTCTGTTCCATCTATTTACCTTTACACAAGTGGTGTCTTTTGTTCCATCTATTTACCTTTACACCAGTGGTGTCTTTTGTTCCATCTATTTACCTTGACACCAATGGTTTTGTAATCCATTCTGTAAATTTGTACCCCGCTTTTATTGTAACCTTTCTTTATTTCACACCATTCCCGAAAAGTAAATATTTAAAAGTATTGAAAAGAATTATAATTGACAGTATGTGGCCGTACGATAGTACAAATTTATAGAATGGTAGCTTAAAGAGGTCTCTTGGAGTTGAAACCTATCTCAGAAAGTTGACTTAACCTTTGAACTAGAGTAGTCACATTGTGTTCTAGCTGAGAGTAAGCTATAAATTCAAGAACCCAACGGCAGAATCGGTGTGGGGATTTTTGGGAAGGGTTAGTCGAATCCCTCTCGCTCTCCCCCCCCTCTCTCTCTCTCTATTTACGTGTTAGGACGAATATAGCTTTTAATCTGCTTCGATTTATATTCATTATGATTAAATGAGCCAACTGACATTTTGAAAATATACATTTTCTCTTGCTTAACCGAACACACACACACACACAACAAAATGAAGTTAAAATAAAAATATAAACATATGTGGTTGCATATGTTAGAGTTTAGGGCTATGAGAAGGTCCTCGGTTGTGAGTCTCACTCCAGCTTCTCACAAAATAGCGTCATTAATAATTCCGAAACTGCACAGCACCTCATGATTCACTCTGTTACGACAAGTAATTCAAACAGCTTCGCTTAGTCTACTAACAACAAAAAATATAAAATATTTGATACTGGATACAGCCCGCCAAACATTGGCGACAGCAATACGTGAACTTCCCATCTAATAAAGTTACTTGACAAGACATGAACTCAAGTAACGCATATTTAAGAATCCCAAATTTCGCTACACCCCTTCCCCCCATGATACGTCCCTGTATTTTTTTTACACCATACTTAAATTGAGACGATTTAATTTTCCGAAAAGAAATTATTACGCACCAAACGCAGTTGCGTTATAAAAAAAAAATCATTTACTTTAGTTATCGCGAAATATATTTTGTGCGCTACTGAACTCGCTATCGAACAATACTTTCTTTCAGACATTTATTTAATTGTTTGTAATATAATTTCAATACCAAATACGCTGCATAGGAAGCAGGCAGCGGGAAATGGAAGCAATCCACGAGTCACACCAGAAGCGTAATATATTTAAGAGAATGTTTCTTTATTCAACAGTAAACTCCACAGTGCGCCTTCTCCTTTCCAATATCTCTCTGCAACTCAATAACTACAACAAACCATAACGACCAACAACGCCGTCTCTGATACCCAAATACGTCAGAGAGAACAAAGCACAAAGCAACAGCTACACAATAAATCTCCACACCAAAACACGCACTCATTGTGCAATAAATCATGGACGCTATCCTCGTGGTGACAATATCAACTCCGCTTAGTTTAAAATGTACGTCTGGTGTTTACAGCCCTGCTAAATCGCGCAACGGGAGGAATCAAAGAAATAGCAGAAACCAACCTATTGATAAGGCCAAAATTTGACTTGTTGTACTTTTAGACTTGTACTTTTAGATAGGTTGTACTTTTTTAAATCAAGTAGACAAACACGGTTTGTGTACATCCCCTCTCTTTGATCTCTTCCTAAATCTCCTTGAAGCAGAACGTTAACGTTAATATCTTGAAGAAAGCGCCGTGCAAGATCACACGGGGATGTGTCGATGCCATCTTTGACGAATGAAGTACAGCTTAGTTCTTGTTTACCTGCTCAACCGGCTTAAAACCTTTACCAAATCGTTCATTCAAAGAAATAACAACAACAACAGCAACAAAAATGAAAACGAATAGAAAATGAAATAAAAATAGCTACACCAGTCTTCAAAGTTCGACTCGTTGTCCGGTTAATAAATCTGAGCTTTTTGCGGGGGAAAACAGTTTCATATTTGCCTTTAACAATTATGAATCTATTGAATCTGTGATAGTTTAGACAAAGTTGAAGTCATAGTTAAACACTGACTATATGAGAAGAAGAGAGAGGGGATAGATTGAGTGAGAAATAAATATTGGCGGAGAAAGAGGGAGAGAGAGAAAAAGAAAGGTGTAGATATATTTAGAGAATCAGAGGAACAGGGAAAATCATACAGAGCGAGAGAGAGAGAACCAGAGAGAGAGAGAGACAGAGAGAGGAAGAGAAAGAGAAGGAAAAGGCGATATTTTCTTTTCTCAATACAGGTTGCAACTTAAGCAATGTACTTTTTTTTGTAATAACTTTCTTTTTAGAATTGTCTTTCCATCAAATTGTATGTCTGTTTTTTAAAACTCCGTCGGCGAGGAACCAACATGGGCTGCAGTGCCACTGATGGTGATGAATAGTGAACAATGCTATGTTAGCTAAAATATTACTTAAAATTTCAATTTACGATCCCCCAAACTATGTGGTATTAAAATTCTTAGTTGACTCTCAATCTGGTATCTTACATTCCACTGTCTATGTCTAGGATGTTGGAGTAAATTGTTCACTTTAAAGTACTCCGCACAAATAAAGATGCAGAAATCGGTCAGGGTAAGTTAAGTAAAAAGAAAAAAAAACCCATATAAATAGGAAGCCTCATAATTGACATTTCCTGCAGGCTTCATACTTCCTGGTCTATAGACATTTTTTCTCAGAGATCAGGGGCGCATCCTTAAATGTTCGCCTGACTTATCCGTTTTCCCTCTTTCGTTTGTTAAATTTCTCAAACATTTATCACTAACAAAAGCATCGAACACATATTTCAATTGTTCTGACTTGACTCTCATGGGGGCCTCACCAACTCTCTTTGCGTGATTACCCCGACTCTACCACTATTTCCGCACACGCCTATGATAAAACTTACTGTAGTGAGTTTGTCCTCCACGCTCATTTATTGTTGTCGTGATGGGTGCCCCTGGGGGCGCCCAAGCCTCATCAAAAGATGTACAAAATCTGACTCCAGTCTAAGAATTGATTAACCGTTGTCGTTACAGTGACCGGGACGCAAAAATGACGACGGAAAAAGCGCTCTCTTATCTTGTGATAATGATGGGATCAGCTCGACTGGGAGAGATATTTTATGACTGTGTCATAAATAACGAAGAGCTCCGCCGATGAAGACTATGTTATAAAAGATAACGATACAGTGTTATGAGCTAATTTAAAGTTTTAACCCAAAAAATAGTATATATATATATATATATATAATTTAACAAAACAGTGTGGTCTGCGTCATGGTTATTCCGTTGCGTTTTGCAGAGTTGGACATTACCAATACACTCAAGCAAGACTTGGCTCAACAGACAACAACCTACAAACCAAAGACATTTAGTCACCATTGGTGCCGTTACCAGTTTCAATCATTCACCTAACCAGAGCAAACCGGGGTTTTTACATTATTCCAACATTATCTAGAAAGGAATTTGGATTTATGAAATGTAATAAACAGTAGAGCGTCAATTTTCTGAACAAATTGGGACTCGTCTGGATCAAATGACCTATTTCTTTTTTTTCTTTTTTTTTTTTTTTGGTAACCGAACTTTCCAATGGAAAAGTCGTGTTAAAGGCTTAGAGCAGCGGTTCTCAACCTTCCTAATGCCGCGACCCTTTAATACAGTTCCTCATGTTGTGGCGACCCCACAGCCACACAATTATTTTCGTTGCTACTTCATAACTGTATAGCATATGTGTTTTCAGATGACCTTATGACGACCCCTGGGAAAGGGTCGTGCCATTCATCTTTATTGAAAACAAATGTTAACTACCCGGGCTTAATCTGGTGCAGTTATTTTTGAGAAAATACCCGGTGGTGTCAAGTGTTTAAAAAAAAAGGAGTTAACTTCTCCTTTTCATTAATATGCAAGGAAATCTCCTGCCCTATGTCGTCGTAGTGAGAGCGCATTGCCCTATGTCGTCGTAGTGAGAGCGCATTGCCCTACGTCGTAGTAAGAGCGCATTGCCCTACATCGTAGTGAGAGCGCATTGCCCTATGTCGTCGTAGTGAGAGCGCATTGCCCTACGTCGTAGTGAGAGCGCATTGCCCTATGTCGTCGTAGTGAGAGCGCATTGCCCTACGTCGTAGTAAGAGCGCATTGCCCTACATCGTAGTGAGAGCGCATTGCCCTATGTCGTCGTAGTGAGAGCGCATTGCCCTACGTCGTAGTGAGAGCGCATTGCCCCACGTCGTAGTAAGAGCGCATTGCCCTACGTCGTAGTGAGAGCGCATTGCCCTACGTCGTAGTGAGAGCGCATTGCCCTACGTCGTAGTGAGAGCGCATTGCCCCACGTCGTAGTGAGAGCGCATTGCCCCACGTCGTAGTGAGAGCGCATTGCCCTACGTCGTAGTGAGAGCGCATTGCCCTACTTGGTAGTGAGAGCGCATTGCCCTACGTGGTAGTGAGAGCGCATTGCCCCACGTCGTAGTGAGAGCGCATCGCCCCACGTCGTAGTGAGAGCGCATCGCCCCACGTCGTAGTGAGAGCGCATCGCCCCACGTCGTAGTGAGAGCGCATCGCCCCACGTCGTAGTGAGAGCGCATCGCCCCACGTCGTAGTGAGAGCGCATTGCCCCTCGTCGTAATGGGAGCGCTTGCCTTCTTCAACCGTGTGTGTCAAGAGATAACCCATCTGATAGGAAGAGGCAGTTGCCGGATCCCGGAATAGAGAAGACGTCGTACAAACAGCCCTTCTACGGAGAAGATACTGTCGTTCATTTTATAGCACAGACTAACGAAACCAAAAAAAATCGTAGCTTAACGAAAGTGGCAATGACCCCGGAGTTTAAAGGCTACGCCGTGACAGAGGAACGCGAACAATAACAGCGCCGAACAAAAGTCGCATTCCCCACTATGAGGAAAAAAAAAATCCAACTATTTACCCGAGTTCAACCACCACACACGACGCTCGCTGCGTGTCAGCCTTTTTTTCCCACTCAGTACTATTGATATAAAATTGGGGAATAGGGTGGTTTTGAAGCAGGATGCACCAGAAGCAAAATACATTGAAGAGATAACGTGGGGGTGCATCTGGGTCACCCCGATTGATGTAAACGACAGGTGCGCATTGAGTTCTGAAGCATAGTAATAATAATTCTAGCCAAAACAAAAAAATAAAAAAAAAGGCATTTAATGTATCAGTTAAAGCTGCTTTCCGAAAATCGACGCACTGCTGTATTTGAGTGTCTCCATTGTGAGCTCCTACTATTGATACTAACATGAACTCTTACTATTGATACTAACATGAACTCCTACTATTGATACTAACGTGAACTCCTACTATTGATACTAACGTGAACTCCTACTATTGATACTAACGTGAACTCCTACTATTGATACTAACGTGAACTCCTACTATTGATACTAACGTGAACTCCTACTATTGATACTAACGTGAACTCCTACTATTGATACTAACGTGAACTCCTACTATTGATACTAACGTGAACTCCTACTATTGATACTAACGTGAACTCCTACTATTGATACTAACATGAACTCCTACTATTGATACTAACGTGAACTCCTACTATTGATACTAACAATATTACAAATCATAATTGAAACGTTAGAGCAACTGGGAATCAGCTTATTCATCAACGATGTCCACTGACAACGGATGGTTACTGGAATAAAGGCCTTTCTTTTAAGCTTATTTTACAACCATTCACTGCTAAGAACTTTTTTTATTTTCAGGGATTTCAATTGAAGTCTTTTTTTAAAAAGAGATTTCAACTAAACTATCTCTAAAGGGATTTAAATTAAATATTTTTTTTTAAAAA
The DNA here is from genome assembly GCA_964017045.1 of Omphiscola glabra. Lineage (NCBI taxonomy): Eukaryota > Metazoa > Mollusca > Gastropoda > Lymnaeidae > Omphiscola > Omphiscola glabra. The sequence continues at coordinate 22,630,162 of OZ024805.1, forward strand.
TGGATTTCATTTAAAGTTTTTTTAAAAGGGATTACTAATGTTGTTTTCTCTTCGAATATGATTCTCACTTCTTTAAATCTCACGTTAACCCTCCGAATGGGATTCTCACTTCTTTAAATCTTAATTTCTTTTTTTTTTTAATCCGTTGTACTGTTTCATTCTTTCTGTCAATCTTGGTCATATTTTGTTTCTCACTATTTCTCCCCCTCACGTCTACAACGCCCGTCGTTCTAACACCATCCTACGTTAAAGCGGCCACATATTAAATGTTCAGCTGACGATTAATCCCCTCTCATGTGCACTCACATAAGTGCGTCACGATTTGTGATAAATGGATCAGTTTGCATCGAAGCTAAACGAACAAAATAGTGTTTCTAAATATAAGGTGTCTTAGGGTACGACGGTTTCCACAGTAATCCAACACCTGCTCTGATGAAATCAATGCTGTAGAGTACTTTTGAAGTCTAGGTCTGCCCTATGAGACTTTTGTTTGGATGATGGCTCTCACTTCCTCTGTCACTCATATTGCAGCAATCAGGTAGCAGTCGACACGCCTTGTGGTTCGAGCCTTTGATCTTTACTTCTCTGGCATTGTGATTCACTCACACGTCTCTGGTACTCCACTCTGAAGGTCACGTCGCGTCTCTCAAGTCGGCCTCTCAACTTCACTACTCTACCCTCCGACATTACTCTCTCTGCTCTCTGAGTGAGTTCTCTTCCAGACTGTGCTCTCTCTGCATGAGTTCTCTTCCAGACTGTGCTCTCTCTGCCTGAGTTCTCTTCCAGACTGTGCTCTCTCTGCCTGAGTTCTCTTCCAGACTGTGCTCTCTCTGCCTGAGTTCTCTTCCAGACTGTGCTCTCTCTGCCTGAGTTCTCTTCCAGACTGTACTCTCTCTGCCTGAGTTCTCTTCCAGACTGTGCTCTCTCTGCCTGAGTTCTCTTCCAGACTGTGCTCTCTCTGCCTGAGTTCTCTTCCAGAATGTACTCTCTCTGCCTGAGTTCTCTTCCAGACTGTGCTCTCTCTGCCTGAGTTCTCTTCCAGAATGTACTCTCTCTGCTCACTGGCTGAGTTCTGCCTTCGACTGTCCTTTACTGCTCACTGGCTGAGTTCTGCCTTCGACTGTCCTTTACTGCTCACTGGCTGAGTTCTGCCTTCGACTGTCCTCTACTGCTCACTAGCTGATTTCTGCCTTCGACTGTCCTTTACTGCTCACTGGCTGAGTTCTGCCTTCGACTGTCCTCTACTGCTAACTGGCTGAGTTCTGCCTTCGACTGTCCTTTACTGCTCACTGGCTGAGTTCTGCCCTCGACTGTCCTCTACTGCTCACTAGCTGATTTCTGCCTTCGACCGTCCTTTACTGCTCACTGGCTGAGTTCTGCCTTCGACTGTCCTCTACTGCTAACTGGCTGAGTTCTGCCTTCGACTGTCCTTTACTGCTCACTGGCTGAGTTCTGCCTTCGACTGTCCTCTACTGCTCACTGGCTGAGTTCTGCCTTCGACTGTCCTCTACTACTCACTGGCTGAGTTCTGCCTTCGACTGTCCTCTACTGCTCACTGGCTGAGTTCTGCCCCCGACTGTCCTCTACTGCTCACTGGCTGAGTTCTGCCCCCGACTGTCCTCTACTGCTCACTGGCTGAGTTCTGCCCCCGACTGTCCTCTACTGCTCACTGGCTGAGTTCTGCCTTCGACTGTCCTCTACTGCTCACTGGCTGAGTTCTGCCTTCGACTGTACTCTACTTCTAACTGGCTGCGTTCTGCTCTTTGACTGTCCTCTACTGCTCTCTGGTTGAGCTCTGATTGGATACCCACTATCAAATACCAACCCATGAAGTTATTTTAAATAATCAATCGATTATACATTTAACAAACGCAGTTAACACTTTTGACGGAGTTTGAGATCCACGGGTGCTTAGGAGCTCTTAGGAATTCTTATGGAACTTTTTATTTGGTGAATAAAAAAAAGATCTTCAAGAAGCAGTTCAACAATAATTGTGTATTTTTATGGTGGTGTTGATTTACGTAGAGATGGGGGGATGTTTTAAGGGGGTTATTTGATGCACACGTAAAAAACGGGAATAAAACGTGAAAGGAAAAAAATCTGGCATTTGCCATCTTGACCTAGATGTTATGTAGAGTAGCTCTAGAAATATGTGATTTGACATCATGAAAATATAGGTTATGTAGAATAACTCTAGGAATGGGCTATTGGACATCATGACATATAGATTAAGTAGAGCAACTTTACGAATAGGCTATTTGACATCATGACATTTAGATAAGTAGAACAACTCTATGGATACGCTATTTGACATCTAGGTTATGCAGAATAAATCGGTTATTTCACATCTTGCCGTGTAGCTTATGTAAAGTAACTCTGAAACAGAGAGAGTGAGTGAGAGAGATAGATAGAGAGAGAGAGAGAGAAAGAGAGAGAAAGATACTTAAATTTGTTTTCATATCATCCCCTTTTCAGCGTTATGATGCTCTCTACCATTTCGGCTTTTTAAAAAATAATAATAATAATTGACACAGGGGGATCTAGAGATATAGAGCAGTACAGAGCAGGGGCTGGATAAAAAAGACTGTCTGGTCATGTTTCCAGCCCCACCCCCCGTCCCCCACCTCCCCAGCGCTGTTTACTTTGCTGCTTTACAACGACGTCGTGACTCCAACGCTGGTGATCTAAAGGTCAAATTTATTATTTGTGAAAATGAGTATAAGACTCTCTTACGAATGATCTAGCCACTGAAAAAATCTTTTTTTTTAGATCTTGTAACCGTTGCGGCTGCTCAGACTAACAGCTTTTGAAATAAGTATTTAATATATATATATATATTATATTCCATGCCTCTTCAGACTTTACTACTAGTCAGAGGTTTGTTGTCGTTACTCTTCTTATTAAAAATAAAAATTAAAAAAATAATTAGATGTAATAAAAAGAATCAATTTAATATTTTTTTTAAAGAGTGTCAATGGATATAAAGTAATATGGACATTTTAGATTATATTTGTCTTGCATTGACATGTAAACTATTGTAGGTTATTGTTCTTTATTCTCTCCACCCCCACCCCACCATGATGACCATGAATAATCCCAGGCTGTGCTCTAGAGTTACCGACCCTACTCGTTAGAAAAGTCCACATCGACCATTGTACACTACAGATTGGGAAAAGTACAAGAACCTGTTTTTAAAAAAAATATATTTTGATTTGGCCATGCTAAAATTGGTATCCTTGGTTTAATGTGACAATTGGACTTTTAGAGATGTGACTCAGACAGGCCAAACTACGCACTTACTCCATCAGCCACCCACTCAACCGAAGAAATACAATGGTTCTGATCTGTATAAAAAATGTTTGGATAAGCATGAGCGTATGTTCACAACAAGGGGTCGTTTCGTAAATTACGTCACGCTAAAAAATGACCCTTTTAGACCCCCCTCCCCCTGTCACGAAGTGTCACAAATTCCTTAACCCCCCCCCCTTCTTTCTCAGTGTCCCGTCACACCTAAAATTTTCATAACTAAACAAAATTGTATTTTATTCTTTAACAGTTTCCCATAATGTATTAAGATGTAGTATTATTAATTAAGTAACTGAGTTCCATAGTACCTACAATGCCTGAGGCAATTTCGATCTAAAATTAATGTATTTAAAATTAATTAAATAAAGATTTGTTCAAAATTAGAAAATTTTAGATTTTTAAAAAAAAAGTGACGTCACCATTTCTTGACGCCCCCCTCCCACCTGAGGGTGAAGTAATTTTCGAAAGACCCCTAAGTCAAACCCCGCATCAGCCCAATCGAAACATGTTTTTTTGGTACTTTTCACAGTTTGTCTACTTAGTTTTGTCAATATTTTTAATTTCCTAGATAATTAAAAAAAAATAATTAATTAACAATAGGAAAACTAATTTAGCCAACCCCCTCCCTCCCCCATCCCACCAAAAAAAAATCCTACCCTATTGATAACAAGCGCATCGTGACCTCGTGACGTCACGTGATGACGGTAGAAGAAGTCAGCAAAATATCCCCCCCTCTCCCCCCCCCCCCCCCCCGGGTTAAGTGAATTGTGATGTCACACCATCAAAATCGTTATGACGTCACTTCTCACTTAAGCCACATTTCAACACCAGTCCACACAAACTCTGATACAAAAACGTTCCCCGCCCCCCCCCAAAACACACCTCGTGCGTTCACCCCCCACCCCATCCTATCTCTAAACACACTATCCTAGTTTAAGGGTGGTCCACCCCTTCCACCCCCACCACCACGATGCGCGGGGCCCCCACTCACCCCCAGCCCTTCACTCGCTTCAGGGCCAGTGCACGTGGGTCCATGACCGATGTCAATTGCTTTTGGATTATGAAATGTCATCAACGAAGAAATTCCTACACCACTCTCCATCGTTTCTCCATTCTCTCTCACTCGTCTTTTAAGCGCTGGGCCTTTCCGCTCTCCATTATTTGACCTCTCTACGGTTCTCGTGTCAATTTTCTTTGTGTTTTGTGTGTGTGTGTGTGTGTGTTTGTTTGCCAAGTCATTCTAACGCAGCGGTTCTCCACCTGTGGGTCGCGATCCCTTTGTGGGTCGAAAAACCCTTACCCAGGGGTCGCCTAAGAACATCGGAAAATACATAGTTATGAAGACCCCAGCACCAAAATCTGGCTGATGCGCTCATTAATCCTCTCCATTTTCTTATATGTCTGTGAGTCCTGTCATTAACAGCAGAACTTGAAAAGAAAATAAAGGCGATGGAGATGAGATGTTTCAGTGGCATTCTTTGCATCTGCTATAGAAACCATATCACCAATGAACAAGTGAAAGAAAGGATTCGTCAAGCAACTGGGCAGTACGATGACGTCCTGGTCTTGAGTGGTATGGCCACGTTACCAGAAAACAAGGGCTCGCCAAAGAAATCATGCAGGGCACAACGAGAGGAGGAAGGAGAAGAAGAGGAAGACAGAGAACAAGATTTGAAGATAACATCAAAGATTGGACGGGATTAAAACCAGTCGATGTTATGCGTAGTGCCGAAGACCGAGAGGAATGGAGAAGGATAGTTTTCATGTCATCTATGGCACCCCAACGGTCCAAGGACTAAGGGACATGATGATGATGATGAAGCTAATTACCTCCAACTTGTCTCTTCTCAGAAAATACAACAGTGGAGGTGGCACTTAACGTCTCTGAAATAATATGTTTCCAAACTGCCATTTGTACAACCAATTTATTTTATCGTACCAAAGAGGACAGTTTTCATGTCATCTTTGGCGCCCCAACGGTCCACGGATTAAGGGACATGATGATGATGACCAAAGAAAATATTTTCGGATATAAATTCAATTGACAATTGGTCTCTTCAAGTCCTTAAAAGATTCATTAAACAATTCATCAAACGATTCAACTGCTCCACTTACTTGCTTTGTAGATCAGTGGTTCTCAACCTTCCTAATGCCACGACCCTTTAATGCTGTTCCTCATTTTGTGGTGACCCCAACCATAATATTATTTTCGATGCTGCTTCATAAATATATTTTTCGATGATCTTAGGCGATCCCCTGTTTAAGCGACGTTCGACCCCACAAAGGAGTCGCAAACCACAGACTGAGTACCGCTGCTCTAGATGATCCTTTTTGATTTCATCTGTACCTATAAACAGATATTTTAATAGAAATACCCCTAAGTATCATACATGATACGCGTGTCTTTCCCCGATGGGAATTAAAAGAAAAAAAAAAGGCGACCTTCCCCCACCCCACGGCCATGACACTTTTTCCTTTTTTTTCGGAAAAGCGGCATTTTCGGCAAACTGAAGGGTTCCTTTTGTATAAAGTAGGGAGGGGGAGGGTGGCAAAAGATATTGACAAGCCCCGGGCGGGACTAAATCTGACTACGTCACTGCTTCCACCCATTCTTCCTACGTCATATAAAATTGATCCAGTGATTCTTTCTTTCCCCTTGCGAGAATTGGAGAAAATTGTCCACGGTAATGATTTAGGCAGTCAGAGGTCATTCGTTTGTGTAGCTGGCCTTCTGGACCGTTTGATGGGTTTTAACATGTCATATGTGATTTTATTTGATAGAAGAAGAAGAAAAAAAAAAGACATTTTATTTTTAAAGGTAATTTAATCTCATATCAACGTCCATTTTTATTCTTTTAATTAAGAAATCCATTGGATTGACCAGAATGGATTAAACTTGGTATCGCGGTACAAAAAATTATTCGATACCATGTTGTTAGAAGAGGGGTATAAAAAAACCATCTTCGTCCCTTAGGGCCAGTGACTCTAAAAACGAATCCCCCACCCCTACCCCACCCGTTCCCCAACTGAAAACGTTTGTGAAGACAGAGTGAGATCAACAAGACAGACTCGTAGAGTCAACTCTTCATTTATTGACACATGAGCGACATCTGGCGGAAAAGGTATTAATTTAAACCAGAGATTTTTTTTTGGGGGGGGTGGGGGAAGTGGTCTAACAATTTGGTTTGTGGGGGGGTGGTGAGGTGGAGGCTAATAAGGGAAAATATGAGAATTCTGCAGTAGACAGACGAATTCTTGAGAAAGTAATGCATTAAACTGGAGTTAATGAAAACGGCTGACAACACGCCTGGCAGATTTTGGGGCGCCTATAATTGCCAACGCTTCGTTGTTAAGAGAAAATTAGAAAATATTACTTGGGCCTAAAAGTACGAGCATGGGGAGAATGGGTGGGTTTGGGGGGGGGGGAAGAGATTTCAAGAAGCTCCACATTCTCCTTAGATTGGATTAAAAAATGAAATTTAAAAAAAAAAAGATGAAATAATTCAATCGAAAATGTCAGGCCCTCAACATGCTCATTACGTTTGCTCCTTTGTCTGTCCGTTGGTCGTGTGCAATTTTCACACGGTTTCCCTGCTAACTGTAACACCCCCCCCCCCTTCCCCCATTTTTTAGCAAGTCATGGCTGAAGGGTTGAAAGTTCACTGTATATACAACAGAGGCAAAGAGAGGTTTGAGCTTTGTTGACCACCGTACGAAAGCTGGTGTAGTAGAAACGTATGAGGAATTCTTTTGGTGCGTGCATTAAAAAAAAAAGAAAAGAAGATGTTGTGATGGTTGAGAAAGTGTGATGAATCTTGTGTTGTGATGGTTGAGAAAGTGTGATGAATCTTGTGGTCCGTTAACAAACCACGATACTAGATATGCTTTCAGATTTGTTTCTGAGCACACCATTACGGAGCTACGTTAGGGGGGGGGGGGGGCATCAAAGGGTGTCAGTTGAAAGTGGGCGCGGGGGGGGGGGGGTCATTTCCTTTGTTATTGTAAAGCATTTTAAAAACTGAATTCTAAAATCTGCTGGCAAATGTGGTCGGTGGCCTTCATCTGACTGGCAAAAGTGGTCGGTGGCCTTCATTCAATTGGTAAAAGTGGTCGGTTGCCTTCATTTGGAATGGTAAATTTGGTCTGCGGTCTTCATCTGACTGGCAAATATGGTCGGTGGCCTTTATCAGACTGGCAAAAATGTGGTCGGTGGCCTTCATTTGGAATGGTAAATTTGGTCTGCGGTCTTCATCTGACTGGCAAATATGGTCGGTGGCCTTTATCAGACTGGCAAAAATGTGGTCGGTGGCCTTCATCACACTGGCAAGTGTAGTCGATGGCCTTCATCTGATTGGTAAAACTGGTCGGTGGCCTTCAATTGAATATAAAAGGGTTCCATGAAACAAAAAAAAAAAAAAAGAACAAGAACTCTTGAGCTACAAAATGAGTTTTTATCAAAACAAAACTACGAAGTAAAGAGAAAATTGTTGGCGTTTGGAACACACTAAGTCACGGGACGATTTTGTTACATCCCAGTTTGAGTACATTTCTTATTCTTGATAATGTTCTTAGAATGGGTCAGCAAGAAAAGCCGTTAAGATACAATTGCCCCAAATGCTGTATCCGGAGTTATGTATTCTAGATATTTATATCGACGTGACTTTTGTACGTGACTGAAAGCCAGAACTTCCTTCAAAGTCATGTTGTTGTTTTTTTTTACTTTTACTAAACAGCTTTTCATGACTTTGAGTTATGACACCATCAGTTTAGTTGAGGATACAAACCCGTTTTCTTTTCAACTCGAGTACAACTGTCTACAGTTCCGAAATATAATTCAATTATATTCTCTGGCGTACATTAAATAACAAAATGTTAACATATTTGATTTTAGAATAGGTAATGTATACTGAACATCTAAAAATAAAGTCATATGAAAGTTAAAGTAAAGGCACTGGTATAATTCTAGTTTGGAGACTTGACTTTTGAGAACCGCTCTGGAAAACCTACGTTTTTTTTTTTTGGGTTGGGGGGGGGGGGTGCGGGACGTAAAAGGTTAAATTGAAATTCATGAGATTTTCAATAAAGATCACTTCCTGAAGCCCTGGCCTCTTCCAGGACATTAAAATGTAACGAAAAATGTAGACATGCTATTAACACGACCACCGCATGGCTATCAACACGGCCACCGCATTGATGTCAAAATTTTTTCTTCCATCCTGAATGATTTCCCCCTTTTGAACGGGTGACTCCCCCTTGTCTCTAGACATTTCATTGCTTGGGTTACACTCTCGGTTATAAGGGTCTACACTCTGGAGGAGACTAGAAATATCTGGTTGTATATCTTCATTGTAACATACCATGCCATCTGTACGGTGTATGTCAGCGTGGTTTTTATGGTCTTCTGATTTTTTTTGTGGTTGGATGGATAAATTTAGCAGCACACTAAGTTCCGCGTCCTGATAATGATAAAGATAACACACAATTTATTTTTAGCGTAACGGAGACGTGCGTGGAGACAGCTTGCCAATTTTTTTCCTCCAACCGGAAGAGTTACGTAACTATGAACGTTTCTGCAAGACTAGATGTCACATGTACTCAACTCAAATAATCATTAATCACACCGTGTTGCCTACTTGTATTTTTCTGGATACACACGTGCATCGGTGGGAAAAAAACGTACTTTTTTAGCATTCGCGTTCACGTGAATTACTATTGGCCAGCATTTCTGGGAAATAACCGATTTTTTTATGACGATCAAATTAAAAAGTGTTCCAAATATACAATACTCGTCATCTATTAAAAAAAACACGTAACAAAAGCAACTAGGGTGGCATTTAAGGGGGGGGGGAGCTGGAACGGATTAATGGCATTTCTTTTAATTTTAATGGGGAATATTGCTTTGAGATACGAGCCAATTGACATAGGAGCAAGGTTACGGAACGAATTAAATTCGCATGTCGCGGTACCACTTTAATATACAAAATGACTCCTGCCGGGTTCTCTTGAAACTGTCGTCCTGAACCAAATGTCACAACAACTTTACGTCTAAATATAAACTTTGACCATGGCGGTTAAGAGTGAGCCGTTCTCCCCTGACATTTGCGTACTCTTCGACTGACCTTTCCTCCAGGTCATTGGCACACTTTCAACCATCTTGGAGTTGTTTTTTTTTTAAAGTTTTTTTATATTTCTCTAAAGTGACATTTGTTATATGACGTGTTCACTTTTGATCTTTCGACATGATCTTTTTTTAAACATCTATTTTCTTGTTGTTTTGTGGCATGGAGATTTGATTTTAAAAGGTGTATGGGGGAGGGGAGGGGCGAAGTGTCGATGATTGGACTTGTTAGTTGATGGAGGCAATTTTTATATTTTAAACAGTGGAAAAAAAAATTCACGCAACAAAAAAAAATGTATATTGGCTCGGATTGAGGAGTAATGGTGGAGGTGCTGGTGGTGGTGGTGCTGGTGGTGGTGGTGCTGGTGCTGGTGGTGGTGGTGGTGTGAGTATGCGTGTTTGGGGGGGGGTTGAAAGTATGAAATGTTGGCCGGGATTGTGGGGCTTATCTGATGTTTTGGTTGTGATAATTGAGAGATATCCTTATGGATGACCAGCCTTGCTCGTTATAATTATAAGTGATACACAACAACAACAAAAAAAAAAAAGACCCTCTCATATATTGCTTGAAAGGGATCCATATAAGCTTGGGAGATGTCTTAATATTTTCCTAACTTCTAGGTTCCCGTTGTACCAGTTCGGTCCTCTTATCATTAACACCCCCCACCCACTTTCTAGCCCCACGCTTGGTCATCGAACCAGTTCTTCTTGTGATCGGGGTCCGTTAGTGTAACAAGACCGCATGGGGTATGCAGACGTACTGAATGGTTTTAACTCTTCCGCCCGTTAACCCCCACCCCACAGCCCCAACCTCACAGCCCACACCCTCACCAAAAAAAAACAACAAACATTTTTGTTTCTAAAATATTATTTTATCCCAAGATTTTTTCCCCAGAGGTTCTCAATTTCTTTAAATTATCCTCCACTTATTATTATCCTCGTAGTAACGATTTTAAGCTGGATATCAAGTTATCAAAATTCCCCATTTTCCGCCTCGTAATTGCCAGCCCTCCAAACAAAATCGCAACAACCTGCCATATTATTATATTTTGTTATATATTAGCAGCATATAAGATACACATGACGCCCCATTAAGTTCACGGAATACATGTAAAAATACAATGCAACAAGGGTTCTTAACTTTTTTTTATAGCACCACACTCCAACTTGATTTTCCTATCACCCATCACAATTTTAAAAAAAAAAACTTCTCGAAAACCAACTCAGGCACCCCCCCCCCCTTGGAAAATATAAATAAATAAATAATAATAATTAATTTTTGAAAAAAAAGTATATTAATAGATTTTTGAAAATAAATGAAATGCAAGTAAACCTATTTTTCTGGGTCTTCCACAGCTGCCAACCCCAAAAGGGGGGGCGGGGGGGGGCGGAAGCGCTCACTCCTGGTTTAATAATCCTGCCATTCACTGCCCAATCCTGCTTACCCTATAAAAGTATAGTCTTATACTTTGATAACATATTCACACCATACTATTTCTACTGGCGTCGGGAAATGCGCTAACGTAATGATGATATAGATGTCCCGATTGCGTCATCACTTCAGTCCAGTCGAGTAAAGTAAAAGATGTCCACGGTCCTGTAATCATATATATTTTTACAAAAAAAAATAACATCATGATATTTAAAGCACGCTCGTATTTTACGTGTTTAATCCGATGGCAACGTTAAGACAACGGCAGATGATTGGTTTTAATTATAGTGGTTATCCCCTCATGTTTAAACATGAAAATGAATTACAAAGAAGATGAAAATTAAAAAAAAAAAAAACTTCTCAAATGTTAGAGAGCAACAAGACTTGATTTCATTTCCTGAACAAGGAGCCAAGGACACGATAGAAGAGCACGTGGTTTTGAAGGTCACGGCTTAAAACCCTGGGAAAAGAAATCGTCCATGAACTAAATCTCTAATCCACATAGTTATTATTTTGTTTTTAATCTTAATGCTTAGACAGGGATATCGAGGATATTGACAGTTAGATGGCCTTCATAGAATTCTTACAACAAAATAGATTTAAAGTTTTTTATATTTTTTGTGTGGATATTACCATCTTTTTTTGTTGCCGACAAGATGAAAAGTTGGGCGTTCTGTTCAGGAGCGTCATTTCATTATTTTTTCATGGGGGGGGGGGGGGGGGGAAAGCAAAGCTTGGTCGACTTGTTAAGTTGTTTATTACTAGATGCGCCACAGTACATATCAGTTTGAATAAAACCTGCAAATTTGGGGGGTGGGGGCAAATACCCCACTCTGCTCTACCCAAATGACGTCACTGGTTCTGTTCTACTCAGAACAAAACGTTCTTATACATAACGTATTCCCCGATGCGCTGAAAACATTTTTTTTCCTTCCACGAAGTCATTTAACATAAACGATAGTCAACATTGTATCGAAAGACAGCTGTAGTCGTCCCGCGAACTAGAGATACATCTTTGAGCCTGAACCTCATATAAATCAAAGACATAATCAAATATATGTTGGCAGAAAGTTTAGAATAAAAAGAAGGAATTATGCCAACCTTAGTACAAGCGTTTCTTGTTTCGCTTCAGCTCCTTTTTCAAGTTAAAATTTAAAATATCCGCTTTTTAAAACGTCCTCTATAAGACGGTCACTTTATGTATCAACAAAGCCATTTCGAAAGAGATACATTTTTGTTCGTTTGTGGAAAATGCGTGATTTATTTTTTTTATCTAAAAGAATACATTAGAAAGCTTATCAATTTTTGTTAGGATTTAAGTCTTAATCTGACATAAGTAGCTGACTTGCTTAAAGGGAAATGAATAAATTGTAGACGTATTACAGATCAGAGTGGCAGATCCACCCATCCATCCATCCCATGTAGGGCTTTGGCCTGCCTCATTACTTCCGTCCATTCAGAACTAACGAATGCTTTCTTTTCCTTGGATTTCAAGTTGTTGTGGATCTTTTTCCACATCATCCATCCATCTAAGCCTAGGTCTGCCTTTGATCATCCATCCATCTAAGCCTAGGTCTGCCTTTGAGCCGTTTTCCTCTGGGGTATTGGTGATGCACCCTCTTCACCCCTCTGTCATTGGGCATTCTCTCTAAGTGTCCTGCCCAGCGTAACCTGCCCCCTTTCTTTATTGCTGCTACTATTGTGGGATCCTGATATAGACTGTACAATTCATGGTTGGTTCGTATTCTCCATCCATATTCATCCTTTGTTGGTCCATATATTTTCCTGAGAACTTTCCACTCCCATGAGTTTAATATTTTTTCTGCCGTTTTTGTTAGGGTCCAAGTTTCAATTGCATTTGTTACAACTGGTCTGATTACATCTTTATAAATTAGTTTTCTTTGTTTCTCTTCTTCTTCTTCTTCTATATATTAAGGGCCCACGATCAATTTATTGATCATTATGGCTCCTATCAATGTGGATGGGATTTGCAATGTTTCTGTGCCTGGTGTTGATGAGGATATTTCACTGGTTACAAGAGTAACTGTGTGAGGATATCATGCACTAAGGGTTGGACCAGGGCCGACCCTAACAATTGCGGGGCCCTATGCGAAACGGATTGTGCGGGGCCCAGTCTGGGTAGGAATAAGGATAATAAGTGAAAATTAAGATTTTGTATTAGAAAATAAATTCGGGGCGGGGCCTATGAAAGTGCGGGGCCCAATGCGGCCGCATAGGTTGCAGTGGCCTAAGGCCGGCCCTGGGTTGGAAGGCCTGAGGCAATAGACGCAATGTAATGTTTACTTTTGAGTATTTATTTTCTGTCTACTAAACTATGCTCTGTTTCCGGCTGATATTCTTTCTTTTATTTCTGTTAGTAATTCGTTTCTTTCATTTAATAAAGATCCTAGGTATTTGAACTGATTTACTTTTTCAAAAGTCTGGTTTCTAATTTTAATGGCTTCATCTCTCTGTTCTTCTCTTGTCATAGTCATGTGTTTTGTTTTTTGGTTGTTAACTTCCAGTCTTTAATACTCTTCCTTAGCAGTGCTATGTCATCAGCATATGCAAGATACTGAAGGGGTTGATGGTAGAGAGTGCCCATTGGTTGTGGGTCTTGGGTTTCCCTCAGAAAGGATCCTGTTATTGTTTCTCGGATGTCAATATGTACGTTTCTCATAACTCTCTCTGGCAGATAGAAAAGAAAATTCCGAATATTAGATTTAAAAGGCTCTCCTCTATATCCTACATGCTTATTGACTTCATCGATTCCGTTTTTTTTTTGGGATTTAAATTTCATAATCTCAAAGTCAAACAGTAAACTATGAACGTGGTTTCTGACGTGACACACTGATTAAATGCACCCAAAAGTCTATTTAAGGATACCTAACTAGGGCACAGTGGGACAGTTCTAATCTCGACATTTCCCCAAAATTCAACCAAATTAGGTGGGAAAGAAATTTAAATTTAGGGCTCCGGATATGGCCATCACAATTTTGACTCAATTTTCTGATACTGATTGTGGCGAACTGATACGGAAATTAAACCAGAAGTAATCATGAATCTATTTATAACTTGACCTTACCGCGGAGGTTCTCACACTCTGAAGCTCAGTTTAGTCTTATTTCGTATTTTATAAAAAATATAATAATACATTCATAAATATGGAACATATTTTAGAGTTTTTAAACAGCCATTCATTAGTGGACTTATTTTAGGTTATAGAAACAGCCATATATTAGTGGACTTATTTTAGGTTATAGAAACAGTAATATATTAGTGGACTTTTTTTAGGTTATAGAAACAGCAGTGCATAAGTAGACTTATTTCAGGCTATAGATACAGCCATATTTAAGTAGACATTATTTTATCTTAACTTTTACCATCATATTTGACTGCACGACCATTTGTTTGTCTTCTCCAGAATTCAGAGTCAGCCATGAAGTCTGTAATCTTTAGCTTGTTCGTCCTGGCCTGCATCATCGCTATTTGCCTGGCTTCTGGTAAGGGAGTTTCTTTTAAGGCTTCCCTTAACATTTACAGCATAACAAATAAATTCTCTCATGAAACACAGACATAAAAAAACACACAAAAACTCAAACAAACACTTGATGGGTAAAGTACATAGTGTTCAATGTAGAGACGCTGATGGACTCGCAAAGTTTTTAAATGCCGTCTAAAGTCTAATGTTTAAATTATTCAAGGGGTTTTGATATAGGTAACATCCTTAGAACATGCCTGCACAACATACGGCCCGCGGGGCCACATGCGGCCCGCAAGCACCCACTTTGCGGCCCGCGGAGTAACGAAATATTCTTTATTATTATCATTTTCTTAATAGATTTCGACTCCCCCCCCCCCGTCCTATTTTATTTAGGCCTGCACAAGCCCTGTCCTATTTTCTTTCGGCCCGCACAAGTTTTCCATGAAGTATTACGGCCCGCATCACATTTTGAGTTGTGCAGGCCTGCCCTAGAACAAAGTAATTTCGTAAATTAAAATGTTCTGCACACGCGCGAAGTGTTGTATAATGTTGATCATGTCGTTTATATGGTAGAATATTTTTGAAAGAATAACTATGAAGATTGCGTCCAATCGGTTATATCAAAGATTGTAAATGGTCATGGCCATGCGAAATCCGTTTTAACCCAGAGATCACAATTTACCGATTTCAGATTGGCTTATCTTGCTTAGTTATCAATACAAAGCTAAGATCTTTTGAAGTGGTCAGAAATTAGGACATTTCCACTTTCTTTTAAATTTGTTTTTTTAAAGGCAGGCTTAGTTTTTTTTTAGGAAAGTCATTCCATTTGTTATTTATATGACGCCATTGTCTTAAATGAAAGTCAATGCTCAATATTTGTCTGATGGTCAGGTCATATTCAGCTCCACGTTTTAAGTATTGGTAACCAGTGGCAGTTGAGGCGCTAAATAGTTGAAAGTAAACCGAAGTACGAAATAGTTGTCAGTTGGCTAAGGCAGTGAATAGTTGTTAGTAAGATGAGGCAGTAAATAGTTGTTAGTTGGCGGGGGGCAGTAAATAGTTGTTAGTTGGCTGAGGCAGTAAATAGTTGTAAGTAGACTGAGGCAGTAAATAGTTGTAAGCAGACTGAGGCAGTAAATAGTTGTAAGCAGACTGAGGCAGTAAATAGTTGCAAGCAGACCTAGGCAGTAAATAGTTGTTAGTTGGCTGAGGCAGTAAATAGTTGCAAGTAGACTAAGGCAGTAAATAGTTGTTAGTTGGCTGAGGCAGTAAATAGTTGTAAGTAGACTGAGGCAGTAAATAGTTGTAAGTAGACTGAGGCAGTAAATAGTTGTAAGTAGACTGAGGCAGTAAATAGTTGTAAGTAGACTGAGGCAGTAAATAGTTGTAAGTAGTCTGAGGCAGTAAATAGTTGTAAGTAGACTAAGGCAGTAAATAGTTGTAAGTAGACTGAGGCAGTAAAAAGATGTAAGTAGACTGAGGCAGTAAATAGTTGTAAGTAGACTGAGGCAGTAAATAGTTGAAAGTAGGCGGCACACACGTTAGATTTTATCCCGTGATTTATTCATGAAAAGTTCGAATAGGATTAAACTTTTTAAAAAATAACGCTTTGAAATTCTGATTAATGTAACGTCATCTCGTGCTATGGGTCATCTGGTCATCTCGTGTTATTGGCCATCTCATCTTATCGGCCATGATTTGAATTTTGAAAAAAGTACGTTAGAACTACTGCCATATATCGGTAGGAATATTTTACGTTAACATTTACCATTAACTAGTTGAACTAGTGCTCTTCAAATTTATTTTACAGAACTGAATAAAAATATTTTTGTTGTTGTTAAATAGCAATATTAAAACAAAAATTACGTTTATGAAGGAAAAAAAAAATTTAAAAAAAATAAAAAAAATTAAAACTTAAAAAATTGGGATTTTGATTTTAGACTCTTCTTGTCGCCCTCTATATTACATTTTTGAATAACAATACGCTGTTTCCAAGCTTTCTATCTTCTCGATTCTGCAATTTGCTGGTCATCAATATTTAAAAGACTCTGAATCCAGCCTCATTCTTCTGATTGAATCTATGATGAATAATTTTTTCTATTATGCAATGTCTCTTATTGGTCCTGAGCGAAGAACTGCTGAAATGTTACTGACCTTTGGCTCTTAAACGACGACTCAAAAAGAATCGCATCCCGGGGGGGGGGGGGAGGAGGGGAGGGAGGGGGCGCTCCTCCTTTGCGACAGTGAATGTAGGGCGCAAGACCCGAGGTTAATCCGCAAAATAATTTCGCGGCCTAGAGTTATCCTTGGCTCAGAGCGTCGCCCCGCCCCCTCCCCCCGCCCCTCCCCCCCCCATCCTTCCACGTCATTCAGGCTGCTCTACTTACAAATTGGCCGGTGAAAAGCACCCCGGCAGATATGTCCAGATTTCAGGAAATAATTCAGTAAAGTGCTGAGTTTTCAGAAAACTCCACTTTTTTTTTTCTCTATACTAGTGTGTGTGTAAAGGGGGTTATGCAAATAAATTGATCAGCCTTTTATTGCAAGATGGAGTCAACCATTGCATGGTTTGATTTCACTAATCTTACCCATTGCATGGTTTGATTTCACTAATCTTACCCATTGCATGGTTTGATTTCACTAATCTTACCCATTGCATGTAATTTGAAAGTTGTGACAACGCTTCATACAAAAATTGCATCAAATGCTTGATCGAAAATTTGATCGTGTGAACCGACGCTTAGATTTTTCAAAAGACTATCTTTAGACGTTACATAACTGTCTCGTTACACGTTACATAAATGTATACTCAGAAGTTACCTAACTGTATCTCTAGACGTTCCATAACGAGAAAGCCCGGGGGGGGGGGGGGGGTTGAGGGGGGAGAACCCCGCTGTATCACAAACATTTGGGAAAACCCGCGCCGAGAAGGCCCGATCTTGACATGCCAGGGAATGATGTTAGAATGTCACGCTGTTGATTTGACATTAGGACACACCGCCACCCCCCCCCTCCCCCCGCCGCGCCCTCCCGGCGTATCCAAGTGATTTACCAAGAGTCGTCACCTGATTTCTTACCAGGGCGTTAATGTCAGATGTGTTGGTTTGCTCGTGTGTATGTGTGTGCGTGTAGAGACGGGAGGAAAAAGGGGGGGGGGTGTAGGGAAGGTTTGGTTTTGATTGAAAGATATAGGTTGGTTAGATAATGAGAATCTAAAAAAAGAGGCGTTGTGTGGGGTTGAAAGTGTGGGGGGGGGGGGGGAGAGGAATGCATATCTCTGAACTTCTGGCAAAGAAAGAGAATGTAGATTAAAAAGTTGAATTGTCGTGAACTAGATCGATTAACCTCAAACCGCCACTCACGACATGATATTTGGGACGTCGTGTCAAAGGAGCACGGTTGTTGATCACGTCTAAGCAGATGGGGTACGGGGCAGGGGGGTGGTGCGCCCCTCATAGAATGCTCACCAAGACAGCAAGCCAATATAAGGATTTGCCTGCAATCTAAATACTCAAACAATTAACAGATGGGACGGGTGAGCGTTAATATGAGGTGATTGTGGGGGAGGGGGTGGGGAGGGTGGATGGATGGATCAGTTGATTGTTAGATGGAGGGGTATATCAGTAGATTGTTGGATGGAGGGGTAGATTGTTGGATGGCTGGGTAGATCAGTAGATTGTTGGATGGCTGGGTAGATCAGTAGATTGTTGGATGGTTGGGTAGATCAGTAGATTGTTGGATGGCTGGGTAGATCAGTAGATTGTTGGATGGCTGGGTAGATCAGTAGATGGTTGGATGGAGGGGTACGTTAGTACAATTTTGGATTGCACATGCGTATTTTCATCAATAAATGTGTTAAGCATTTAAAGTGAATAAATATGTTGTCATGGTTGATTTAACATGATTCTGTTGTCATGGTTGGTTGGACATGATTCTGATCTCATGGTTCTAATGTCATCGTTGGATTAACATGATGCTGATGTCATTGTTGTTTGGACATGATTCTGTTCGTCATGGTTGGTTGAACACGATGCTGATGCCATGCCTGGTTGAACAAGATGCTGATGTCTTGGTTAGTTGAACATGATTCTGATACCATTGGGACGATGCAAGACATTAAACAGTGGTGCACTGGCTTTGCGTGTTTAGACATTGAGACAAAAATGGTTGCTTGGATGTTTCGCTGGATCCTTTGGAACAGAATACTGAAAGAATGTTTAACTGTATGGTTTGAAATAGAGTACTGAAAGAATGTTTAACTGTATGGTTTGAAACAGAGTACTGAAAGAATGTTTAACTGGATGCTTTGAAATAGAGTACTGAAAGAATGTTTAACTGGATGCTTTGAAACAGAGTACTGAAAGAATGTTTAACTGGATGCTTTGAAATAGAGTACTGAAAGAATGTTTAACTGTATGGTTTGAAATAGAGTACTGAAAGAATAAATCTAAATATCAATTTATAAAAAAATATTAGAATGTTTATATTGAATGTCGAAATACATAAGTGCAGGGGAAGACGGATATAACTGTTTATATTATAAGAGTG
Organism: Omphiscola glabra; assembly: GCA_964017045.1. Taxonomy (NCBI): domain Eukaryota; kingdom Metazoa; phylum Mollusca; class Gastropoda; family Lymnaeidae; genus Omphiscola; species Omphiscola glabra. The sequence continues at coordinate 22,649,050 of OZ024805.1, forward strand.
GACAATAATATAATCAAGACAACAGGTTCTCAAGCTGTCAGAAGCGGCAACAATCAGAAGTCCATGATCATTGGTTACAGCTCAGTTTTCACCAACATACGGGCCAGTGACCTTCTTTCTCTGGTTATATTCAGATAACCGTTTGGTCTAGTTGTATTTTCCGCTCCTCGCCAGTTGCTCGTCTCAGATTATTACTTCATCCATCGTCTTCTAATGCCAATAATAAATACAGTTGTCCTTTCAGGACAGGCTCCTTAACCTACCGTTCTATTCGTGGAAAAACCTCTCAACGAAAATCCAGGGGTCGATAATTTCTGAAGATACTTGAGGCGACTAATTGCCTCCCCTGGTTCTTGTTTATCGCTTCACCGTATATGGCCGTCTCCTTGGCATTGTTGATTTAAAGGCCTTTAAATGTAGCATCCTTGGTGGTTTCTTTCCTTCTAATTTTTTTGTAACATTCTTTCACGATATCTAATCAAGATTGTGAAAAAAAAAAATTTAAAAAAAAAAGAAAAAAGAAAAAAAGGCAACTTTGTGTTGTATGAAGGTTTTTTCTTTATTTCACTAAGACATTGAAGATTCACTCGCGGTTCTCAACCTCTGTTGGAGCCTAGGGATACGCAGCATTCAACACAACACAACTGATAAATGTGGTTGAGAATCCATATACTTATAAAATACACAGCCGGATTAACTCGTTAATTTCGTTTTAAATAAACTTCTGATAATCAAAAGATGTCGTTTTGTAACAATGATTTTCTTTGTGTTTGCATAGCGGTTTAAACAAATAAAATGTATAAAAATAAATTCCCGAATGGACCTTGTCCGCCCCGCTCTCATTGCGCACAGTGCTGCGCTCCAATTCGCTGATCTCTCCCCCCCCCCCTTTTTTTTTTTTCTCTCCCCAACTTCGGTCACGCAATTGATCCCGTACGCAGCAAATGCACACAAAAGAACACATGTAGAATCAGTAGGACAAAGCGTTGGTGGATATGTGGGGCGCCATCTGGAACTATTACTCGGCACGCCAATCTGCCCATACCTATTGTTTCTTAGACCCCCCCCTCCCTCACACACACACACACATACAGCTTATAGTTTAATTTAGTTTTCAAAATTGCGAACAGAAGAAAAGCAAATGACATTGGAAGTTGTTGGATAGAACAGTTGATATTTGAAAAGTTGATACTTGAAAAGTTGATACTTGAAAAGTTGATACTTGAAAAGTTGATACTTGAAAAGTTGATACTTGAACAGTTGACACTTGAAAAGCTGATAGTTGAAAATTTGATACTTGAACAGTTGATACTTGAAAAGTTGATACTTGAAAAGTTGATACTTGAAAAGTTGATACTTGAACATTTGATAGTTGAAAAGTTGATAGTTGAAAAGTTGATACTTGAAAAGTTGATACTTGAACATTTGATAGTTGAAAAGTTGATACTTGAAAAGTTGATACTTGAAAAGTTGATACTTTTCTAAACCAATGGGATACAAATTAATAACACAATTGTGTGGTGAAGTCTACGGGGCACATAGAGCGCCGGACTGTAGTGTTCTTATGTTACATCATATTGTTTGTAGGAGTCGGAGCGCACACTCTGTGTGAAATTGACTGGTTGCCTTCAGAGCGAGGTTCTCGACTCTTGGGAAAATATTGAACAAAACAAATATCAGATGACAGGGCGGTAGTGAAAGGGCGGTAGTGAAAGGGCGGTAGTGAAAGGGCGGTGGTGAAGGAGTGGTGGTGAAAGGGCGGTGGTGAAAGGGCGGTGGTGAAAGGGCGGTGGTAAAGGGGCGGCAGCGCTAAGAAATGCGGCCGGGTGAAAAAAAAAATTGCATTTTGTTACCACGCCTAGCCACTGAATACTGATGCTATTATGCGGCGATTCTAATAACCGAAAATTGGCCCAATGCACAAACACACTCACATACAACAACATAATATATTTTCTGAAATTAAAATAATAATTTTATATATATATATATATATATTTTTTTTTTACAAAAATGGTAAACAATCATACACATCTCATATTGTCATTAGACGTAACACACATACGATATTAAACCGAAAAATATATTACAATACTTTAATCGCAATTAATATAAATTATTTTAAAATATTGATTAAAAAAAATTCGCTTTTTTAAAAATCATCATTGAAAAAAGTCTACACAAAGGGGCTCTCATTATCCTTTATATGTTTCTAATAATTGTCGCCAGTAGCCTCTACCAAGACTCTTCTCAGATATATCATAACCTCACGTGATCGATACTGGAATTGTTTAAGGATTGTCTCGGTAGAGGCACTCTCTTGTCAAAAATCAAAACTCTGTAATGACGTCATTCAGTCCATTTTTTTGCCTTCAAATATTTTTATGTGTCTGTGTGTGTGTGTGTGTGTCTCTCTGTGTGTGTGTGTGTGTGTCTGTGTGTTAGTGTGTGTGTGTGTTTTATTGTTGCTAAAAATAGCATCACAATAGTCTTGAAATG